>CM076579.1:1267234093-1267773001 GCA_034641835.2 Pinus albicaulis
ATATCCTTATGTCAAGGGGAGATACTACTCGAGAGTGTAGAAAGATATACCATCATAAGACTATAAATGAATTGTGTGATAATATGTTTGAGCAGGAGACGTCTAGCCTTTCATTTCATAGGTAAACCATGTCAGCTTCCAGAGTAGAGATTTCCATCAAAGTTTCAAAGGATCATCATATTAGTAGTATCACTACTTTTCTCCTTTTCAGGTGCCAATTCCTGTTCAAAAATGACTTTTATGGCCAGGGTGTGTGATGAGGAGTGGATATTCAAAAAGAGATCATCAAAAATAAAAAAATAAAAAGCATGCTTAGAAAGAAGAAAAAAATCAGTTGTTCCATTCGATTGAACAACAGTTGTTCAATTGGATTGAACAGTAGTCGTTCAAAGGTTTGAACAGCAAAAAAATAAACACGCAAAAACATGGTTGTTCAATTTGATTGAAAACAGATTTCAAATGGATTGAATAGCATTCATTCAAAGGTTTGAACAACAAAAATAAACACGCAAACATACGATTGTTCAATCCGATTGAAAAATAGTTGTTCAATTAAATTGAACAGTAGTCATTCAAAGGTTTGAACAACAAAAAATAAACATGAAAACATACGGATGTTCAATCCAATTGAACAGCAGTTGTTCAATTAGATTGAATAGCAAATGTTCAAAGGTTTGAACAGTAGAAATAAGCATGCAAACATACAGTTGTTTAATCCAATTTAACCGCAGTTTTTCAATCAGATTGAACAGTAGTCATTCAAAGGTTTGAACAGAAAAAATAAACACACAAAAGAAAGGAAAAGAATACAGCCATGATTATGAAGAATGTACAAAAAATGAGAAAAACTATAAATTGCAGGGGACATACATACAATATTTACAAGAGAAATTACCAAGTTTTCATGAATTTAAAGCTACGGTTCCATCACCTGCTGTACCTAAAATTTGGATGGTGGGATCGTCACACAGCTGCTGGCAGAAAGACTCCCTTGTAAGTGGTTTGTGATAGAGGCACACTCGGTGTCTGTTGACTCGGAATGTAGAACCAGATCCGTCTATGGTAGTCAAGGTGAGGGTACCATTTTTGTGTACTTCCTGAATTTCGTATGGACCGAGCCACCTTGTTTGTAACTTACCCAGGAAGTATTGGAATCTAGAGTCATAGAGAAGTGCCCAATAGCCTTTCTAGAATGTCTTATTTTTTATGAGATTGTCCTGCCACTTAGCTTGTTGTTATTGAATAATTGTAGTGCGCTACAGAGCCAGTAGCCGTGTTTCATCCAATTCATTTATTTTTTGGAGTCTTATAACCTGGGCCTTCTTCAAATCCAACCCCACCTCCTGGGCTATCCTTAGAGTCTTTATTTTGAATTCTATAGGAAAATTGGTTCTCTTCAAAACACCAAATGGTACGAAGAATATCCAGTGATGTTTCGCCATGTTGTGTGGTAAGCCCACAAGGCCTCTAGTAGTCTAGTAGCCCAGTCCCGGCGATGTGTTGAGACTGTTTTAGTGAGAATTGCCTCAAGGACTTTGTTGGTGCTTTCAACCTGTCTGTTTTCCTGCAGGTGGTAGGGAGATGTGACTCTATGGATGATATGGTGGTTCTTCAGAGTGGTCGTAATTTTGTTTCCCACAAACTATGCCCCTCCATCAATTATCACTTCCCAAGGTAAGAAATATCGCACAAATAGCTCAAAATTAAATTTGATCACAGATTATTCCATAGCTCTTGATAAAGCCACCATTTCTACCCACTTCGTCACGTAATCTATGGCAACCATTATGTAAATATTCTGTCTTGACGGTGGGTTGAATGGTCCAATGAATTTTAGTGCCCACCATTCAAAAGGTTCAACTACCAATTGTGGTTGTAATGGCATTTCGTCAGCTTGGCCTGGGCGGCCCATTGTTTGGCAACTATCGCAGGATTGGACATATTTCTTGGCATCTTCAAAAATTGTAGGCCAATAATAACCCATTTTCAATACTTTGTGCCTCATCCTGTGAGCTGAAAAATGGCCACCACATGGTTCATCATGACAGGCCCGTAGGATGTTATAAATCTCATCTTCTCGAATGCATCTGCATATATGAAAGAAAGAGTCGGGGAAGAAAGTGAAGGCTATAAGGAGAAATAAAGGTGCATAATACATCTCAAACTAATTCAAAGACTTATATAGAAAATAAGGAATTCGAAGAGAACTCACAGCGCCTCATAACCCACAGCAAAATGGGGTCGCAGAGAGGAAGAACGGAATGATCGTCGGTGTTGCACGAGTGATGCTGCATGATCAGGGCCTACCAATGCATTTGTGGGTGGAAGCATGCAACACTCTGGTTTATGTTATCACAAAATTAGACCTGATAGGCTGCCAATTAAATTAATCTCTTGTAAATGTTTCAAACCAATCTTTTGATTGAGGCTTAGCCTCCTCAACCTGAGAGGGCTCTTTCAAGGGTTAATGATTTTTCATAGAAATATAGATGGCTAACTCTATGTGGGGTACTAAGTAGATAAATGATATATATTGGTTGTAAATCACATTAGCAAGTGCACATTGGGCTTATGGAGTCAAAATAGCTTCAGTAAAACAAAACAATCTACTTAGCATGGAATTCAAGGCATATCAGATTTCTGGTCCTAAGATACACATGTGAAACTGTAAAACACACAGCCACTTTGTCTATAAAGGAAGTCAGAGGATCAATCATGAATTCTGAGTAACATAAGCAAACACTACTGCAATAGGATAGTAAAAATATTCCATTAGAACAAGAACACACTAGAACTCTTTATGAATCTTGAGTTGGCTAAGTAGAAAACTTTGTATTAAGCTGAAAACCAGTCACTTACAATAAACACAGTCTTTTTGCTAAAAATGTCCAACCCCTGCATATTTGACTTCTTGATATTTTATAAATCTTTTACAATATATGATAACCTTATCTTGAGCTAGATACATCGAATTCCTACTTTTTGACACCTTTCCTAACCATATGACATGGTATTTATTACAAAATGACAGTTGCAAACCTAATGAATAGTCCTATTATAAATAGGATTCAAACTCCTTAACTCTACTCATAACAACCTTATCTAAACTAGATTACATCATTTTCCAACTGTATTCCCATAAGGTCGAATCTAGATGATAAGCTTCATCACTTTATGACCATAACACTAATCTCCATCAAAGTAGGAAATTGTCCCCTATTTTCTAGGCATAGGATTCTTTGTATTCTTGGGACATTCTGACCATCATGAACCCATCACTTTGAGGTTATTTACTGTTAGAAACTGAATTAATACCTACCCAAAATCATTCTTAAGTTCCATTTGTCCAAGACCACCATCAAACTGTTCAAAATAGCTGAAGTAGACATGCGCTACGAAAACAACACGGTTTCGTAGCACTTTTCGTAGCGAAGCCTTTTTACCTTTTTACCTTCAAAACTTTGGCTTCTTTCTTCTAGATTTATCTTCCTTAGAAATTAACAGAACCTCCCTAGAAATTTCAGGTCAAAATACACACATTTTCTCCTCAAAATTTATGAGAAAGGGCAAAAAAAGCTACTACAGCAGTTTCGTAGCGCTTTTCACTCTTTTTGCGCTATTTCTGCTGCAAAACTGTTGAGTGAGCAGTTTTGCCCATATTTCTTCAAAATTTAAACCAAAATGTGCCAAAATTTCACAATACCAATGGTTTCACCAAAACAAAAAGTCATATGAACTGATAAACACAATATTCATGAGGTTCATTCTTAATTTTTCACTTGACTTAGCTTATGACTTTTTAATGATTTATCATTCTGCACCTTTGTTTTTTAGCTCATTATGAGTCAATTTCAGCTGCTAATCCAAGTCCTCCACTTGATCTCTTAGTCTTCTATTACTGGCTCTTAAGTGAGTATTGATTACTCTTACAAATTTGGCTTCCTTGATGGCTGGAACTGTCCATGTGAAAAATTGTTATGCACTGCTTGGAATTTCAGACCTAGAACCGGTTTGACCCTCCCAAAGTGCCTTCATTCTTTTGAACTCTATTTTTTCAATATTTTTCTTTCTATCCCTCTTTCTCATAATTTTAATCTCTTGGTTTTCTAACCTCAATCTCTCCTCAATATGTGGACACTCTGTCATGTGTTCTTTTCCTTTCATTGTCTTATTGGTTGCATGCTCCACTATTGGTGATGAGAGATCAACCACCTCTTCAGGGACTTTGGTTGTTTCAACAGTTTCTTGGACCTCTTTTTTTCCTTCCTTGAGCTTCTTATCATGCCTAGTTAAAGGTTTCCTTACTTGGAAGATAAAGGCTACATTTTCACCCTCAAATTTCAGTTTCTTTGCTAACTTAACCTTTTTCTGTTTGTGTTCATCTACTCCAATGAAATCAGCTTGCACAATAGGTGTCTCTTCTATATCAATTGCATGAAGGATGTCATCTAAATTTCCCTTTATCACTAGGCTATTCTCTGCACCTGAAACAATTGTGTTTCCCTTTGATGCCACCGCTTGGCTTCTTGTCACTCTCTTGATTTCCTGCTTGCTGGAAACTTGTTTTTGTTTTGCCACTTTGACACTTTTTTACCTCTGTTTTGCAGGTGATGGAGTTTCTACAACAAGAACTTGTGTCTTCTCTTCCCTATTTTCAAATTTTTTCCTTGGTTTCAACTTTACAAACCTCTTTGATTTTGCAACAACAGGCTGACTAGACTCTGCTACTAGTGGTGAAGCAGATCCTTTAGTTTTAGGGTTTCTAGCTGCGGTTAGGGTTTCCAGTTGAAAACCATTCATAAACAAAAAGGAAGACCAATCCCTGCTTATTTTCTGAAGTTCATTCAAAACCAATAAATTTATCAAACCATCGTGCAACAAACATGTTTCACAACCATACAATTTGGCCTGTACTTTATCAGCCATTTTGGCAAGGCTCCTATGCAAATAAAAGGGAAAATCTAGTGATATCATACCTGTGAAATGCAGAAGCAGCTTAAAATGATAATTATAAACTTTATGGTATCTACCTTCACATGTAAAGTATCTTTGTATGTTGAACAACAACTTTTCATAGGTCTTTGATATAGCTTCTAGGTATTGCATTATTGAGGTCCATATCTGCATACTCAGGTTTCATGAACTCCTTGCATGGTTCCATATCAAATTTAAAACCTTTAAACCAAGTCTCTTGCCCCCTTGGTATTTATGTCACATAAGCAATAATCTCAGGTGTGACTGGCACATTTAACATCCCAATTTTAGTATTTGTTCCACTGAAGTGTAAGGAAAATTCTTTAGACACCTGTGTGTGGAATCTCTTCAACTTTTCACAAAACCGGAGACAACCTTCTTTGCTAAAAGCCTCCATCACTATTTGATCTTCAATTATAGCCTTTACATTTTCAGGCTCATATCTTAACCAATGTCCCCCTCTGTGGACTTTCTTTTCCTCTGCCATGCTTCTTAGAAAAACCTGTCAGCTTCTCTTGAATCTATAAAACAACCTTGCTTGAATAGGATATGAACAGCCTCGCTTGAGAAAATGGAACAGCCTCGCTTAAGAATATGGAATAGCCTCGCTTGATTATGGTGAAGATAGCCTTTGTATAGAACAACCACAGGCTTAGCTTGACTGCTTCAGAGCTTAGACACTCGTATGGAAGAAAATGAAAATGAGAATGACCAAATTAGGCAAGATTTTGAATTTAAGATGACATCTCATAACTAAATGATGCTTCACTCATGCCCTATCATGACGATGATGACTGTGAGACAGGTAAGTTCATTGAATCTAATCCCTAACTGACTCACCATACCACTATCCTATCATTTACTAACGGATTCTGACAAATCTCAGCTCATTTGACAAGACGCTTAAGAAACCACGCTTTCGTAGTGCCCACAGTGTATTTTTTCCAGTTTGCGCTATGAAATTATTAGCGCTTTCATAGCACAAATCCACTTTTTTGAACTAGCGGCGCTACAAAATGGAGGATTCTTGGCTAATTGCATAAATTTAACTCGAAACCTTATGGAATGACTCCTCAATGGAAAATGTGAGTATTTGATCATGGAATGAACCTTTAAAAGACTTATTTGAATTCAATGATGACCTTGAAACTTATAAAAACTCTAACCTACCCTTAACCAAATCCTAAAATGACTTTCAAACCCATTTTGAGACCATGATCAAAAACAGAGTTGACACAAGATGTTTTGAAAATTTTTGGGTGATAACAGTGGCTCCACTTGGGATAGTGTGCCCCTGTGGTACACTAAGAACCAATACTTCTAGTGCTACTATCTATTTTCTTGAAAAAAACATATAAAACTTTGAAATTTCCAAGCTTCCTCCTCAAGCTCTAATGGCCTTCACCTCAAGCTCAATGTTTCTGATTTATCTTGTCATTATTAGCAGAAAAAAATCATAAAATGGAATATGTACAATGACATGAATAATCAATCATATTTTAGGAAGAACAATGCTTCAAAAACCTACCATTGACAAGTCCTCCAGCGTATGATTCTCCATCCATATCCTGTAGTATGTAAGTATTGTTTCCATGAAAAGCTGCTATCTTCAAAGGACCTTTCCATAAGTTCTCAAACTTACTATGTTTGACTTTCTCTTCAATTCTGGCCTCCCATTTCAGCACTTCATCTTGAATTTGAAAAATTTCTTCCTTGATCTTTTTATTAAATGTCCTCTTGATTCTGTTTTGAGATTGTTGATTGTTGTTATAAACCTCATTCCTCTTCTCTTGCAGAGCTATCAGCTGATTAATTCTCCACTAGACAGCATTTGGTTCCTCTTCTAGCCCTTGAATCAGCCTCATGACAGGTACCCCTAGTGATGTAGGAAAAATAGCCTCATCGGTATATACCAATTCATATGGTGAAGTTCCAATTGACCTCTTTGTGCATATCCTATCAGCCCATAAGGCACATTTTAACTTCAAATGCCAAGCCTTCTTATTCTCCTGCAACACCTTTTTAATTATCCTCACAAGACTCAAACCTAGACAAGATATTATTTTCTAAGAAAGAAATAATCACAGAATCATTTGCTTGCCTAGTTGGGATTGCTTCAATCCATTTGGTGAAGTAATCAGTCGCTATAAGAATCCAGCGATGCTGACCTGATGATGATGGATGAATCTCCCCAACAAAATCTAGCTGTCACTGCTATGACGCTTTTACATAGATAGGCATCAAAGGTAAAGGTATAAGCTTCTTCTTACCCTCGAAAATCTGGCATTCATGGAAGGCATCAATCCTCTTGTAGACATCCTTAAACATTGTAGGCCAATAATACCCTCCTCTTAGAATCTTGTTCATTGTTGCCTTCCAATAATGGTGACCTCCACAATCTCCTTTGTGGAACTCTTCAATTACTTTTTTAGCCTCTTCTTCCAACAAACCATTCAGCAAAACTCCGCCAGTATCATTCCAAAACAGATTTCTATCAAAAATAAAATATCTCAAGTATTTCAGCTTTACAAACCTTGCTTTAGACTTTGTTAGATCAGCAGGTGCTTTATTGTGTTGTAGTACAAAAACAACCTCCTTGTACCAATCTGAAGTGATGTATTTTTCTTCAATAGGAACTAGTTTCTCTTCATCATCTGAAATTTATGATATTTCTGCAATCAAGTTTATGTCAAGATAGTCAAAGTTTGACTGCTCCATCAGATTTTCTAAGCCTCTCCCTTTGACCAATTTTGTTGGGTTAATCTCTATATCATACTCTAGAAATTTGGCAATCCATTTCTCCCTCTTACCATCAGGGTCGACTTGAGTGACGATGTCTTTCACAGCAGTATTAGGAACAAACGCCACAATATGAAAATGTAGAACATAAATTCTGAAATCTTTGATAGATTTCACCAAGGCATAGGCCTACTTCTCTAAGATATTATACTTCAGCTCATAATTGGCTAATGTCCTACTAAAGAAAGAAATCGGCTGCTCAATACTTTGTTGTCCCTTTTGTAGCAGAAATCCAGCGATAGTATTCTCTGATGCAAAAGTAAAAACCAGAAATTCCTTTGAGAAATATGGGCTAATCAATATCAGTTCTTGTGTGAGTGCCCTTTTGAATTCCTCAAATAAGTGTCTTGCTTCTATTGTCCACTTAATATCAACTCCCTTCTTCAGCGTCCTTGTTATTTCCTTCACAATCTCAACAAAATTAGGAATAAATCACCTTACAAAATTTACCTTTCCAAGGAAAGATTGAATCTCCTTCCTACTTCTTGGAAAATCCACCTTCTAAATTGCATTGACCCTGTTTGGATCAATCTTAATCCTATCTTTAGAAATGATATGTCCAAGTAATTTACCTGAAGTTAAAGCAAAAACACTTTTGGTGGGATTTAGAGAGATGCCAAACCTTCTACATTTTAGCAGAATTATTTCTAGGTGTTTCAAGTGATCTTCTTATCTCCTTGATAATATTGTTATGTCATCAAGATAAACAACCACCATCTTGTCCTTCTCTTCAGAAAAAACAATGTCCATTTCCCTCTGAAAGGTAGCTCCTGCATTCATGAGACCAAATGGCATCTTGGCATACATGAAAGTGCCCCATGGCGTAGTAAAGGTTGTTTTTTCCTAATCATCAGGATGTACAAGGATCTAATTATAACCTGAAAAACCATCAAGAATATACATTCTCTGAGAACCAACAATATTTTTCAAAATTTGGTCCATCTTTGGGAGGGGATAATTGTCCTTCAGGGAGGATTTATTCAAATTTCTGAAATCAATGCATATTCTGATTTCTCTAGAATTTTTCCTAACTGGAACCAAATTCGCAAGCCAATTTGAAAATCTAATTCGGACAATTATTTTAGCATCAAAGAGATTTTTTACCTCCTTCTCAATCAATGGCATGAGAAGTGGATTGATCCTTCTCAACTTCTGCTTGAAGGGCTTTTCATTTTCTTTTATGGGAATAGTATGTTGAATAATGGTGGGATCATATTCTTTCAAATCAGCATAGTTCCAAGCAAAGACATCTATGAATCTCTTCATCATTTCAACATACTTAAACTTCATATCAGCTAAAATAAACTTTGAAAGTTTAATCATTTTGGGCATAGCTATTGTACCAAGGTTACAGCTCTCAACTTCTTCATCATCAGCTTGTAACTTAGGGGATTTAAAAACATCATTCTGATCAATATAAATTCTAGAGGTATGAGTCCCTTCGGTATGGAATTGTTATTTAGTTGCAAAACTTCAAAATTCCCTTTAGATTCAGGCAGCATATTTTACTGATCTACTTGTATATTTTCAAACTCTTCTTTCAGCTCAATAAAGTTTTTCACTTGTTGATCATCTTCAAAAACTTTCCAATGAGTAATATTATCGGGGATAGCTAATCTATGGTGAATCTCAACCTCATATTTTTCTTTGGAATGCATAGGAATAATGAAAAGACTCGCAGAGACAGCAAGAGAATCAGCAATGGAGTTTTGTTCTCTACTTTTGACCATGAATGAATAGGCTTGAAAGTTTTCTAGCATGTCCAAAACCAAGTTCCTATATGCTCTCATCCTTGTATATTTTTTTTGATAAACACCTTCAACTTGTTTAATGACTAATTCTGAGTCTTCATAAATAGAAATGTTTTTAGCATTCATCCTTTTCAAAACCTCTAGACCCAAAATCAAGGATTCATATTTAGCCATGTTTTTCGTGCAATCAAAGTTCAGTTTATAGGAAAAGAACTTCCTCTCATCATTTGGATTTTTAATCCAAATCCCTGCTCCTGCTCCTTCTCTGCCTGTTGATCCATCAAAATGCAATGACCACCAATCTTCCATCTCCTTATCGCTGACTTGCTAATTTTCTGTTTGCTGATTTTCAGTCTGTTGAATTTCAGAACTCTGATTTTCTGCTTTTCTGTCCTCTTTCGCTTCACTAGTCAATTCATTGAAAAGAATAGCAGAACCAAGTTCAGTATCAAGAGCATAAATTGGAAAATTTTGGGGTTTGTCTTTACTACTCACCATGTAGGCCATTCTTGTCTCTTGATACAATCTTCTTTGCTCACCAAAAATAGGAATGGTAGCATAAGTGAGATCCATCTGCATTGTACCTTTAATTTTCACTGCCCATGACCTTGAAAATAGCATACCAAACTTTGGTGGAATTTCTGCTACTACAATTTCCATGACTACAGTCTTAGCGGGAACTTGTGTTAGACCAACAACAACATCCTTGATTAAACCAATGCATTGAACTCTTTTCGAATCGAAAGAAAACAAGTCTTTATATGGCCTAGTTATTTCTAACCTCGTTCTTTCCATGATTACTTTGGGCATAAGATTGTGAGAGGCCCCTGAATCCAACATAGCATTATGCAATGTCATGTCGTGAATGCTAAGGCTCACATACAAAGGAGGGACCTCCTCATTCTATTCATCTTCTAGTCTTGGACCCAAATATATGGTTGGATGATATTCTAATACATTCAAGATATCAGCAGCTCCTCGTTGTGAATTTAACATTTTAAAAATACTGCTTCTATATTCATCTACCTTGAGAATCTCACCAAAAGGGACTGATATTTTAATCTTAGAATTTTCATTCTCAAGGTTGAAAACAGAAATATATTTTTTAGCTTCTTTGATAGGAGTAACAATTGGTGTATCTTTCTTACCTTCAACGACCTTAGGAGCATCCTTCTTTCCATCAACAACCTTAGGTGTATCTTTCTTAGGCTGTGTTTTGTTTGCGATGATAGGCACATTTCTATTTCTGAGATTATATTGTTTCTGCATCTCGAAAATAGCATGTTGATACCCCTTTAGATAATTTGATGTTTCCTCTTCATGACTATTTTGATCTGATTGATCATGTTCTTCTTTTTTCAAGAAAATTCTAGACATTTCCTCATCAAAACAATGAATAGACTCCTCAGGAACTTCAGGATCATTTTCTTCATCAATCAAATTCTGCCAAAAAGGAGGTCTCACTGGAGGATCAGATTGTTGATTTCTATTTTCCCTTGGCCTTTACTGATTCTGAGGTCTCCTAAACTGAGGGTTTTTGAATTGAGGTTCATGTTGTGCAGGAGGAGTAGAGGTATTCCCAAGGGCTAATCTATCCATCAACTTTTCCATTGTTTTCATCATTGAATCCAGCTTATCCTGAGAGGTAGAGGAGGAAGGCTTCTCTTCTTCTTTCAACTTATTCTTACCCATTTTTGAATTTTTAGCTGCTATCAAGTTAACCTCCACCTTCACTGCATCACTTTTCATTTCAGAAAGTGTAGGGGATTCTCTTTCTCTCAGCAATATGGAAAAATCATAGTCAAAAGATTCAGCATACCTCATTTGAGCTAAGGCTTGTGGTGGTTTAAAATGATCAGGAATATAGTCTAATAGCTTATTAAACCTTTTTTTTTTAACAGACTCATCAACTGCTCTCTTCAAAGTACTATACTCGGTGAGGGCTTCTACTGGATTAGTTCTATTTCCCCATTTTCTCATAAAAACATCTTCAAACTCATTCTTATGAATACTTCTAGGATTAAGGGATTTATACCACTTTCTAACCTCACTAGTAAAACTCTGAGCAAACAACCTCAACTTAACATCTTCATCATAAAACTTCTCCATGTCTATAAAATTATTAAATTGATCCACATGTTCCTCTGCTGTAATGTCTTCATCACTTCCCCAAGTTTTGATTCTAGCAGCATATTTGCTAGGGAGATCATGTAAGACAGATGGAAGAACAAGAGGGGAATATCTAGCAGGTGCAGCAGGTGGAGGAGGTACATTTCCAGCCATGGTAAAAGGGACTGTAGTAGCTTTAGGGATGGAAGAAATAGAGGATGAAAAACTGCTATGAGGAGGACTATTTGGTCTTTGTGGTTCACTAATAATTGAACTCCAATTTGGAAGGGGAAAACCAGCATTACTTTTCAACAATACTTCAAAAGGGTAAATATCTTATCTAAAGACTCTTTTTCCAACAACAACTCAGAAGTAACACCTTCCAAAAACTCTTCTTTTTCTTCCTCTGTTACTAGAGTTGAGGTATCAATTCCTCTCTTATGCAAGTCTAAGATAATTTCAATTAGTTCTTTTTCACTTTCTGATCTAAACAAAACCTTCTGAATTTTATCATCGACTCTTTTATCTTCAGGACTTCTTAAAATTTCAGAGGACAAGGATTTTGAATGTGAAGGAGTACCTGATATTTCAAAAATGCCTTTACTGCCTCTGGAAATGGTGTTTGGATTGTCCACGATGGTAGGTGGATCTGGTTCAGGATTACTCCTCTTGTATCTCCTTCTCGAAGCCACCTTTAATCATATAAACTTTAAATGGAGTCACCAAGGTAGATGCAGCCTTGAAAATTTTTCTGAGCTCCTGCTACCTTCAGAATTTCAGCTTCAAAATCTTGGGAAAGTATAATCTTCAAGCTCCCAGCAGACACACAAAAATTTTATCACAAAATCAGAACTGATAGGCTGCCAATCAAATCAATCTCATGTAACTGTTTCAAACCAATCTTTTGATTGAGGCTTAGCCTCCTCAACCTGAGAGGGCTCTCTTAAGGGTTAATGATTTTTCATAGAAATATAGATGGCTAACTCTATGTAGGGTAAGAAGCAGATAAATGATGGATATTGGTTTTAAACACATTATCAAGTGCACATTGGGCTTATGGAGTAAAAATAGCTTCAGTAAAACAAAGCAATCTACTTCGCATGGAATCAAGGCATATCAGATTTCTAGTCCTGAGATACACATGTGAAACTGTAAAACACATAGTCAATTTGTCTATGAAGGAAGTCAAAGCATCAATGATGAATTCTGAGTAACATAAGCAAACACCAGTGCAATAGGATAGTAAAAATATTCCATTAGAACAAGAACACACTAGAACTCTTTATGATTCTTGAGTTGGCTAAGTAGAAAACTATGTATTAAACTGAAAACCAGTCACTTACAATAAACACAGTCTTTTTGCTAAAAATGTCCAACCCCTGCATATTCGAATTCTTGATATTTTATAGATCATTTACATTATAGGATAACCTTATCCTGAGCTAGATACATCGAATTTCTACTTTTTGACACCTTTCCTAACCATATGACATGGTATTTATTACAAAATGACAGTTGCAAACCTAATGAACAGTCCTATTACAAATAGGATTCAAACTCCTTAACTCTACTCATAACAACCTTATATAAACTAGATTACATCATTTCCCAATTGTATTCCCATAAGGTCGAATCCAGATGATAAGCTTCATCACTTTATGACCATAACACTAATCTCCATCAAAGTAGGAAATTGTCCCCTGTTTTCTAGGCATAGGATTCTTTGTATTCTTGAGACATTCTGACCATCATGAACCCATCACTTCGAGGTTATTTAATGTTATAAACCGAATTAATACCTGCCCAAAATCATTCTTAAGTTACATCTGTCCAAGACCACCATAAAACTGTTCAAAATAGCTGAATTAGACTTGCACTACGAAAACAACACAGTTTCGTAGTGATTTTCGTAGTGCAACCTTTTTACCCTTTTACCTTCAAAAATTTGGCTTCTTTCTTCTATATTTATCTTCATTATCAATTAACACAACCTCCTTATAAATTTCAGGTCAAAATACACACATTTTCTCCTCAAAAATTTATGAGAAAGGGTGAAAAATGTTGTTATAGTAGTTTCGTAGTGCTCTTTTTGCACTATTTGCGCTACGAAACTGCTAAGTGAGCAGTTTTGCCCAAATTTCTTCAAAATTTAAACCAAAATGTGCCAAAATTTTAGAATACCAATGGTTTCACCAAAACCAAAAGTCATATGAACTGATAAACACAATATTCATGAGGTTCATTCTTAATTTTTCACTTGACTTAGCTTATGACTTTTTAATTATTTATCATTCTGCACCTTTGTTTTTTAGCTCATTCAGAGTCAATTTCAGTTGTTTCTCCAAGTCCTCCACTTGATCTCTTAGTCTTTTATTACTGGCTCTTAAGTGAGTATTCATTACACTGACAAATTTGGCTTCCTTGATGGCTGGAACTGTCCATGTGAAAAATTGTTCTGCGCTACTTGGAATTTCAGACCTAGAACCAGTTTGACCCTCCCAAAGTGCCTTCATTATTTTGAACTCTGTTTTTTCAATACTGTGCTTTTTGGCCCTCTTTCTCATCATTGCAATTTTTTGGTTTGCTAACCTCAATCTCTCCTCAATATGTTGACACTCTGTCATGTGTTCTTTTCCTTTCATTGTCTTGCTGGCTCCATGCTCCACTATTGGTGATGAGAGATCAACCACCTCTTCAGGGACTCTGGATATTTCAACAGTTTCTTGGACCTCTTTGTTGCTTTCCTTGAGCTTCTTAGCATGCCTAGTTAAAGGTTTCCTTCCTTGGAAGATAAAGGCTGCATTTTCACCATCAAAGTCAAGTTTCTTTGCAGAATTAGCCTTTTTTTGTTTGTGTTCATCTACTCCAATGAAATCAGCTTGCACAATAGGTGTCTCTTCTATATCAATCGCATGAAGGATGTCATCTAAATTTCCCTTTATCACTGGGTTGTGCTATGCACCTGAAACAATTGTTTTTCCCTTTGATGTCACTGCTTGGCTTCTTGTCACTCTCTTGATTTCTTGCTTGCTGGAAACTTATTTTTGTTTTGCCTCTTTGACACTTTTTGACCTCTGTTTTGCAGGTGATGGAGTTGCTACAACAAGAACTTGTGTCTTCTCTGTCCTATTTTCAACTAGTTCCCTTCGTTTCAACTTTACAAACCTCTTTGATTTTGCAACAACAGGCTGACTAGACTATGTTACTAGTGTTGAAGGAGTTCCTTTAGTTTTAGGGTTTCTAGCTAGGGTTTGGGTTTCCAGTTCAAAACCATTCATAAACAAAAAGGAAGACCAATCCCTGCTTATTTTCTGAATTTCATTCAAAACCAATAACTTTATCAAACCATGGTGAAACAAAGATATTTCACAGCCATCAGATTTGGCCTGTACTTTATCAGCCATTTTGGCAAGGCTCCTATGAAAAAGAAAGGGAAAATCTAGTGATATCATACCTGTGAAATGCAGAAGTAGCTTAAAATGATAAGTATAAAATTTATGGTATCTACCTTCACATGTAAAGTATCTTTGAATTTTGAACAACATATTTGCATAGGTGTCTTTGATACAGCTTCTAGGTATTGCATTATTGAGGTCCATAACTGCATACTCAGGTTTCATGAATTCCTTACATTGTTCCATATCAAATTTAAAACCTTTAAACAAAATCTCTTTCCCCCTTGGTATTTCTGTCACAGAAGCAATAATCTCAGTTGTGACTAGCACATTTAACATCCCAATTTTAGTATTTGTTCCACTAAAGTGTAAGGAAAATTATTTAGACACCTATGTGTGGCAACCCTGCAGCTTTTCACAAAACCAGAGACAACCTGCTTTGCTAAAAGCCTCCATCACTATTTTATCTTCAATTATAGCCTTCACATTTTAAGGCTCATATCTTAAGCAATGCCCCCCTCTGTGGACTTTATTTTCCTTTGCCATGCTTCTTAGAAAAACCTGTAAGCTTCTCTTGAATCTATAAAATAGCCTCACTTGATTAGGATATGAACAGCCTCGCTTGAGAAAATGGAATAGCCACACTTGAGAATATGGAACAGCCTCGCTTGATTATGGTGAATATAGCCTTTGTATAGAACAACCACAGGCTTAGCTTGACTGCTTTAGAGCTTAGACACCCGTATGGAAGCAAATGAAAACAAGAATGACCAAATTAGGTAAGATTTTGAATTTAAGATGACATCTCATAACTGAATGATGCTTGACTCATGCCCTATCATGACGATGATGACTATGAGACAAGTAAGTTCATTGAATCTCATCCCTAACTGACTCACCATACCACTATCCTATCATTTCCTAACGGATTCTGACGAATCTTAGCTCATTTGACAATATGGTTAAGAAACCGCGCTTTCACAGCTCCCACAGTGTATTTTTTCCAGTTTGCGCTGCGAAATTATTAGCACTTTCGTAATGCAAATCCAATTTTTTGAACTAGCGGTGCTACGAAACTGGGGATTCTTGGCTAGTTGCAGAAATTTAACCCGAAACCTTATGGAATGACTCCTGAATGGAAAATTTGAGTATTTGATCATGGAATGGACCTTTAAAAGACTTATTTGAATTAAATGATGACCTTGAAACTTATAAAAACTCTAACCTACCCTTAACCAATTCCTAAAATGACTTTCAAACACATTTTGAGACCATGATCAAAAACAGAGTTGACACAATGATGTTTTGAAAATTTTTGGGTGATAACAGTTTACGTGAAAAACAGTTGTCCTCATAGAGTACTTGGCATGAGTACACCTGAAGAATCTTTTACTGGTAAGAAACCGAATGTTTCTCACTTTAAGAATTTTGGCTCATCTGTTTATGTGCATGTGACCAAGAATGCTAGGAAGAAGCTAGAGTTGACTGCTAAAGTTGGGATATTTTGGGATACACAGAAACACCCCATAATTATCGTGTGTATTTTCCAAACAGTCGAATGATTGTGTTGTGACAGGATATAAAATTCGATGAGGAGAATCCATGAATTTGTCGCTTGAGAGGGAGTTAGACTTACATGTAGAGGAGGAACTTTTTCTTCCCAAAGATGAGTCTCTAGATGTGGATCAGCCGTAGGAGGAGGTTCATGGAGTGGAGGAAACCACTCACACACAGCCAAACATTAGAACTAGCAAAAGGCATACCATAGAAGCTGAGAGGTTGAAGCTTCATGCGGCACAGAATGTAGGAGTCCCTACTTCACAGTGTAGAGAGAGACAGTCTACTAACCAATTCACTGGGTACATGGCTCTCATGAGAAAATTTATTTTGAATAAGGAATCTTCCTTTCAGGAAGCACTACAAGAGCCCACATGGGTAGATGCAATGGTGGAGGAGTATGACTACATTGTCAGAAACAGTGCTTGGGAAATTGTTCCAAGGCCAGTTGATAAATTAGTGGTATGTTCAAGATGGATCTACAAGGTAAAGTAAGTTGTTGATGGGAGTGTTTAGAAATCCAAGTCCAGATTTGTGGCACGGGGCTTCTCACAAATCAAGGGGATTGATTATGAAGAAACCTTTGACCTATCGCACAGTATTCTTCCATAAGGATCGTCCTTGCTCTCTCAGCACAGATGGGTTGGCACATTCACGAGATGGATGTGAAGACTACGTTCCTTAATGGGATAATTGAGGAAGAATTTTACATTGAGCAACCTGAAGGATTTGAGATCTTCAGCAACGAGTCACATGTGTGCAAAATCAAAAGAGCATTGTATGGGTTGAAGAAAGCACCCCGTGCTTGGTACACTGAGATCGATAGTTATTTCACTGGACTTGGCTTCACCAAGAGTGAGGCAGATGTAAACCTATACCAGATTGTGGTAGAGGGTAAGCTTTTAATCATTGTTATTTATGTTGATGATTTAATATTGACTGGTGATGAGTAGCTAACACACCCATGCAAGGAGGACCTTGCAAAGGAGTTTTGGATGAAGGATATGTGCCTCCTTCATTATTTCCTTGGATTGGAAATATGGAAATGAGATGGTGAACCTTTTGTGTCTCAAGTAAAGTATGAAAGGGAGATATTGGGTAAATTTCACATGGAGGGTTGCAAACCCATGGATACTCCTCTTCCAGGAAACTAGAGGAAAGAGGACGCTACATCTGGAGAGGTAGTGGATGCTATTGTCTATCGACAGTTAGTGGGTTCACTAATGTATTTAGTAAATACAAGAACGAACATATATTATGTAGTGAACCAGCTTATTCAAGCGACGGTTAAGCCTAACAAGCTCTTTTGGAAGGCGGGAAAGCATGTCCTGAGATATCTCAGGGGTACATCTAAGTATGGCTTATGGTACAGACAGACGGATGAGGTGAAGTTGCATGGCTTCACAGATGCAGATTGGGCGAGCAGCCCAACAGAAAGAAAGAGCACATTAGGAGGGGTATTCAATATCAGATCTATAGTTGTTTCTTGGTACATCAGGAAACAAAGATCTGTGGCACTCAATTCAGTGGAAGCGGAATACTTGGCAGCAAGTCAAGCTACATGTGAGGCTATCTCGATGAGAAAGATCCTGGTTGGTTTTTTTGGTTCTCATTTAGATCCTACAGTGATTCATTGTGATAATCAGAGTTTCATTAAAATCTCAATTAATCATTTGTTTCATGATAGATCTAAGCATATAGATATCCGGTATCATCATATCAAAGATTGTGTGCAGCGAAAGATCATGTTGCTTCAGTACATTCCTACGAAGGATCAGGATGCAGATATTTTGACGAAGGTGCTCACCAGGAGCAAATTCGAATACCATAGAGACAAGATCAGGGTGCAAGATAATCCCTTTCTTGTTGAGATGGATTGTTGAGATTCAACAAGATGATGATCCTAGTGAAAATTAAGCACCTACAATAGGTGGGGCCCACGGGCTATTTTTAGGTGTATGTCTATTTTTAGAATTTTGAGCAAATTCTATTTATAGTGGGAGTATATTTTTAGAATGGTGAGAAAATTATATTTATATATGAGTTTCTATTTTTAGATGCATGGGCGAAGTCTATTTATAGATCACATGTCTAAAAATAGAATGCATGTTGGTTATTATTATCTCTTAATAATAATTGGACTATAAATATTAATATATTCTCTTGAAGCTTGATTTCAATTAACTGAAGTGGAAAACCAATTAGCTGAAGGAATTTCGAGTTCTAAGGTTGGTTGGTGCGGCATGCAAGTGGACTTAGTTGTAACTAAGTGATTCAAAGTTGTAACAGAGTTGGATGTGTAGTTATGTGAGTTGTAAAGTAGTTTAACTCAGTTAAGTGAGTTAAACTCAGTTGTGCTAGTTGTGACTAGTTTTAACCAAAAATACACTAGTCGAAGTTCCCTTTGGTCCTTGCTGCATATCTTCTTGGAAAATTTATTGGTGATTTATGGATCAATTACATGTTGGAATATTTCTCCTCACTCATGTTGAATTTCCCTTACATGTGGTCTACGTAGTAGTGTTCATGGGCAGCACAGGTTTTGGTGGAGCCAATTGTGGGGAGGCATGGCTAAGGGAATTTGGGGTTGGGTTGATTTGTGAAGGCAAGAAGGGTGATTAAGGGAGATTTCTCAATATTTTGGAGGGTTGCAGAGATAGAATTTTCTAAATGCCACAATTTCCTCGTAGTGGAGGAGTGCTTGGAATTTTAGGGTGATTTTGGAGCATCAAAACTAGAGCCAGCCCTTTCAGGGTTTTCTAGGTTTTTGGTGTTAGTTTTTATAGCATAAGATGTTTTCTAGGAAAAAAATTTTATGGAGAGGCTAGAATAAAGGATATCTCCAAAACCCAGAAATTGTTTATGGAAATTCCACCTAGAAGAGACTTAATTAGATTACTATCCAATTTTTAAATATTTCCTAAGTCTTAACTTAATGAATATGATTCATTAATAATAATTAATTAATCCAAGGTGTGAATGAGCTAGAAACTCACACAGATCAAATTCAAGTTAATCATAGCCATCGATTAAGATTTAATCTTGGTCGTTGGAGTCCCAACATAGGATTATAAGAGGAATTCGATGGCATCTTGTAGAAGACACTTGAGAGGTTCAATTTCATGAGCAGATCGATTTCTAGAGTAGCAAATGTACTGGCCAAGGAGAGAGAGTTTGTGAGATCGAAGAAATGAGGAAGAGGGGTAGAGAAAGTGAAGCGGGAGGAAGGATTCCAGATCTGGTGAGTGCATTTGTAGAGAGGCAGAAGAGCCACAGAGAGGTTGACGTAGAGGAAATACAGTAGCCTCTAGAGGCAGTTTCGATTCTACTGGGGAAAGACGAGTTTCAATGCCAAAAGCTGGACAGAAGTTCTGAAGGGCAAGATATACATTTTCCTAGACAACAGTAGACCAGATAGCTTGAGGAGAAGGTGGTTTGATCTAAGTGCAAAAGTGATTGCACTAGTGTGACGCAGTAGCTGCACACAGCCAGTTTGGACAGCTCGCCTGGAGTTGAGGTCAGAGCTCGAATTTTCCTATGGAGTGAGGAAATTACCTCACTATATTTTTCTTGCTAGTATTTTTATGTGGGACTGCCAATTTTTGCATCCAGTTGTACTCATATTATTTTCATTGTTTCTTAATATTAATACCCTCCTTTGCTACACCGATTTTCCCAAGTTGGGTTTTTCTAGGAACTTTCTTCCAAAAATAACTATGTCATTTTATGTGTGTTTGATAGCATTTCTTCTAGCGTTTATTCTTCCACAGTTTTTATTTGTGAAGGTTAGAGTGTATTTATTTCAGTATTTGTTGTAGAAAACTATAGATAAATTGTTAAATTTAATTAACAATTAGGATAAATGATATCAATTATTGCAATAGGATTCCAGTTTTTGGAATTTTCACATGGTATCAGAGCCAAGTTGATTAGTCAGAGAGCTCAGTAAAAAATATAGGAGGAGTTTCATTTTTCAGTGTGGGAAACAGATCGAAACCCTAGGGGGCAACACAGTCACTTTGCCAAGAGGCCGAGTCACTTGAGGAGAATCGATTTTTTTGAGAGAGCAACAGAAAAATTCGATCTCTCCAAATCAAGTAGCTCCAGAGGAAGAGATAGTAGCCCAGTATTTTTGCAGAGAATGTCTCTAGATGGATGCAATAGTTTAGCAGTAGTTTTCTAGAGAGAAGCTAGCATCGGGTGGAAGAAGAGCACACAGTGAGGGAAAATTTTCTTCACAAAACTTCTAGTCTTAAGAAGTTCAATTTCCCTTGCAGATCTACAGTCGTTGTGAACAGAGCCTCACTCCAAAAGGGAGTGCGAACAACTGAGAAAAATGGAAGAGGATATTTTTGACATTTTTTGAGATGGCCACTGCCGGATTTCGAGATCAGGACAGGTTAGATGGTCCTTCCAACTATGTCATCTGGAAGGCAACGATCTCCTTCCTTATAGATGAATTTTATCTCAAGGCATATATCAATAATGTAGTGGCAGTTCCACGGATGTAGATCAGCTGAAGGAGTACATAAAAGGGATGGCGGGGGTGAAGAGATTGATCCTAGATGGAGTCTGACATCATGTGGTCTCGCATATCGCTGGAAAAGATACTGCCAAGAAGATGTGGGATGCTCTTGCCACATTATACCAGGGTACTTCCAAGCAGTGGAATATGTACCTCGAGGAGAAGCTGAGATTCATCTGGATGCACAAAGGGGAAGGCGTAGACCCTTTCCTCACCAGGATTCAAGAAGTCTGGGATCAGTTGTCCGTTGTTGGGGCAACGCCTCAAGTTTCAGAGTTGGTGCAGTTGGTGCTCAATAGCATCTCATAGGATTGGAAAGTATTTATCCAAAGTATATTGGGTATATACTATTGATTTTTGGGTAGCATCATATGTGCTCTCGCTTCGAAAATTTTTGGAGGGGCTAGAACACATGAGATATCTAAGACCGTAAATCTCAAATGAGAAATTCCACCCGAATCTTAAGTTATTCAAATAATTAATTATTTTAATGGGGACCCTAAGTCTAACTTAGGGAAATTAAATAATTAAAGCGAATTAATTTAACATATCGGTGAGAATGTTATAATTGACGAGGATCAATTCTTTTCTAATATTAGCCATCGATTAGATATTAGATCATGACCATTGATTCGTCAACTGGAAAAGTATTAAACGAAGGCTTGAGGTCAGTTGGAGGACACACACAATGGATCAAAAAGATGTGAATTCTTCTGACGGAGCAGTACTTGGACGAAGATCATATCTTAGTGATTCAGAGAAGCAGTGAGGGGCGGATGCAGTAATTGGTCGGAGGACCAAGAATACATAGCGGAGAAATGGAAGTAGAGATGTAGAGGAGGCATCACAGCCACCAGGAGAGGTGACATAGACCCTAGAGAGGGTGATGTGGGCCCACGCAGGGCTCATGCAGGGGCATCACAGAGCCACTGAGGGATAGTCCAAAATCAACAAGGGATCAGGGTTTCTAAGCTGGCAGGGCTGAAACTTGATTTTTGGAGAGGTTGATCAAAATAGAGGAAGGGTGACACAGTCCATCAGCTAAGCCCACGTATCCTTACATATTTGCAGCATAGAGACTATGCAGGGGCATCTAGGGTTTCACCAGTGTTTGATCTGGATCCGTTGGGACTTATAGAGTGAGGTAAAACTCACAATTTATATATGTCAACCGAGGTTTTCTCTGTTGGGTGAGCTGGTTTTTTTCACCCTATATATACTCAGAATATTGTTGCTTGATAATAAAACCCTCAGAACTGTTGCACTGGTTTTCCCGCATTGGTTTTTTCCAGGGAAATTTGTCCGAAAAATATGTGTCCTTTGTCTGTGTGCTTTACTATTCTTAAGTACTTCATATGTATAATTATGTAGGTTGTAGAGTATTTGCATTAGTATTTTATTGAATATTCAAAAAAATAACTTGTAATCTCATAAGGAAATTTGGCAATGCAAATCATATTTCTGCAGTAGGATTTCTATAGTGTAGATTTAGAAATTTTCACATAGACATGCTACCAAGATGGGACCGAATGTGGGTTGACTTCCAGCAGGAGGAGATGAGGCAAGCTCTTTTGAAGAGCTCCATCAGTGGCAGCAGCAGTGGATCGAACCAGGTGAAGGAAGAGGAGAATGTGGCCCCCGCATCTAAGGGTTCTATTCAGGGACAGGGGGAGTCGAGGAAGAATAAGGACTTTTTGAAGGTCAAATGCTTCAGGGGTGGTGAGCTAGGCCACTACCAAGTGTCCTCTCAGGAAGAAGGACAAGGAGGAGAAGTAGGACTAGCAGGCATCTTTTGTTGAGATCAATAGGATTTCCTCTAGGCTGGAGGAAGACTTCACGATGTTCGTCGATATACCTTCAAGAGTGAGGTCGGGCGACTTGGTTTTGTAGCCCTAGAGTGCTATAGATGGGAAGGATCCTTAAGGAGTCCACCTCTTGGATCAGTACCTGGCTATAGGGGGCCACAGTATTCAATAGCAAGATGGACTAATGGTAGTTGGTGTAGTTAGATTCCAGAGTGACAATTACAGTAACTAGTAGCAATTAGATGTTGGGGAGCACAATGAAGAGTTGGAAGCAATGCAGTTGGCACAGTGCAGATTCAGCGACAACGTAGAGTCTTCACTGGATAATGTAGAGGCTAGTGGCAGTTAGGACTCGGGTGACAGATGCATCATACTAAACACAGTTGGTTCAGTATTTCCGATACTTCTTAGCTGTAGATGTTATAGTTGTAGCACCAGTAGATGAGAGGGAGTTGCAGGGTTGGTAGCAGTTCAGTAGAGTTATCAGCAGCACAGATGTAGCTCATATCATATTTTTTCAGTGGTTGGTGGGTAATATGGACAAAAATCAGCAGCATGAAAGGATATGGTGCAGAGACAATGTGTTGTGGCAGCAGGTGTAGCACTATAACACATTCCTCACTAAGAGGGAGTGTTATTTTTTTTAGCATCAAATGTTCTATAGCCACGAAATTTTGTGGAGAGACTAGAATACAGGAGATCTCCAAAACCCAGAAATTATTTCTGGAAATTCTACCTAGAAGTGACTTAATTAGATTTTTATCTTGTTTTTAAATAATTCCTAAGTCAAAACTTAGGGAATATGGTTAATTAATCAAAATTAATTAATTCAAGGAACGAATGATATATAAAATCACATGAATAGACTTGAAGTTAATCCTAGCCCATTGATTAAGATTTAAAATTGGTTGTTGGAGTCCAAACAAAGGATTATAAGAGGAAGTCAATGAGCACTTGGAGAAGACACTCGAGAGGTTTGATTTCATGAGCAGATCATTTTCCGAAGTAGCAACAGTCATTTTCCAGTGAGAGAGCTTGTGAGATCGAATCAGTGAGGAAGAGGGGTAGATACAGTGAAGCTGGAGGAAGGATTCCAGATCCGGTGAGTCCATTTGTAGAGAGGCAGAAGAGCCACAAAGAGGCTAACACAGAGGTAGCGCAGTAGCCTCTAGAGGCAGTTTCAATTCTGCTAGGAAAATATGACTTTCGGTGCCAAAAGTTGTACAAAGATTACAGAGGGTGGGAGAGACATTTTCCTAGACAACAACAGACCAGACGACTTGAGGAGAAGTTGGTTCGATATGAGTGTAGAAGTGACTATGTTAGTGTGATGAAATAGCCAGTTTGGATGGCTCACCTCACTAGAAGGAAAAGACCCTCTAGCAGAGGTTATAACGGAGGTTTTTAGTGTTATAAAATTGGCCAAATTTGTCAAAAAAAAATTGCTACAACATCCATTTTTGGTAACAGAGGTTTTGGGAGAGCTTCTGACAGCATTCCAACACAACTAAAAAAAATAGGCGGTCAGAGGTTGTTATGGATGTTTTTCTCATCGGTGTGCTAATCAGGTGTTAACGCACCGGTGCATTGTACTATGAACGCACTGATACTATAAACCTACCAAGCACCCGGATGGAAAACAAATTTAGGACGCCCCGAGGCGTTTAGAAACATCCCAATGCGTGTCATCCAGACAGTCGCACTGAGGTGGTCGAAGGTGCATGCACTGAGTTATTAATGTGTAAAACTGTACCAGGCGCACTTTAGGTGATACAATGCACCAAGCCATTCTAATTGGTATTGTTATTTTTGTGGTGCCCATAGGTCATATAAACGCACCGATGTGCAGTATTATACAAACGCACCAGCACGCAGTATCACACAAATGCACCGAGTGTTCTAATTGGTATTGGTATTTGTGCGGTGCCCATAGGTCATAGAAACGCACTGGTGCGCGGTATCATACAACGCAAAGGCACTCAGTATCACACAAATGTACCAAGTGTTCTAATTGGTATTGGTATTTTTGTATTGCCCATAGGTCGTAGAAACGCGCTGGTGCACATTAGCATACAAATGCCCTAGTGCATAGTAACTAACACGCACCAGTGTTCATTTTGTTTTTTTTAGAAAATTCGACCTGTGACAGTGCAACTATTGTGATTTTTTCAAATTCATTATTCATCAAAGGTCGACACATATCTTATAATTGTATTCATATCAATTAAATTTTTACTAATGCATTTGAATGTGATGTTTGGATTAATTTGTTATATCATATCATCAGATTTCGCATCTCTTCATTATAATATTTAATCATCCATATATTTAATCAGTGGTGTAACATTTCAAAATGACAATGGAGAATTCAATAGAATAAATTAAAACACACACACACACATATATATATAGGAGACTCTTTGTCATACAAAATGGGACAGCTATTGGTATCGCTTTCTCTTTCAATTGGGACACTATGTCCATTACATTAAACAAAATTTCTAATTTCACAGACAAATATTTCAAAAAAAAACAATGCCTTGCTTTGATATCCAAACATATTGATCATCATTCTTCGCTTGAACTGTTGTCACTGCTCGAGCTACTTCCATGACTTGGCTTATTTTGAGGAATGTTTTGTTCACGGTTTTGATTGTTTTCTTCTTCTTCAACTTCCATCTACAAACATTAAAATAAACGGTAATGAGTGTATATACATTGGTGAGAATAATGAAAATTGAAATATTAAATAATATACATCAATGTAGATCGAAAACAAATGACGTACCATAGCAAGAATTGACTCATGAACTATACACATTCTTTCAAAACCAAATTTCATGTCATCTTTCAATATTTCATTTGTTGGCGCAGTTCCATACTTTGTTTCCTACAAGTTTTATACCCCATAAAAAATTATATATTTAATGTAAAATATTTTTGTGTTCTATTAATAATAGACGAAGCTAAGTAAAACAAGATCAATAGATGCTTACAAATTCCACAATTAATTTTTGATATGCCAACATATTTTGACAACCCATATTTAACCCAATGCCATTCAATTCATCTGATGGTTCTTCTTTGTATGTTAGCACCTATTTGAATACATTCAATGATGATTGTTGTAAAAAAACTTAAAATATACAAAAATGAAATCTAGTTAAGCTGTTATAATAAAGTAACAATTACCCACAAACTTAGATATCAACCCTTTTATTCCTTGTTGTCGTGTTTTATGTGCTGAATGGGTTCCATTTTCTTTTATTTTCTGCAAGAAAATAATTGAAAATTAATATTTAATGCTAAATTCTTTATTTATTTTACCTAATCGAAACATTCAATGATTACATATTACATTTGAAGCACGTTGTTGTTGAGATGACTCCTCGTGCGATGCAATTATGTCCATTTCTTTGACCATATCCTTGTACACCTTTTTATACATTCCTACTGGCATATTTCTAATATCAGCTCATTCATCCTTCAAGATTTTCATAATCTTCCAAAAATGTAACATGACAATAAACTATTTAATTTTTATATTGATATATTAAAAGTAAATATAACAAAAGTGATATTTATAAATGATTTCTTTCTAGTAATATATTCATATAATTCTAGAAAAACATTTAAGGAATATTACTTTTTCATTGCTTTTTTTTGTTGTTGTACATTTTTGCAATTAAAAGTCTGACATGTCCCATTGACCAATTTTCTGGAAACTCATCTTGTAGTTTAGATAAAATTTGGTTCTTGGAATCACTGGACTGTTTTTTGTATTGTAAGTGGAAATAATGTCTATACATTCTTTCCACTAGATCCTTCAAATTTTTGTAAAAGTCTTTTTCCCTTTCGTTAACCTCCAGCACCACTCCAGATGAGCTGAGCAATTCATTTTCATTTGCATGTTCTATTTTTTTCTTTTCTTAGAACAACATTCTTTTTTTGAGTTGCTGGTCCCTATAGAACATAAAACATATGTGAATTAATATATTTTTTGAAACATGTTATCTGATATTTTTAAGTATATTATTAATGAAAATTAAAAAAACAAACTTATATTGGATCGATAGTATTTTTTCATTCACCTGATTCATCCTTTTGCATCCATCAAGATTTTATGCTCTCCTGGTCCTAGATCAGAAATAACCATATCAAGCTTCATCATTTTATGGATCTACATGATAAACAGTAAAAAATACATATTATTCAAACTTATATATAGTTTAAAAATAATAAGTTTTGTAAAGAATTTACAAATACCTTGCATTTTTTTCTTCTCTCAATGTGCTATCAGTATTTTTGTTACTTGGTCTCTTGTCAGCCATTTATTTATCAATATGAAACCTGTACCATACCATTCATTAATATATTTTATAAATAAATCACAAACTTTTTAGGTAAAAAAAAAAATCAAGAAAACGTTGCGCCTTTCAATAAGTACGCACCGACGTCAATGCGGCGTCTTCTTAGAAACGCACCGCCAAAATAATAGAAACATCGTACGGTGTTCTATGTCAATAAGGAGAATCGGTGCATTATATGTTAACCAGTGCACAGATTAACACAGAAAAATTAATAAAATTCCTCTAGTGTTAGTTTTTGTAGCATAAGATGTCATGGAGGAGGCGGTGCGGCATGTTCTTATAAATGCACTGATGAAACAGGGGACCACCATATGGTTCTCTCTGTCAACAAGGAGACCCGATGCGTTATATGTTAACCGGTGCACCAATTAGCATAGATATAAAATAAAAAATTGTTTTTTATCAAATAGTACGTGCGCGGTGCACTATAATGCAATAACGCACCGGTGCGCTAATTTACACAGGACGCACGGATTAAAAATATTTTTTTTTAATTGTTTTTATCTAACATTACATGCACGGTGTTCTATTTTACACAGGGCACATGGATTTAAATAAATAAATAAATAAGTAAAAAATAAAAAAAATAAAAAAATTTAAGTTGTTTTTATCAAACAGTACGTGTGCGGTGCACTGTAATAAAATAGTGCACCGGTGCGCTATTTTACACAGGGTGCACCAATTAAAAAAATGTGCTTTTTAAAAATTCACACAAGGGCCGACATGGATTGGGATCTGACTTTACAAGTCGTCCCGCGGGTTAGATGTCATAGGCCTATATATATAGTGTTATCACTCATAAAAAATGAAACGTCATTTGACACAGTCTTAGAGGCTCATGTGTCAAAGGTATGGTGATAGAATTCATTTTTCATTACTTGGTTAAGGAAAATTATAAATTTTTCTTATTAGCTTATCTTAAGGTCTAAACCCACCCCCATTCAAGTCTTTTCATGTCACATCAGTTATTATTTCCTGACATATTTCATTTCCCAAGCTTACAACTCCGAAAAGGTCATTTTATCCAATAATCCCTACTTTCGTAGCGAATTACACAGAAAAAAATGAACTTTTCGCTATGAAACTGCTAATACTTTCGTAGCGAAACTACCCATAAATACATTAAGTACGCTACGAAAGGAGGTATTCTTGTCTGTCTTTTCAAAACAGCTACTAGATGTCAGTCAATGATTGAAAGGGTTAGGATAGATTCGATTCGAGTCAGTTAGGGTTAAATCAAGGTACAATGGTCATGGCTGAAGTCATTATTACCATTTTAAGTATGTATGAGTCATAATTATGCCATGAGTTGTCATCGAACTTTAAAATCATTCCCAATTGAGTCATTTTTCATTCTTTGCTCCCTCTTTGCATGTTATTGAGCTCTAGAGAGTTATTTCACTAAGCCCAAGCTATGGATGGCATTTTCAAAGGTTTGCATGTATCACTGATCAAGCGAGGTAGAGAAGACATAAAAGTACCATGGTTGTAAAGAGAAAGACCAACAAAGGTGGGCACTATCTTAGATATGAGCCATCAGACATGAACCTGATAAATGAAGACCCAACGGCTTCAGAAGTTTTCAGAAGAACAGGGTGTTTACAGTTTTGCCAAAGTTTGCAAGGATTCCATGTACATTTTTCTAAAGAGTTTGGCCTAAATTTCAATTGGACAGCTACAAAAGTGGGAATGTTGAACCTCACTATAACACCAGAGTCTATTGTAGTAGCAACAAGAATTCCAAGAGGAGAAGAACAATGGTTCAAAGGTTTCAAATTCAACATGCAGGAATGTAAAGAATTTATCAAGGCAAAACATAGTGAGGTTGACCTTAAAAATGCCATTCTAAGGAGCTACATGAAAGATAATTTATCAAAGCTACTGCTTATCATTTAGAAATAATTCACTTTTGTTGGGTATGTGTTATATTATTTCCACGACTAGTTACAAACTAAGTCAAGGTGGGGGTCGAGTCTCCTCTTTTCAAGGTATGGGCAATGTCAGAAAAAAAAAATAGACCCTATTTTTCGGTGGGCGAACCCGCCCATGGTTTTGTGCATGGGTTTGCACATTGTTTTGGGGCATGATGATTTTCGGCCCCTGGTATTTTGTAGATCCGGTCCAGGGAACTATGGTTATGTTCTAATCCAGGGTTAATGGATTGGGGTTTATGTATGCTTCGGTGTTTATATATATGTGTTGTAACACTAAAAAGAATATAATGAAAAATCAAGCTAGTCGTCCCGATTTTAGATCCAGGGGAAAATCTCTATGTATATATGTTTTATGTTTTATGCTCTCGCTATTGTTTATTTTATGTTTTTAAGATTCATTTGCAGATAATTTTTGTACAGGGTTAAAACCTACACACTTGTGAAGGGAGGTATCATAAGGTGTATTCTTACCACTTCAGGCTTCTGCTACATTTTGCTGGTAATAAATCTCTTGATCTACCTTTTTACTTATATAGAAGCTTATCAAAAATGGTAGATAAAGTTCAAGCTAAATCTGAAGGAAGTGAAACCTCACTCTTTCATCATGGTTTAATAAAATCGTTGGTTTTAGAGGATTTCAAAAGACTAGGCAAAGACTGGCGAGTCTTCTTTCATGTTTGTCAGTGGTTTTGAAGTGGATGTCATTACCCCTAAAGAACTCCTAAACCTAAAGGTATAATACCACCTTTAGTGGCAGAACAAATTGAACCTTTAGGAGAAAATCAAGGTGAACCAGTAATCATGGAAATAGAGCAATTGTTGAAAGTTGATACACCTGTTGTTACACCTACAAAACAAAAGCCTACTGTGAGAAAACTTGCAAAGCAAGATCAAAATGTGAGAAAACATGGCAGCAAAAGGATTACAAGAAGCCAAATAGTATCTAAGAGAAATTTAGAATACATTCTACATTCTATTGATATTGGAGAGACTCCCATAGTCCAAATTGAGGTTATAGATGAGGGAGGAAAGAAGCTCAAGAAAGCCAAATCAGCAAAGAAGTTAGAGTTTGAAGGTGAGGATGCAATTTTCATGTTTCAAGCTAGGAAACCCATGACAAGACATGCTAGAAAACTCTTGGAAAGCAGTAAAGAATTTTAGAGGGTCACCGACACTGTCCAACCACTACCAAGTATCATTGACCTTTCATCACTTGCAAAAGAAGATCCAGTCATCAAGCAAAAGAAAGGAAAGGAGAAAACCATTGAAAAAACAGAGATTGAGGTCCTTGAGGAGTAGTTGAAGTTAGAAAATCATGAAATAGCAGTCTTGAAGAAAGATCCAAGGAACATAATGTCCAAACAGTGCAGTTTGAGAAAATGAAAGAGATTTGGGAAGAGCAGGTTGATAGTGTGTCAAAGACTTTAGATGATACACAAAAATTAATTAAATAGACTCTGCCATTGAGGAAAGAGGTGAAGCATGTTAGAAAAATGAACCTGCACTTGAAATATAGCAACAGAAAACTAAAGGACCAAGTCAAAGACCTCTAAGAGAAGTTAGAATTGATCCATGAGGAGCTGGATAAGAAGGTTTTAAAGATGACTATAGTTGAGGAATCCATAGCTGAACTCATCATTAATAAAGAGGAAACACCTCAAGGCTATTAAGTTGAGTTTGATTATGTTTTAAGAGATTAATGGCATGTTGAAAACCAAGTTTATACATCTGGAAGGTACCTTTTTGAGACAGGATCAAAATCTGAAAATTACACAGTTTTCCACAGTTTTGTACCGTTTCCTAGGCTTGAAGCCAGGAAAACACTACGAAAATTTATGTAGCTTTTTTTTCTTCTATAATAATTTTTTACAGCTTTCAAGGAGGGGAAATGGTAGTGATGATGTGTCAGGTCATGATGGACACTATGGAATAGCAAAGAAGCAGAAATTTTGAGTTTAAAAGTCATTTTTTGACGCTACGAAAGTACACTACGAAACTGCTATGTTTTCGTAGCGAGTAGTTTGAAAAGGTTTCTAAGCAGTTTAAAAGCAGTCTGGACAGGTGGACACATCCAACAGATCAAGGGACCTTGACACCAAATATTTATGACTTGAATACCATGAAATGGAGACAGCTCATCAGTTGAAGCCTTCGTTGAAGATAGTGTCCTGTTTTCCTGAAAAATAGGGTTTGTTTCCATATGTTGAGGAGGTTATTTAAGATGTCAAGCAGTGATGAGCTATGTCCTAGCTTATTCAAACATGTGAAGGCTTACTTGTCATATATGTAACTATTTTAAGAGAAAATTTAGTTTGATGTAATAAATAGGAGTTTTAGTCCTATTAGGAAAAGGACTGTTTTAGAGTATAGTTGTCATTTTATGATTAAAAGACATGTTTTTCTGTTATGTAAGGTGTCATTAGAAGAATTCGATGAATCTAGCTCAGGGGAAAATCATCTCTGATGTAAGAAGGTCTATTTAAAGGCATATTATCGAATTTGTGAAGGGTTGGAAATTTTTTGCAGTACTGTTGATTTATGTAATTTGACTTATATCAGTAATACAAAGGACTTCTTCTTGACAGACCTGAGATTCTCATGGAGTTTTTGATGCCTTTTTTGTCTATATTTTTATGTGTACCACTTATAGTAGATTTCATCTTTATTACTCATAATTCATATGTTTATGCTCTGACTTCCTTTATTGATGAAATGACTGTGTTTCCCTATGTTCTATGTGTGATTTTCCTTTGTTAAAAACTCATATCTGACTCAGCTTCCATGTCAAGAAACCTTGCCACTGAATCTACTGATTTTTTGACTCCATAAGCCCAATGGTTGCAGACCTGTATTCTTTTCAACCTACATACATAAAAATCAAGTTAATTTTCAAATAGAGTTAGCCATCTAGTTTCATCATTATCTAATATCATAAACCCCTTTGAGAGAGCCCTCTCAGACTAAAGAGGCTAAGCTTCAGTCACAAGCTGATTTAAAATAGTCACATAGAGTTCTCTGATTAGCAGCCAATCAAGTGCAATTTTTTGATAACATATAGAAATACAAACCCTATAAATCTAAAATGAAAAGTTCTAATTCTGAAGTCACAAAAACAGGAAGAAGCAAGGGCATAAACAAAAAGAATCAAGGGTTTAGCATAAGAACAGATTTTTTTGTATTTTTTCTGAAAATGAACAGTAAAATTTAAAAATTTTACTTACCATGTATTAAATCAAACAGAAACTGTAAAAAAGGAAATTATTACAGTAAAATTTAATCACCAGATAGTTTGAAATTCTATACTACAAGGTTTTAATCACCAGATGTTTGAAACTTTGATTCTCTGAATAGTTTTGTTCGAAAGTATTTCACTACTCTGCAGTGCTCTCCTGCTCTCTTGCTCCAGGTATGTCTCTCATGCAAATCTCCCCCTGAAATTTTTGCATAAATAATGAAATAATGAAATTTTTTTACTATTTAAAGAATTTTTTTATGAAATTAAATTTTCAAAAATAATTTTCCACCCATTTTTCAATTTACCACTTTTTTTTACTTAAAAAAAAAAAATTGCGCTTTTTTATTTGCGGCTATTTGGTGCGTTTGTTATCTAACCACACCGGTGCATCAATTAATAATACATCACTGGTGCGCAGTAACTAAAATGCACCGGTGTAGTTAACTGTATATTAGCATCGATAACAATAAGTCCATTTTTAAGGCACCAAAATTACTTTTAGGTATGTACACCAAAATTTATTGTTGATTTTGCTCAAATGTAGGGAGAAAATATAATAATTATATCGAATGGAAAATTCTTCAAAATCCAGCTCGTTCCATAACATTTCTCAAAGTCCATCGCGGATTTCTCCCTATCCATCTCGAGACGTAATATTGACTTCAGATTTTATTTATATTTTCATTATCTAATTGAATTTATTTTTTTTATCCATTTCAATCAGTTGAATAAAATTAATGTATACAAAATTGTAGGTTCGTACAGATTCAAAATCGAGTTTAGATGCACAAAATATTCAAACATCTCCAAAAAGTCGGAAGCTCTTATTAGGAGCAACATACCACAAGGTGCATTTGGTAGATGAAAATGGAGAGCCACTTCACCCTCCCAATTGTAACATTGCATCTTCTAGCCACAATCCTGGGACAATGATGGTAATAATAATTGTTTGGTATATTAATGTAATTATTTCAACATCAAACCAATTAATCATGCATTATCAACATGCTTACTAATTGATATCATATATTTTGTACTAATCATGTTCAAATATATTTTTTGAAATTATTAGTATTCTAGTGATGATGAGCAACCTAGCTACCATCTTCCATTGCACCCCACAACAATGTCAAATCGATTGAAGGTTGAATTAAGAGAAAAACTCGGAGAGGAACGATACCAATAATGGTTGAATCAACCACCTATTCATATCACACTGTGTCCAGATTCACCAATTAGGAATGACTACAGCAATATTAGTTCTTCACAAGTTGGAAATGGAGGCAATCAAATAGAGGCTGGTATGGATGATTACTTAAGGGATACGAATACCATGGAGACAATGTTGTTATATGCATTCCAAAACGATGATCAGCTACGAGATGATAACATTATGTTTTGTTGTACTTATGGTCAATTGTAGCAATTATGATGGCCATCTTATTTTTGGATTGTGGGGGAAAGCCACAGGATTTTCGGTGTACACCATTGGCACCAAATTATGTTTTCATGATCTCATCTTACAAGATGAATGTGGCATCAAACAATTGGCTGAAAGGACACTTGTTGCACTATATATTGAGGCAGGCCAATGATGCCCTGCATTGTTTCCATGTGTGGAGCTATGTTTCACCTCCTTGCTCTCACATATTTATGCTTCCATATTCTACTAGTAGAACGTTGGACATGGGAAGCACCATTGGAGGAGTGGCACAATATTTGAGGATGTCCATAGGGAGTATGGTTCCCCATACTTCTCACATTGCATGTTTTAGAAAAACAAGTGGGCCAGCCTTGATTTCCATGTTACACCTCTTGCTTTCAAATGGAAGGAGCCATTTGGAGAGCTTGAGTTTTTTGGGGAGGCACCCCATGGGTGTTGGATTTAATGGGATGGCTTGGGTCTCTCTTGAAGATCATTATGTTTCAGCCATATATCAGCAGCAGCCCCATATGTATCATAAGGAAGGAGAGACACATTGGAGTGATGTGCTCTTTGGGGGAGAAGACCTCCATACTTTTTGCAGTACATGCTCTAAGGGGAGTATGGAAGATGATATGGTCACCATGATAAGGAAATTGTTTCTCCATAAGGTGAACCATATGATTGATGGGATTCCATATGATGATGACTTCCAACTCATCACATATGAGATGATTTGGGCCAGCTTTATTTGCAGCGTTGGAGGAGAGATCCTTAGAGATCTAGACTTCATCTTGTCACTTGAGGGCAACACTATTGCAGCCCAAGTTCAGCTTTCACTCTGCACTTACCATAAGTGGAGAAGAGGACAGCATGGGGTATGCCATGAAGCCTACCATGTTCAGATTTCTAGCCCACCTATTCTACATGAGCCCAGGGTGGAGGATGATTTCCCGGAGTTGCCTAGTTGGAAGGTGACTCATTTTTCATGGTTGATTGCTTGGGGATGGAGGATACACATGGGGATAATGTCTCCCAACACATTTCAGACTCCATACCTTGGGAGGACCTCTAGACAACACTTTTCCACTCTCTTGAGCACCTCACTTTTTCATGATGATAGCTTGGTAGCTAATTTACATGCTGAGGAGAGGCATTGTGGGAGCTTTATTGATGTGATAGCATCCTATTTCCTGGAGGAGATCATCATACATGGGTGCTGAAGGAGAGGAGAAGAATAATCAGTCTACCCTTGCACTTGCTTGAGGACAAGCAATCTTTGGGAAGGGAGGACTGTAATGTTCCAAAATTTTCATTAAGTTAATTGAAACATTAATTTTGCTTTCCTTTTAATAAAAAGAATAAAATGGGTAAGGGGGCCCATGAAGAAGCATAATAAACACTCCTAATGTGCAAAGGGGTCACTTATGTGTCATTTGTCATCTCCTAGTGCGAAAAGGGGAAAATAAAATAAGACTAGGTCCCGCCTTGACCAAGTCAAACAGCGTTGCATGGAGGGAGTGAGTCACCAAGTGGGATAGCGCAGTTTTCATAGGAGAGATATTATTGGATGAGAGAAACCCTAATGGGTGGGGTCCATGGCAATGAAGCCTCCTCTTGGCATAAAAGGAGAGCCATTGCTCATTATGTTGAAGATTTCGATTTTGATCTGCTCTCTCCAGTTGTTCAACTGGGATAGCTTGTGCTGCTTAGCACAAGGGAGATTTCTGTTTAGAAGTTTCCTCTCATTCATTGGGAAGCTTTGGAGGACCTATTCTTCATTCTCCTCACATCTAGGCTTGAGGCCAAGGTAATCATATTCATATATAGCGTTTTTCCATCTTGGCAGAAACGTTGAGTTTCTGCTGGTTGCAATGAGGATTCACTATCACCCACTTCCGGAGCTATTTTTGCAGAGGAGGAGCTCATTCTTTCTCTGGGAGATCATTGAGGAAGATTCTAAAGCTTCATTGCAAATTTTGGCATTGGGCCATATGTTTCATCTCATTCACAGCGTAGTCTCTTCTCCATATTGTGTTATTTTCAATGGGCACTTGCAGGAGGAGGGGTTCACACTATGGATTGGAGGGCGTAATATTCAATGAAGGGAGCAGCCTTTCACTTTGAAGATCATTGGAGGAGGTTTCTTCATCATTTGTAGCATTTCCATCCTTCTCCATTTTTTTATTGTTATTGAGTTGCTACTACTACCCAACAACTCTAGCATTTTTCCATTTTGTGTATTTTGGCCAATCCCTTGGAGGATTGTTGTAGTATTGTTTTTTGGGGTTGAGACTTTTCTCCCCCACTTTATTTGAGCCTACTATTGCTATATCATTTTATCTATATTATTTTTCAGTCATTACCCACTATAGAATGCGCAGTCATAGCTTGTTGTTGGGTTGTGTAGCTCTGCACTTTCACTTTGGCATGTACATTTGTCTTGGGGTTGATTTGGCCTATATTGAGAGATATTTCCTCAAGTTCTTGTATATATATTTGCAGCAGCACATAATATAATGGCTATGCTTTCTTCTTACACCATATGTATTGATATTTCACTTTTGCTATTTGTTTAAGTTCATATATTGTTGTAGCTCTCCCTTTGAGCATTGTTCGAGATACATAGGATTGGAGGATCTGAATAACCCTCCTAGGGTTATTTCTTTGAGTTAATATTTTGGAATAGTAATGTATGAAGGGTAAAAAAAGGGATCCAAGTCTCAGTTCAGCTTATTTTTTCATAATATTCCTTATACAACGTCCTTTTGGACCCCATTATAGCAAATCCTGGAAAAGGGATATTACATTACATGACACATGATTATTCAGGCTTAGGAGTTTTCTCTGGTAAATTACATGTTTGTTGATTTGTTTATATACGTAAGAATATTATTTCTCATATTATTTATTTAATTCATTGTAATTGTTCTAATCTTCATGATATTCTTTAAAGTGCCATGCATATATATTTTATACAATAATTTTGCAGTTCTTGTAACAAAAGGGTATTTTGGATGTAAATGTTGTGGAACTTCTCTAAAAGCTATATGGTCCAATGACCTACGAAAGCCAGTGTATGAATTCTCTAGGGTATTCCTCCCAGGAGAACACCCTTACAGAAGAGAGGCATCCGCTTTCAATGGTAAACGAGAGAGAACCCAAAGGCCTCCAATAACGACACCAACTAAATGGCTTAGAGAATATGAGAGAGAGAAGGAGGAGTTCATAGAAATGTTTGATTCAAATGGAGATCTTATGTTCGATGCTCCAGATTTCTTCGACACCTATGTTGAGAAATTTCCCATTGGGATTGTTGTATCTCAAGAAACAATCCCTTGGCTATGATAAGGAATCTGTGCTCAAGAAATTTTTAAATATATATCACAAATTTAAGAAATCAGATGGTCTTTATTAAGCACCTTTGGAAATTAATTATTTATAACCCTCAATGATCCGATATAATGAAATATTTCACAATGCCATTATATGCTGATATTACTTGAAATGGAATGAAGAAAATGGAATGGAAACTTAAAATGATATGTTGTATAATAGAATCTATCACTTTAAATCTTAGAAAGAACTTTATAGAGAGAAAATAGTTGGAGTGAAGGAGTGCACATTAAGGACATTTAACTCTTGCTTACAAACTGTAAAAAGAGACCCGCAGCTACATTACTTCACTTCATTCACAGAAGAATAAACACATGCTAAAACTAGAAAAACGCATCAACATCAACAGGTGCAAGAAACTTGATCTTCTTTCATTAAGTTTCAAAAATTTCAGTACAAAATTGCAGTCCTCCAAAGGTCCAAAACTCATAACCCTCTTCCCTATTGTGATTTCCCTTAAATACATATTGAAAGCAGTTTGTAACTGCTCAAACTTCTCAAAATTGTCTAAACTACTTCTTGTTTTACTACTTTAATTACAATTCGAGGGAAAAGGAACCCTCTTTACAATAAGAAAGATAAAATAAAAGAGATAACAATAAACATCATGAAGTTAAGTCTTTGGGATTGCTAATGACATGTTTGTTGTAGATGTATTTTCAGAGAAGTTGGCCATCCAAGTTATAGATACTTTACACATTTGAATGTTTCCATTTAATTGGAATCTTAATACATCAAATATTCAATGTACAACAATAGATATATTGAACATAAATGACGTGTGAGCCCCATTGTTTCTACCGCACACAACTTTCCCAAAAACCATAAACCACCTATAGGGGCACCTGTAGCAGTTTCTGAAAAAGGAGTGAGTGATGCCGCATTGCATCGTAGCCATCAATCTACGAATAGTGGTTCAGGCCAAACCACTCTGCGGGAGCACTCTCTCACATAAGTTCCGAGCAGTTTGTGATGACACAAAACCATAGGTTTTGGGCCGGATGATCCAAGTCGTTGATTTATGTTGAATTATAACTTGTTTTCTGAGGCAGACTACTTTCATATTATATGCATTTGCTTCCCATTCGTGAGATTGTCATTATCTCCTACATATACACTTATACCCACCAAACCTTCCACTGAAAAAAACACAATCGTATTCATCCATCTCTCCAATGCTTCTTTGTGATTGCATGCACTCAAATTACAACCTAAAATGTACTGAGTTTTATTTAAATACCATCTGAAAACCAAGTGATCATCTGACAAGGAAATTATCATTATGCAAATCGAATTCCCATGGAATGAATCAAACCCAGTTTTGCAGGACCTTTCTGGAAAAACTCGCCTTTGAATAATTGACGAAATTTCTTAAACTGCTTTGAATTTTTTAACAATTCCAGCGATTAAGTCAATTGGGCATATTCTGCAAAAAACCCATGTTGCGGATTTTTTAAATTTTTATCCATCTTCCCATAATAATAAATTGAAATTCACTGTCCTGAGTGTTGGAAATACTGAGGGGGGGGTGAATCAGTATTCCTTTCAATTAGAGCATTAGTTAATCTTCAATTATTATCAGTGTTTTTAAAATTATAGTAGTAAATAAAAGGAACACAAATGCACACATTTTTTAAGGTGGAAACCCACTCTGGGACAAAAACCACCTAATGCCTTTGTAATAATTATTTAATATTCAACTCCAATTCAAAATAAAACTCCAACTTCCTATAATCTAGAAAAGCATTCTTCTCCAACTCCCACTAGATGGATGCTCCAACGCCCTATATTCTTCAGTAGTTAACTGAACGTATGCACCAACACCCAATGAGCTACAACTCACCCTAGCACCACCCTACCACCCTATAGAAGAATAAAAGAAGAATGGACTCTCGTACCAGGGAAAAGGGTCAACTTTACAATGATATAGAATGATGTAGAAGAAGAAGACACACTATACCATAACCCCAACTATGACACAACTACCTAATGATGATCCTAGACCTCCCGACACTGCCTCTTCAACTCTTGGCAGATAGACACTAGTACAATTTTTACAATAATGTATTTACAATGACTTAGTACAATGATACCTTTACAGTGACTTTATGCAGTGCTGCCCACTTGAAGACTTCATGTGATGAACTTCTTGTAGTTATTATGCACCTTGGTTGCTACTCTTGTCATGCTACCCTCTGCCACACATTGCTTTGCTTTGCTGCCCTAGAAAGTATGGTCCTTTGCAGCCCTTGACAACACATGATCCAACTTTTTCTTGCCTTCTAAGAGCTCAATATTGAATCTAGTGTATCTTTGTTATTTCATATCCCCAATATGTGATTTTCAATCCTATAGTATTCCTCTAAGTCATCTTTCCAATGCCACTAGTCTGACCCAATTTGGATTCTTCAAGGGAGATATATGCCCAATCTCTCACAATGCCCTAATTATGGACTGTTTCAGTAGAGAGAACTTGTACGGTGTGTCACGTGTCATTGTTTCTTCATTTGGCTCTGAAATTTATAGAGAGAAAACTAAATTTCGTGCACTATCTGCGACTTTTTACAGAATTCCAATCCGATACTTAGAGAGAGAGTTATGACTATTTTCCCAAGGTCACTTCTTTGAGATGAATTTCAAGAGCGTGCAAAAACACTGACTTCCAAAGATCATAACTCTGAAAATATTACGCACCTTGATCTGAAATTTTTACAAGAGCTTTCTCAGGATTTCAGCTTCGCCTCATAAAAATTTCAGCTTCTGAACCCCATTGTAGAAAAAAATTTAGAGCGAAAATTCCACGATGACCTGTTTCAAATGGAAAAATCTCTTGCATAAGAAGGATATGAGGTTCACAATTTATATAAATGCTTAGGTTGAGAGGGGCTTCAACAAGTGAACGTGGATGAGATTTTAGGAGCTTAAAAAGTATTAATTATGACTTTTCAATGACCCATGCCACAACCCCATGGGGATTTATCCCACTAACTAGGGGTACAAACTTCAAACATGAATATCTCTCAAATCGTGAAGAATTACATGGCGTGCCATATATCAACGGAAACATCTCGACAAGTAGAAACCATAAAAAACAATCTTGATCCATAATATATTAAATTGGTAGGTAAAAATTCCCATGCAATATTGGGGTAGCCCCTTGTGCTTCTTGGGTTGACATCAATGACAACCGTTGATCAAAAAGATCCCCCTTTGGCATTGATGGCAACACAAGTACTCCCCCTGTGATCATGACACCTCTTCCTACAACATTCTCTCCCCCTTTTACATCAATGGAAAAGGGTAACTCCCCCTAACACACAACCATCCTGCGGACCTGTACACACTTCCACTCCCCCTTTATATTATGAATAAGGAAAATTTAATGAGAACTTGGGAGAATCCCAAGCTTCTGGCGAAGATATTCCAATGCTTCACGAGTACTCTCATGATAATCAACGCTTCCTGCCCAATCTGCATCTGTAAAGGCATGAATAATGAAATTGTTACCCTAGGGATGCCACAAGCCATATTCTTTTGTTCCCTTTAGATATCGAAGAATTATTTTGATGGTGCTATTTGGAATCTTGCTACTTGTCTAACTGCTTGCATAACATCTGGTCGGGAGGCTGTTACATATAGAGGACTACCAATCATAGATCTGTACAACCATTGATCCACATCCTTAGATGAGTCATCTATGCTCAATTTGCAACATGTTACCATCGGAGTAAGGATGGTTTTTCAATCTTCCATTTTGAATTTCTTGAGCATTTCCTTGATGTACTTAGCTTGACATATAAATAATCCTTTATCTTGTTGAGATATTTGAAGCCCTAAGAAGTATGTCAACTCACCAAGTAAAGACATCGCAAAATCACTTTGCATCTTTGTAGAAAACTTCTTACGTAGTCGATCATCATTGCTACCAAATATTATATCCTTCTCGTTAGCTATTAGACGTGCTTTAGTTGCTTCATCCAAAACATACATGTCGTTTGGAGCTCGACTTGTTGTAGCCACAATTTCACCATAACTACCTTTCCTGATTTCACATTTTGTGGAGTTGAATAGTATTATGTGTCCTTGATCACACATTTGTCCAACACTGAGCAAATTTTGATTCATGTTTTCAACCAATAGAACATACTTGGCTAGAGCATCTTTTCTTCTGAGAGTGACGGTACCTGATCCTATAACATTTGAAGATCCATCATTTCCAAAAGACATGGTTCCATCCTTCTTCTCTTTCAGAGATACAAATTTTTTTCTATCTCTAGTCATAGTCGTTGAGCAACCGCTATCAACATACCACACATCTTTGTTGTTTTGAGCCTTGAGAGCGAGAGCACAATTATCAGTCTTCTTCTTCTTCCATGTTCATTCGTTCTGTGGCTTCGAATATTCTTTTGGAGGATTTTTCAAGTCTATATTCTGTGGCTATGTGTCCAAAGTTTCAACATTTGTAACATTCAATATTATTTCTTAAATGTTCAAATCTATTGATGTTTCATTGAGCCATGGGAGGTTCATATTTGACAGATCTCCTGGAATTGTATTTGTTCCTGGGGTACATGCGACATTCAAAAACTTTATGACCAAATTTTCCACATCAATAACAGTAAAAATAAAAAATATTTTGGTACCTAGATGGAAATCTTCGTCGAGGAATTGTCTTCCAAGGTTGTTCTTGCGAATCTTGTCCAATGAAGTCTACATGCATGTCAGATCTCATAGGTTCATTGTATTTTTTTGTAGAAGGTCCTACTTCTTCTTCTTTGTCACCGATGCCAGTTCTATCGTTGTAAGATCATTGATTGTTTATGAGTTCTTCCAATGCCCTTGAGTTGTTGGCATAGTTTTGTATAGTTTTTCCTTTCTTCACTTCCTTACACAGCGAGACTACGTCGGCTTCTAATTCTTCCATTTCTTGGTTGCTTTCTTCCAACTTATTTTGAAGTGACTCTTCAATGCATTTGGGTTCTTCAACTTCAATTTTGAGACCTTTAATTTGTTCTTCAAGAGCATTGGAACGGATCTTCTCTTCCTTGAGCTCTTTTATATGCTTGATTGCTTCCTTAGAAAATTATTCTATGGTCAATCCTTCTTCTTCGTTGTTTGATACCTCTTGTTTATTGTGCTTGGCCATAAACAATACTCTCTCATTGGCTTCTTCTTCATTGTCATTGTCTTCATCGGATGATGAGCTATCTTCTTTAGAGAGAAAGTTCCTTTTGGATCCTTGCTTGTTGAATTTATTCAAGCCTTTATTTCCTTTTCAGTTTCCATCACTTTTGTTCAGACATTTTGCTATGAAATTCCCAACCTCGCCACAGCCAAAACATATCAATGGAAGTTTACCTTTGAATTTTCCCTTACTAATTTTTAGTTTTCTCGTAAGGTAAGCAAATTCTTCATCTGAAAGACCTTCTCCATCATCTCCCTTTTCTTCACACTTGTAGCTGCATGTCTTTTCAATTGAAGGTTGTTTGTCCTTATTGGTTTTCTTAGATGCAACGAATGTAGTTTCTAGATGCGAAGTACCCTCTTCTTCATCAAGTCTCATTTCATATGCTATGAGAACTCCATGTAATTCCTCTTTTCTGAGTTTGTTCAGATTTGCACTGTATTCTAAGACCGATACTTTTGGGTTGAATCTCCCTGGTAACTTTCTAAGAATCTTTCGTATAATAGTCTTCTCATCAACTAGCTCTCCCAATCCTTCCAAAGTATTGTTTATTTCATCAACGTCTTGGAAGTATGCAGCATTGTTGCAATCTTCTTTTGTTCTGAGTTGCTCAATTTTTTCTCTATAGATTTGAAGCTTTGCTTCTTTGACATTTGAGTCACCTGCATATATATTCTCAAGCTTGTCCCATAATTTTTTGGCAGTTTTACAACCCAACACCTTATGATAAGCATATTCAATAATTCCACTGATAATAATATTCTTCTCTTTTGCATCATTTACCAAATTCTTCTTACCTTGTTCATCTGCAGTTGATGTAAATCCATTTTGAACAGTTTCCCATACTTTGTAACCTTGCGCCAAGAGATAGACCTCCATTCTTCCTTTCCATAGTGCATAATTATTTTCATTGAACAAAGGTACACCATCCTTGGTATGCTCCATGACCTCCTTCTAGCTATTAAATTGTTATTGAAGGAACCAAGCTCTGAAACCAATTGTTGGAAATACTGAGAGGGGGGGTGAATCAGTATTCATTTCAATTAGAGAATTAGTTAATCTTCAATTATTATCAGTGTTTTTAAAATGATAGCAGTAAACAAAAGGAACACAAATGCACACAATTTTTAAGATGGAAACCCACTCCGGGACAAAAAACACCTAATTATTTTCTAATCATTCTTTAATATTCAACTCCAATTGAAAATAAAGCTCCAACTTCCTAGAATCTAAAAAAACATTCTTCTCCAGCTCCCACTAGATGGACGCTCCAACGCCCAATATTCTTTAGCAGTTAACTGAACGGATGCCCCAACACTCAATGAGCTACAACTCACCCTTGCACCACCCTACCACCCTATAGAAGAATAAAAGAAGAATGGACTCCCATACCAGGGAAAATGGTACACTTTACAATGATATAGAATGATGTAGAAGAAGAAGACACACTAGACCATAACCCCAACTATGACACAACCACCTAATGATGATCCTCGACCTCCCAACACTACCTCTTCAACTCTTGGCAAATAGATACTAGTACAATTTTTACAATAATGTATTTACAAGGACTCAATACAATGATAGTTGTACAGTGACTGTATGCAGTGCTGCCCACCTGAAGTCTTCATGTGATGAACTTCTTGCTGATGTTCTACAACTTTTTTGCTACTCTTGTCATGCTACCCTCTATTGCACCTTGATTTGCTTTGCTGCCCTATAAATTATTGTCCTTTGCAGCCCTTGACAACACATGATCTAGCTTTTTCTTGCCTTCTAAGAGCTCGATATTGAATCTAGTGTATATATATTATTTCAGATTCCTAATATGTGATTTTTGGTCTTGTATTATTCCTCTTAGTCATATTTCCAATGCCACTGGTCTGACCCAATTTGGATTCTTCAAGGGAGATTTAATCCCAATCTCTCACAATTCCCTAATTATGGATTGTTTCAGTAGAGCGAACTTGTATGGCATGCCACATGTCATTGTTTCTTCATTTGGCACTGAAATTGATAGAGAGAAAAAAAAATTCCATTTACTATCTACCACATTTACAAAATTCCAATCCAATACTCAGAGAGAGATTTATGACAATTTTCCCAAGGTCACTTCTTTGAGATGAATTTCAGGAGCCTGCAAAAACACTGACTTCCACAGATCATATCTCCAAAAATGTTACGCACCTTGATCTGAAATTTTTACAAGAGCTTCCTTAGGATCTCAGCTTCGCCTCATAAAAATTTCAGCTTCTGAACCTTCATATAAAAAAATTTAGAGTGAAAATTCCATGATGACCTGTTTCAGATGGTGAAATCCCTTGCATAAGGAGGATATGAGGATCACAATTTATATAAATGCTTAGGTTGAGAGGGCTTCAACAAGTGAAGGTGGGAGGGATTTTATGAGCTTAAAAAATATTAATTATGACTTTTAAATGACCCATGCCACAACCCCATGGGGTTTTAGCCCACTAACTGGGGGTACAAACTTCAAACATGAATATCTCTCAAACCGTGAATAATTACGTGGCATGCCATATATCAATGGAAACATATCGATAAGTAGAAACCATAAAAATAATTATTGATCTCGAATATATTAAATTGGTAGGTCAAAATTCCCATGAAATATTGGGGTAGCCCCTGGTGCTACTTGGGTTGACATCAATGACAACCGTTGATCAACACTGGGAGTATGTGCGTTTTATGAACTTCAACTTTTCATTTGCATCAGTATGCTTCTTCAACTTTTAAACGCATGTGGAAATATGATATTCCACAAATAATATAGGATTAATCATAGTTTTTAAGGCTTTTTCTATGAAATTTACACGCTGTAAATGCAAATAATTTGAATCATTGCAACCCTGAGCTATTACCAGCAATCCAACATCATTAACAAACTCAGAATCCAGGGTTAATTTTTCAAGAGAGTGACAACGAACACCAATATCTTCCATATTTTTATTAGTTATCCTTGCACATGTTGCAATGCTAAGCACTTTCAGTGTCTTTTCACAACTAATTTCTATTGTTGTCATACCTCTGTCTGTCAAACCCTCAAAAAACCGAAGATTCCAATTCTCAAGTTGTTTGCATTGTTCTCCTACAGTTGTAAGATCTAGATCACTTATATAGCAACTCTGTAAATATAAGGCCTTCAAAACCCTATAATGTTGAGCCTCTTATGCTAGGCCTAAACTTGTGACTGCAGGGCATCATAGTAAACTCATCTTTTCCAGTCTTTGACAACCCCATCCGAGAACATTAATACCAAGGTTTGACAGATTACAAGATTACAGTTTAGCTTCTTATATTCCATGTTTCTCTATAGAGTTCTTTCTTTTGAGTGTTGGCCTTGAAGATGAACTTCCAACAATAGTATTTTATGCATGATTTTAGTCCAGTTCCAAGGTGAAAACGTAGAGTTTTATTTAGGTACACTTGGCATCCTTTCATCCATGTGTATACAACATGAATCACTAAAGTGTTGAACTAGCAGGCATATGCATCCATCTAGAGTGTCTAAGGCCCCTATTCAAATGGTGTGTCTGCTTGCACTTTCCAGCTGATACTATCTCTTTAGACAAGAGCACAAGAATCCCTATCTAAATTTTTTCCATCTAAATGTCTCAACCACCTTGAATTTCTCAGACCCTCTCTTGAATTTTAGCTGAGTCGAATTAGGCTATAACAGGGATGAAAATGAAATATATCTTTTATAACCTCCCATATTAGGATCATCTTAAGATTACCCACTTATTATATCCCATGCATTTATTTAAAAATGTTTCATCTTCTTTATGGAGGAACATATCATCGAAACAAAGTGACACATTGGTTGTTAGGAAATATCTTGTTACTTCAAAAAATAAAAAGAAACATTGGCCAAGACCATTAGAAAGTACAGGATCAGAGGTAGGCGTTGGTCCCTCTAATTCGTGGTATTTAAAATAATGTGATGTCCCATGGATTTTTAAAAAAGATGATCTTTCTTTGGCAAAGGAAGTTATAATGGGTGTGAGGGTTCCATCGTCATACGGGTCTTCACTACGACCCTACTTCACCATGGATGACCATTTGTCGGGGTTAAAATCGCATGACCATTTGAATCTTCTAAGAGTATGTATAATGTCAAAAGCATGATTTTATTATTTTTTTATATTAATAAATTTTATCCCATGCAGGGATCATAAAACATAAGTAATTTTGTATATTATTGCATGTGTTTATAACTTTGAAGTGTCTTTATCCTTTTTTCATGTGTAGGTGTGTGAAACATGAATTCCCCCAAGACATAGGATGTGCCATATCTAAATTATCTTCATTTTTACGTTGGATCACATCAAAGGATATTCATGTGGTTAGCATTCCATGGTGGCATCAAGAGATAGTTGAGAATGTTTGTATGTGTGAGAAGAAACTGTCGACAAGTTCCATGGACTTGTAGGTTCACCTTCTAATCCACCTAGTAGATGAGGTTGAATTAGTTGGGGTGGTTTCTTGTCGTTGGATGTTCTTCTTAGAGAGGTACATGAAGAAATTGAAAGGTTTTGTTCGACAAAGGGAAAAAAGGGGTCTATGGCAGAGGGGCACATATCGTATGAGTATTTCTATTATGCCAGTGAGTACATCAAGCAAATCGACAACAAACCAGGTGCGGTGAGTTGGGGCGATGAGGGATGAATACAAAATAGAAGGGGATCTGCTCCAAACGAATGGAAAAAGGCGCTTCATAAAGAGTAAGCGACTTATAATTTTTCAAATTTGTACAAAGTAAATATTCATGTTGAACTTCAATATAATGTATATTTTGATCTCATATGTACTATATGTTGGTTTGATTTCATCAATGAATGCAGAATTTGAAGCAATCAATAAATTTGTTCTTTACAATTCTGAAGCGACACAATCGTGGGTCGAATTGTACGAACATAAGAGGATGAAATGGGATAGTGATAAGAAAGAATTCAAACGGTTGAATGGTAGAAGTGCGCCTTATTCCGATCATTTAAAATAAAATATGCCAAAAATATGCCCCAATAGTGGGGTTGCTGACCAAGTCAGAGAGAAATATAGTGCAACCAGTCGTTACCCGCATGCTGAAGAGGATGCACTAAACGTAGGGATTAGATGCACCCACTCGGTAATAATATATTTATGTACAATTTAAACTTAATAATGCACCTTTGTAATGTAATTACATCTATATTTCATATTTTAACTGTTGGGTTATGATAAGACACATGAAACTATGATTTTTTAACTTTTTTATAGGTGCATTTGTTCCCATCTATGTGGGCATATGGACACCATTTTCGCACAGAAAATTTCTATGATGGACACATGACACAAGACTGTGGAGTGGAAGTCGAGTTCGATCAATCTAGTCAATCTAGCCGTCGTGATCAAAACCTAATACGAGGGACGTTAAGTTACGTCAAAAAGATACAAGAGATCATTGAAGTGGATTTTTCTTCTTTCCAATGTCTTATTTTTAAGTGCAAGTGGTGGGGCACCTTTGATTGGAATAATGTAAAGGAAGATTGCGATAGTAGGCTAATATGTATCAACTCTAGAAATATGTGGGATGAAGCTAAGGAGCCCTATGTTTTCCCCAAACACCACAAGCAGATGTTTTTTTACCCAGATGTGTTGGATAAGGATTGGTGGTTCGTATTGAGACATGACCCTAGATCAAAACATATCTTTTAGAACAATAGTTTTATCATGCCAAGCGAACTGGAAGATAATGAGGGTGAGGGTGATCATGAGAACTAAGAGTGATATGGTACATGTGTTATTTCATCATTGATACTTTTTAAGATGGGTTTTTATAAAGAAGATGACTTAATTACCTTATAACTAAGACTTTTTTTCGAAACATTATAATATGTATTATGAATTAATTGGTAATTGTGTTAATGTTAAAATAATTTCACTTGATAATTTGCAATTATGTTGATCTCGAAAACAATGGCGTACTATATAAAGTTATTTTTTATATAATGTCAATTCCTAAAATAATACAACTACTTGATTGCTTTAAATGTGTGTGAATGATATCTTCAAAATGTATACTATTAATTTTTGTATGTAAGATCATAATAAAATAATGATAATTCTAATGTACATGAATTCATTTTCATTATTTTCTAAACTTTATTATGTTTCAAAAATTCATATTATTCTATATTTATTATTTTACAATTATTTTTATTCATACAATTTTACAATCTTACAATTATGGTAATTTAACAATATTTGCGGTATACATTTTACTTACGGTAGTTATGGTTCAAAATTGACATATAATTTACAAATTTACAAATTTTAATAAAATTGAATGATGATAATACATACAATTACAATTGCAATTTTACAAATATTTTAAGTCATACAATTAAAATTGCAATTACAAATACAATTTACAATTTTACATACAATTAAAATTTTTGAATTTTACATATAATTACAATCACAATTAAAACTTTACATATAATTACCATTAAAATTACAATTACAATTACAATTACAATTTTACAATTTCACATGCAATTACAATTAAACTTACAATTACAATTACAATTTTAGAATTCTACAGACAATTACAATTTAAATTAAGATTACAGTCATTTCATATTAATACAATTAAAATTTTACAAATATTTTACATACAATTACAATTTTACAATTTCACATACAACTACATTTTTTCAATTTCACACACAGTTACAATTATAATCATTTCACAATAAATTAAAATTTTACAAATATTTTACATAAAATTACAATTAGAAATACAATTACAATTTTACAATTTTACATACAATTAAAATTAAAATTTCAATTACAATCACGACATAATATTTAATAAATACCATGATTTAATATTAAAAATAAACATCATGATCATGACAACCATCGTACAAACATCATATTCAACTAAAAAACACATTCAAATTCGCTAACATAATCTAATCATCATGATCATGATCATCTAAAAAAACACAAGCATTGTATAACATCATCACAACACAAACATCAAATATACATCTCAGTGTCAAATAACTGCTATCACATACAAAATATATGCAAGATGCACATTAAATGAACATATCTAACATGACCTGACAATATACACATCATGATGAACACCATCATGTAATTAACTACATAAAAATTTCAAATATCAGTTGGCGGTACATTAATAGTAGTACTAGTCGAGGCATGCTCAGTCGATGGTGCAACCTCGACATGCTCAATTAGATGATGATCATGTGCCTACTGATCTGGAGGTGCCTCATGTTGATCAGGAATTTCCTGCTCGTGATGACACGTGGATGGTTGAACCTACTCAGTGGATGGTGCGGCGTCCTACTCAGTCGATGGACCTGCCTCCTCAGATGGACCTGTGCCCTCCTTAGGATCAGATGCCTGCTCAGGACTAGGACGTGTCTGCTGAGATGGTGCAAACTGCTCAAACGATGCTTGCTCATGATCATGACTGGATTTTGCAGGCTGATCATCATGATCATCTCTGACACGAGGTGGAGGAGGAGGTGTAGTACTAGAACGATGGCCACTCCCCTCATGATCATTAGATGATGCGTTGCTCGACTGTCATACTGCATCTCCACCATGCCTACATCCGGCCCTCCTCACCCATGCCAGTACTCTAGTAGCTCCAACGATATGTCGCATGAGGGTCAACATATCATGGGGCATGACTCTCCATATCTCTATCAGCCTATCATCAGCCTGTATCCCTCTTATAGTAATCATCCTAACTCCCTCCTCAACTAGGATTTGACAGAGTTGGTCAACCAACTCCATCCTAAATGGAGTGTCAGGCCTACGATCCTCACACTCGCTAGTATCTGCACCTGATCATGAGGACCAGGTCTGTCACTAGCCTGATCCTCCGCATCTTCCATCTCCTCGTCAGCAGGATCTACACCTAGATCATTCGGTGGCAGTGGAATATCATTGCCAACAAATGACCCAATATCTACAAAATATATTTAAGTACACAACAAAAATTATCCAATTTCATTAAACAATTTAATAAAACAAGTTAAATAACACATTGGAATAAATGTAAAGAAAACACTAACATTACCTCTCGCATCTGGCGGCTCATCCTGTGTGAAGAGGATGTTGGCACACCCTCGCCAATCCAAACCTGCATATGAACATGGCACCAGAACGAAGGTGTGATCATCAACACTATATAGCAAGTCCATTGCATCATGATATATCCTGGCGGAAAAGGAAAAATTGCCCCTCTTGGGCATCATCAGGCCCCACATCTCCATCCGTACGTGCAGCATCAGCCCACGAGGTTGTCGAACAAAAGTAGGCCTCGTCTCTAGAAACCTCTCAAAAAACAAACAAAATAAATCTGAAGCAAAAGGGTAGGTCAACCTCCCACGTGCATGAGAACGACATATATCAAATGATGTATAAAACTTTCAAAAAAAAATCGCAGACCACCTCGCAAGTCGTGGTTCCTGTAATAAAGAATCATCATAAAAGAAAATCAAGCAACTAATGCATTGCCCATCACTGGTATGGTGTGAAATATTCATCAACAGTAGTGAGAGGCACCTCACCTCCTCTGCACCAAACGAAGCAATACGTAATTGACCACCGAACACCTAAAAATCTGTAGGAGAAAGTATATCGCCACTAATGTATCTCTGGGAGTACACCAACTAACTCCCTGATACATAGCCAACAGGGACCTCTGGGAACTGGGGCAAATTCTGCCCTCTCCTAGATAGGCCAGTAATAAAATATATGTCCTCCTCATTGGGCGAGTATCACTGGTTAGGACCGACCCAAAAAGCCTGTCGGTGGGCATCCCACTTGAAGATGAGTTGTCCCAATAACCCATTATGGCCCTTTAGGGATGTAGCCTCCACATAGAACTTGAGGAGGCTTACCTCCCTTAGGAGCAACTGGGTGGTTGTTGTAATAGGGTGAGGGTACATAAGTCTCTCCCTCGCTCGTGCCTCCCACAGGCGAACCACGTTATACTAGTCCTCCATATGTTCTTTTTGTGCCATTTTTTCTCTCCTTTGACATCGCTGAATGATTCACATATTAAATACATTTTTTATATTAAATGATACATGTATTTACAAATATATAGATATAGATATAGAGTAGCAACTGGGTGGTTGTCATAATAGGGTGAGGGTACATAAGTCTCTCCCTCGCTCGTGCCTCCCACGGGCGAACCACGTTATACTGGTCCTCCATATGTTCTTTTTGCACCATTTTTTCTCTCCTTTGATGTCGCTAAATGATTCACATATTAAATACATTTTTTATATTAAATGAGACATGTATATATATATATATATATATATATATATATATATATATATATATATATATATATATATATATATATATATATTACGAAAAAAAGCCAATCGAGCACCCAAAAAAACAGTCATGCATCGGTACCGGTGCGTCATTTTATCACGCACCATCCTCGGTGCACATGGAAACTTCCAGTGCACCGCAAAACATGAAATGTACTTTCTTCTGTGGTGTGTTGACAAAAATATCCACCCCAGGGTGGATAGTTAAGTCAACACACCGCCCAACAATAATTCATGGTCAACGGTGTGGTCGTTTAAACGACCGCACCCTTAAATATGTATCAGTGTCAGGAGGGCAGTGCGCTGATCAAACTATGTGCCCCGGGGCGGATAGTTTAGTCAGCGCACTGCCCTCCTGACCTCAGTACATGGTCAACGGTGCGGTCCTCTAAACGACTGCACCATTAAATATGTACTAATGGCAGGAGGGTGGTGCACTGACCAAATTATGTGTCCCAGGGCGGATATTTTAGTTAGTGAACCTCCCTCCTAAAATTAGTACATGGTCAATGGTGCAGTCCTATAAATGACCACGCCATTGACTATGTATTGATGTCAGGAGGGTGGTGCGCTTACCAAACTATCCACCCTGGGGCGCATAGCTTGGTCAGCGCACCACCCTCCCGAAACCGGTACATAGTCAAGGGTGTGGTCATTTAAACGAACACACCACCATATCAGGTTTTAAAAAAATCACGGTGTGTGTTTTCGGTACCGCATCGAAACCTGGTGCAGTTTCCGTGAGCATCGTTCATGGTGCAGCCTGTAAATTTACAAGCAGCACCACGAACAGTGCAAGCCAAATGGCTTGAGCACACATGCAGGAAAAAAATTAAACGATAAAATTTAAGCTTTATGACAAATCTAATCCGCTAAAAAGTTTAATTATTGAGAAATAAGTAAAATACTTGTACATTTGGGCATCTAGGAGGCATATTTACTAAAGAATTTGAAAAAACAAATTTGCCCACCATTTTCCAAAATTCAAACTCCACAAGGTGGGCAATGAGCAGTAGCAATGCGTGCAATGGGAGCACCGATGGCAAGGTACCTCACACAAGGAAAATTCACACCGGTGCTTGAGAGATCTGGAGCACTGAAGAAGTGAAAATGTGGATTTTTCAGTCGGTAATTTTTTTTTATTTAACCTTGTTTCGATGCATGGGTTTTTGAGGCGCACGGGGCGGTTTTTGCCTAGTGTGCCAACCCTGTTTTTGTTTGAGTGCGGGTTTTTATGATGCACCGGGCCTATTTCTGAGTAGCGCACCGATGCACTACAGTAATGAGCACCACCAGGCGGGTTTGCACGAATAGAATAGTGTCTCGTTGTGCATATTTTTAGTATGCACCGGTGCTTTGTGAGTTAAACGCACCGGTGCGGTTTATGATGAGAAACGCACCGAACAAAAAACATACGCAAAAAGCTCCACCCGCCAACCTCCTCTAGAAACCTCTGCTACAAACGCATATCTGGGCTATTTTTATAAGGGGTTCCTCAAAAACATCCGCTAGAGGGTATTTTCCTTGTAGTGCCTGGAGCTGAGGTCAGAGCCTGGATTTTCCTTTGAAGTGATGAAATTCCCTCACTAGATTTTCCTTGCTAGTATTTCTCTGTAGGATTTCTAGTTTCGACATCTAGTTGTACCCTAATTATTTTCATTGTTACTTAATATTAAAACCCTCATATGTTGCACCAATTTTCCAAAGTTGGGTTTTTCCGGGGACTTTCGTCCAAAAATAACTGTGTTATTTTATGTGTGCTAGCATTTCTTCCAGCGTTTATTCTTCTGCATTTTTTATTTATGAAGGTTTTCATGTATTTATTTCAGTATTTTCCATAGAAAACTGCAGCTAAATTGTTAAATTTAATTAACAGTTAGGAGAAATAATATCAGTTTCAATAGGATTCTGGTTTTCGGAGTTTTCAAATTTGGTGGGGACTTCGGATTTAATTTGGAAAAAACTTTTGGGCAGTATTGGAGGCACAAACATGGGTTCCACTCAGCAAGCAGTGCATAAATTCTAGGGCCAGTGCAATACCCTTTGGATGAGTCATTTCCCTTACATCTAGGCAACATTCCTTCACCTGGGATTGTCTAGCTTGCCTTGGCAAGCCCAGGTGCACACGTTCTTGCACTGTACTCCCCTTATATATATAATAAAGTGGTTGATTTTGGAGCAATTTCGGTGTAATTTTGGGTGTTTAATGGTTTGCTAAATTTTTTGATTGTACATGTGTTGTTGCTTAATATCACAGTAAATTTTTCCTATTAGTAATATTGCATTTAAAAAAAAAATTTGTCTCGAATTCGAGGATAAAGAATAAAGTGTTGTTCCTATTAGAGAAGACCAAGGAAAATCAAATTTAGTAAAAATATAAATACAAGACTTAAAAAATGCATGTGATATTAAATGATCTCCAATCATACCCACTTTTATTATCAATCAATTTTATATGTCGAATCCCCTCTAAGATTGAAAATGGGTGTTTCTAATTTGATTATTACTATTTTGAGACATCTAGAATGTCTAGGATCTTTTGGAAGTGAACATGAATGTGCTCATATTTGTTACCTTTATTCTCTCTTGCTTAGGAATTCATGTTCTCTCTCACTTTTGGTGATTCATGGTTTCTGTTACCACAAAATATAGCAGGCCTTGGAGAAGGAAACCCTACAAGAAAAAAAGCTAGACTAAGTGCTCATAATGGGGCGATGACCCACTGTCACCATATCTAATGCCCCTTGCTCTTTATGGATTTTCACCAATGGGAGAAGCCTCAGTACGATAAGATCAACTATAAAGGATATTCTAAGGTCGAGGCATAAGGTGATGTGATAGAATATCTTACGAAAGACTGAAATTCCAGGTATAAGGTTTCACTAAGAAGCAATATGCTTTTTATGAGATACATAGGAAGAAAATGCATAATACCTAAGGTTTGTTAAATTGGCTTGAGTATAGGAGTTTCCAAGGTCAAGGCAATGAAGATAAAAGGCTTCTTAGGATATGCTTCAACAAGTACAAAGCTCATACAACCTCCATAGAAGCCTTCAAGTTGAGGAAGGTAAATTTAGGGTTTCCCTCTTTGGGCAACACCTAGGGCAAGAGATTTTATGGAGGAAAATTAAGTGGATTCCCACCAAATTTATAGTTCATGTAGCCAAAACCCTCCACTTGATTTTTAGGCTCTCAAGCCTGCACAAAAACCCTTTCCTAAAAATTTTCTCTAAGCCCTAGTTTGTCATCCTAGCCTTAAAAGGGCTGAAATTTCAAGAGAAAAAATTATGGATAAAATGTGAGGATTATCACCAAGGAATTGGGCAAGTGCCTTGTTCTTTGGAAACATGGGGTCAAGGATTGATTAGATAGGCTAAATTTGTTTCTAAGGAGGCCAAAAATTGATGCCCTAGGTATCAATTTCAAGCAATTACCCACTTCTGAGGAAAATGGAATTTGATGGAGATTTATAAGAATTCCTCCGCTAAGAATATTTGTTACATGTTATGCAATGAGCAACATATACAATTCTTAACTAGATACCTTTCAAAATTTATTTTCAACAAATTAGGGCATAAACAAGCATAATCTAGAAGTATAAATTCCATACATTAGACAAATTCAAAATTATAATCTTCAACAATAGGAATTTACAAGATAACATGTAGTATATCCATCCATTCACCAAATAAATAGCTCCAAAGGCAATCCAAAATAGCTTCCAAACACTAAATTTCATCCAAGATACTCCAATAGCCAAAAATAAACAAGTGCAATGTAATATCCCCAAAAGGGAAAATGACAGTAATGCAAGCAACAATAGACTAAAAATTATAGCAAGTAAAATCACATTATTAGCACATGAAAACTAGAGCCAAAAACATGATCTGAACCATTTTATTAATGCCAGAAATGAGTACAATAATGGTGCTGGAATGGGTGCACCTGGACCTGCTCAAGGCAGGCTCTAATACATCTCAAATCAAGCGTCTCTCTAGAAATGGCTCTACGTGGATCTGATGTTGTGCTTCTCTGCCCAGAAACGTTGTTGTTGGATGACTTCATACCGTTGGTTGGGTTGTTTCCCCAGCTCAGAAAATTCTGTGCTTTCAACCCCGGACTCTACTCAGAAAACCCAAAAAACCCCATGAAGTAATTGGCCATATGTTGACCTTGGAATTTCGTCCCAATTTCCCCTAGCTCCTCTAGCTCTTGGTTGAGTTAGGACATTTTTTTGACACCTCAAACCTACCCAAAAAAATCTTCCAAATCAACTTTCACTTCCCCTCAATAAACCCAGAAATTGTTTGTCCTAGCTTTAATCTTAGGAATTGGCCCTCTTGGGCTTAGCTCACCCAACTACTGCATAATTCAGTTCTCCTGAAAATTCTGCTATAGGATGCCACCAAAATGCCATTAAAATCCCTATTAGGAAGCTCTAAGCCTCTCCACCAAGTGTCCTCCAAAATACCCTCTCGCTTCTCACTTCTCAGAGAAACCTCCAAACTGAACTGCGTCCTCCACTGCACAGTCTTTGTGTCCTCTAAGCAGTCCCTGAAGTGAAAATGCTTCTCCTGTAATATATGTTGTGAAATTCACCTCTAAAATGGTATGACTCCTCTCCTGAGCGGGCACTCGAAGTCCCCCGAGGTATAGGTTGATATCTCCGCCTGAATATCTCGTGGGCTAAAAAACACTACAGACTTTCCACCCAGCACAAACGTGCTATGTCAAAAATACAATCAAAATAGAAGTCGAATGAATGAGGAAATGAGTTGCCTTCACTTCCTTTTATCACTTGAGCCCCCAACGTTCCCTTGGTCCCACCATGGACTGTGGAATCCCCTCATCCAGCCACTCACTGCGTTGTCCCATAGATCCTCTCCCACATTGCCACCTTGGGAGTTGCATCCAAATCGAATGTTGACCACATGGAGCCCACTAAGGCCGCAATTATTCCTTGTGAAATATAGGATTAATTTGTATATATTCCCTTAATTATTAATTGTGGGTCCCAACCCACCTTAGTTTTTCTTGACATTAGCAATGTCAAAATTTATCAAAAATTAATATCCTAATTAGCAGAATTGCTAATTGGGGATATTACATGCAAGTTCCTTCAAGAGGTTTAAATTTTCCAAGTGTGATGATGATGAGAGATGAAATTATGTCTCTCCAATATATACATGTCCAAAAATCTATAATTTTAGCTTATTATCCCCTTAAGCAATAAAATAATGGGAAAAAACTAAGTAAGGTCACAAGACGAACTTATAGAAAATGTAAAATCATAATAAATCACCCACAAGAGGGCAAAAATGCTGAAATCATGCATGTGTAGGCCTCTTGGAGGTATGTGTTAGGCTCCTCTAGTGCAAAACTGAGTAAAGAGGGCTCCAAAAAATCATTTTTTAGGGGTTGGACCCTAGTTCTCCATGCAAACAATTGTGTGCAACCCAGTTTTGTATTTTGGGCATAAAATGGGTCTTCTAGTGATAGAATAGCTTGGTTATGCTCCAATTTTGAGGGCTCGGAGGATGGTGCTAGCCCACCCATGTCTCAAGGGGTGATAAAAACCACATCTGGACCTCAGATCAATAGCCAAACCATGTGTGCACGGTTAAGTCGATTGGGGCATATTGGTCCAAGCGCATCATCTCATGAATAATTTGTGGAAAAGTCAAAATTGTTGGGGGTGCTAAAGGTTCCCATGGAATGAAATGATGCTCAGCAAGTGGTAGGAATCCCATGGATCTGAATGCCTCACCTATAGGGTGTCATAACGTTCCTCTGATGGACTTGGGCCCTAGTTAAGTTTCCCATCCCATGATGAAAACCACCTTCCAATCACACAAAATTTCCAATGCTACATCTTCACCATTGGGTACAATAATCATTAGAGCATATAAGTGGACCAAGCTTGTTATTCAAGGGAAAATTGACACTTCATATGGGGATTCCCTTCCAAATTTGTGGCTTTGATCATGTAATAATGTTACCTCCCTAGGTAGGAGTATCTAATATAAAATCCTATTAGGTGTTCCTAGGCTCTAGCCCCTAAGGGAAAACACAGGCCCCTAGTTCATCCCTCAATCAATAGGTTCCATGTGAATAATGATGGAACAATTGGGGAAGAAGGGCTCTTCAAGCCATATCCCATTATCAAAGGGGTAGCAATAATGAGGAAATCCTCATACTAGGCATACATATGTGAGGGAGAAATCTTGGATGTGTGATTTACCCTGACCTTTGTTTTTCCACTCCTCTTATTTCATTTTTCCTTTTATTGATATTTCTTTGTATTATTTCTCGAAGTAGGAGGAAATGAGATCATGTTGTGAATGAAGTGTAGCCGTGATTACCCCCTTAACGGTGTGGCAGTTCATCGTCCACTAGGGGTTGGGACATGCAAGGGTTCCTTTTATGATGATGGGGAAACATTGGCCCTAGGAACCGGGTAATATCCATAATGATAAGGGGTAGAGCTCATGCTTGGATTTTTCCCACATGCTAATATTAATGTCCTAGTCATATTTTGCATTTTATGATTTTCTTTTTCTTTTCTTTCTTGCTTGTGGCCATGATATGATTTTTTTACTTTTCTTTTAGCTACATCAACCTCCCTAGGCAAAGTTTACAGGCCCAACCCAGATATGTGGACAAGGGGAGGGGGTGTGCTAGAACCCAGTGGACCCAAAGATGGGAGGTGAAGCAAAGGGATTGTAATTTACTAAGGGAAATGATAAGTATGTAATTGGAAAATGGGACCACACTATCTCAATCGAGGTTTCCCAAGTAGTGCCTCTCCTAAAGCCATGGGCCATTTTTTACGAGCTTAGGTAACCTTGAGATCTTTAATGAGTCCATACACAGGGACAAATCTAGAATCAAAACCACAAAAATTCTTGTAAGGCCTAGTGATTTCTAATTCTAATTGGTTCATGACCTTTAATGGCACGATGTTGGCAACAGCCCCTTAGTCCAACATACAGTTATGGAGAAGTAACTTGTTTATGGCTAAAGTCAATAAGAATGGTTCATGTCCAGGATTGGTCTTAGACACATGAATATTTTGAAACGTAATAGGAGGATCTCCATTTTCATCGTCAAGCCCCAAAGCATTCTTGACTTGCTTTCTTTGAGCGAGAAGCTTAACAATATCTCTTATAAGCACTTGGATGGGCATCTTTCCCACAACACTACCAACATAAATATCTAACGTGGATTCTTTGCTTTTGGTTTTTTGCTTAGCCTCCCTCTAGGAAGGGGATTTCTCTTGGGATGGAGCTTCTTTTTAGATTATTTGGGGTTGATTTTCATTTTTCTTAGAGTCTTGCAACCCTTTAAACCTCCACTACTTTCTATTTCTAGGACTTCCACCTTTGACTCATCTTGATGCTTGATTTGGTCCAACTGTGGATGAATGTATGAGTCAACCAGTAATATGTTTAATGGGTTAGCTTGATATACATTATTCAATTTCTCGACCTCCTCCTCACCTTCACTTTATTCTTATGATTCTTCTTCTTCCTTAGAAATTTGATTGGAGGATTCTCCTTGTCCTACCATATCGGTAGGGGCAAGGGTATTTGGAAAATTATGTTGAACAACATGTTTTGCTTTGTTAGCTTTCTTAGGAAAATACTTGTCTGTATTGAATTGATTCCTTGGAATATATCGATCCCTTATTTCCTCCTCAAGGGAAGCCAACGTATTCATGGAAACCTTTTGAGCAACAAAGATATCATTGAGTTTCTTTAATATTTCTATGACCACCTCTTTCATATCAGGGTCAGCTGTGCTATTGGCATCTTGAAGCTTAGCCCTCGGATAATTGAATAGATCGATGTGAGAAGAATTAATGTTTTTCTCCACCTTTATGACCATGTTCTTTAGCCCTCGGATCAACTTGTTATTTTAGCACTAGAGGAGCTTGATCTAACTTGATCTATCTCCTAACCTGGATCAAGTTGTTTTTTTAGCACTAGAGGAGCTTGATCCAGTGCTTAAAATGCTCAATCAAGCCATTTTTTTTATGGCTAACCCTCTCTTGTAAAAAATCATAACCCTACATGCTTTGACCCTTATATTTTCAAGAATAATTATTGAGCTTTAAATCTTTCTTTATTATAAAAAAGTGTTTTCAATAAAAAAAATTATATATCCAAATAAACTAATTCCCTATGTTAATCATTAGTTAAATGTTAACTAAAAATAGATATTTTAGTAATACCTAATCATCATATTATATATAATATCTAATATGAAATTCTAATTCAAAGTATAACTTAATTTTATATAACTAAATAAAGTCAATGCTAAAGGAACAATCCCAACACCCTCCACAAGAGAGAGAGTAATAATAACATTTCTAAAATGTACATGATGATTACTAGTAACAAGGAAATCATATCTAAGCAAGGCTAGTAGTAGAATATCATATCCATACATATCATATTTTTGCTTAGTATCATACTTATATATGATTCCAAAAATATAAAAAAATCATATGTAATAAATCTAATCTAAACCCTCAAATTCATATCTTTATGAGTTGTCCTAGTAATTATCAATTAATTCTCTTCATCAAGACCAAATTTTAATTTTTTGAAAACAACTTTGCTGATGTGCATCGTGTCAAAATGTGAAATCGTTAGATTATATGTTAGACGATTGAAACATATTCAGATGTTCGATGAAAAAACAATAGTAGTTGCAAATATTTAGTTAGTAGAAGGTTTCCAGGGCTTCTTTTTATTCAAAATCAGTAGCGAAAAACTGAAGAAGCAACTGCCATTACGCTTGCAGAGCTTCCATACTGGATTATGGCATTTCTTGCTCTTGGCAATTCTTTCACAGGGGAATTGCCTCTCTCTCCGGATCAATTCCCAGCAGTCTCAGCGAATTGACTTTGAGCTCTATTGATTTCTCCAACAATCAGTTGAGAGGCCCTGTTCCCAATTCGCTCGTCACCGTCGGAAACAGGGGAAGCTTTTCGGGAAATCCAGGGTTCTGTTGCCTATCAAAGCTAGATTTTCGTATGGTGAATTGATAAAGATTGTGGCATTGCCCAAAAAAATGTATGAAGTTTGGATATCCTGACAGAACTAGCTTCAATGGTCTGGCATGGCCACCTTGTTAGCGGGAACAACTTGGTTACAATCTTCTCGGCATCCTCTTCATTAATTTGTGCCTAGGTCGCCCATCGTCTATTGGATTTAGGGAGTTCCAATTTCCATTTGGGTTTCTTGTGTTGAGAGGGAATCTGGGCTAGGAATGGAGATGGAGAAGCTACGCATCAGGCAACAGGTGCTGTTGGACCATCTTCGCCCAATGCATTCCGACGAGGAGTCCAAGCATCTTGTGGTCAGTTCTTTTGCCTTCTCTTATTTTAGCTTCTGTAGAGATGGTTTAGATAGCATTACTCCAAAAACCTTGCCCATTCCAAAGCTGAAGCTGGGTTTTAGAGATGGTTTAGAAAGCATTACTCCAAAAAATTTGCCCATTTCAAAGCTGAAGCTGGTTTTTGGTGCAAGTTTTCCGGCTGATGTGATAAAGATTTTCCTTAGGGTAGTAATACAATCCCCAAGATTTTCCTTATTCTAATACTAAAACCCCAACGATTTTGGTGTCTAGCCTTGTGGTTCTTATCTCTGGTTTTCACTTGTATATATCTATGTTGGGATTGTGTGTTGTTTGAATGATCAAAAATGCATAACTGTCCCACAAAGACAGATTTTAACCCCACCAATTTTTTTGCCAATTTGAAAGTTGACATTGGGGTGCAAGTTACAATGTTGAGTAATGACATCTTCCACCTCCTAACATCACCCATGCTTTCATCTATTTGATGTTGCAAGTTATCTTATGGAAGTGGCTTGAAAAAGGCAGACAGGTGACGCCAACTTGAGTTTTGGTTGGTGGAGGGGAAATCTGATCACAAGCCTTGAAGGGAGGGCAGGCCCTACTTGCTTGAGCAGGTGGGGTTTGAACAATCACATTCCCTACTGGAAAAACATAATCTCCCTTGCTAATCGGATCCAACAACACTGCTTGAGCAGGGGAGGTGGTTTGACTCTCTAAGGGAGGGAAAGTCCTACCTGCTTGAGTGGAGGGAGGGGCAGGTTTAGATATTAAAGTTAAAGGGATATATTAGATTTGGAAATCCTGCGAACTGAATTTGGGATAAAGTTCAGATGTTGGATGCCATTACTTTTGCTTCAACTTTACTATAATTTGAGGTTTGTTCTCAGAAACTTTCTGAAATTAATCTATATCTTTTAATCCACAAGGTATAATAGGAGATATATCTCATAAAAGTTATACTCATTTATACGCTATTCGATTGTGAGGAGGGATGCATCTTTATCAACCTATCTTCCTCTAAAGTTCATGTTTACTTATCACTTGGCCCCATAGTGTGCTGTAATTAAGATACCTGGATATTTAATATTTTATCACAATCCTCTGGGCATCAGATGCTAACACAACCAGCTTGGTTTGTGTTGGGATCCCCAACTAATCTCTTTCAATCAATCCATCTTGTTTATTCCTTTACATTCTGAACAAAAATAATTCTTTATTATCCTTTCTTATTTCTTCTGACTGTTTTTTAAAACTTTTCCAGTTTTCCTGTGTTGAGTTAATCTTGAGTCCTCTGGGCCTCAGATGCTAACACAACCAGCTTGGTTTGTGTTGGGATTCCCAACCAATCTTGCTCAATCAATTTATATGGTTTATTCCTTTACATTCTGAATGAAAGTATCTCTTTATCATCCTTGCTTATTTCCTCTATGACTGTTTTTTGGTAACTTTTCCAGTTTTCCTGTGTTGAGTTAATCTTGAGTTGGTAATTCATGAGTGTACCGATCACGCATATGGGCTCATGATTTTGGATAACCCATGGTATTAGCATGTGATGAAATCTATTTAAAATCTGGAAGAACTCCATTGTAAAGTGCCTTGGGAAGCTTGTTCTTTGGCCGGCTTGGCCAAATTGGCCAAGGTGAATGGAGATATATATTTTTGAAAGCTGATTTTTTCTGTAAAAAGTGTACAGTGTAAAATCTCTTATTCATTTTGTAATTGCTTTGTGATTGTCGATATTGCTTCTCTTTCTATAGGTTTAACAGCCACGTCATATGAAATATGTTGTTCAACAAGTTTATTTCATGTTAGCTATTGTCTCTGGATGTTTATCTCATGTTAGCTAGCGTCTCTGGATGTGGTGTCACATATTCATATTTTTGCCATCTGATTTCTTGTCTGGATATGTGGATTCAAATGTCTGAATGGATTTCCCATTTTCCTATTATTGACATGTCACTTGTTGATGTGGTGTCACATATTCATATTTTTGTCATCTGATTTCTTGTCTGGATATGTGTATTCAAATATCTGAATGGATTTCCCATTTTCCTATTATTGACATGTCACTTGTTGAGCAGGCTTCTGCATGTGCTGCTGGAGATAGTGCCGCTTATCAGAGATCTAGTGACTTTGGTGATGATATTGTTATAGTAGCGTAAGTATGAGCCCCTGTACAATGCAAATCAATGTCAGTTGTTCTTATCTTATAACTGACTGCCTGTGAGTTTTATAAATGATTCATTTATAAGACCTTTACTGCCTAATTAAGACACTTCCAATCATGCAATTCAATGGGCCAGTCTGTACGTTTATCAAATATAGCATGCATGATATTGCTGTATTTCTGGTATGTTGTTGACAAATTGTTTTTGTCGATTGGCTGTTGTTTGTATATTTGCATCAATTCTTCATACAGGGCTTACCGCACTCCCATTTGCAAGGCAAAACTTGGAGGCTTTAAGGATACTCATCCTGATGACTTGCTTGCAGCTGTTCTTAAGGTTGGTATGCCTTTTTGTTTCAACTTTTATATCGAGACTTTATGTTTTGACGAACAATTTACCGAGTCTATTAGAACTTCTTCTCATTATGAAATGTTGAGTCATAAATATCTCAGGGTTTTTCTTATGATATTGCCTAGAATCCTACCATTATCAGCTTGCTTTGGAAACATGAATGTGGTGTAGGGATTATTGGAGAAAAATGGAATCAATCCAGGTGAAGTTGGTGATATCATAGTTGGTACAGTTCTTGCCCCTGGTTCTCAAAGAGCCAGTCAGTGTCGGATGGCTTCTTTTTATGCTGGATTCCTAGGTGTGTAGAGTGGCCATCCCCTTTAATTCATTCAGTTCATTCGTTTCATGCTAAGCCATATTTTATAATATACAGGCTTATGATTATACTTCTTGTTCACTATAGAGACTGTTCCTGTCAAAACTGTCAATAGGCAATGCTCATCTAGTCTTCAAGCAGTAGCAGATGTTGCAGCAGCGATTAAAGCTGGGTTTTATGATATTGGTAAATGAAAATCATATCTCTTCTACAATATTTGAGAGATGAAATTTCATTTACTTCTGTTCATCTATTTCTTGGTTTATTGCAGGGATAGGTGCTGGGTTAGAGACAATGACTATTGACTCAATGGCATGGGCGGGCCCGGTGAATCCAAGGGTAAGCATTGACATATTGTAATTGTAGCCGTGATCCTTTTCATACTAACTTCTTCAAATCGGTTTTGTTGGCCTTGCTCTAGATACAACACATGCTATTTTAGTGAATCGGTTTCATTAGATTTTAGATTGTTTGAGCCTATATTTGTGGAAGTATGTTGATATATTTTTCTTCCCCATAGACTGAAACTCACAAGCAAGCACAAGATTGCCTTCTCCCAATGGGTATAACTTCAGAAAATGTTGTTGAACGCTACGGAGTTACACGACATGACCAAGATCAGGCTGTTGTAAGTAGTTATCCTTTATGTTTCATTAACATGATAGATGTCATAAATTTCCAATGTTGTGCTCCATCCAAGATTTTATGTTAGATGTCATAAATTTCCAATGCTGTGCTCCATCCAAGATTTTATGTTCTTGCAAGGTCAGGCATCCATCATACTCTGGGATAGTTATTAAAATAGTTAAAGCTTTATTTCTTGGTGGAAAATTCGAAGATAGTATGACAAAGAATTGAATTGCATTTGCAGGTTGAATCTCATAGGCATGCAGCTGCAGCAGTAGCTGCTGGGAAGTTTAATGACGAAATCATCCCAGTAGAAACTAAGGTATGAAAATTGTATTTCTGAAAATACTGAAAGCCCTGGTCCAAAATGTATGCTTCATCCTATGAAAAAATGTTACTACACGGCAGTAGAAATGGTAAATATGCTCGTTGAAACCAGATCTGAGCTCACGGACATTATGGTTCTTGTTTTATGTTTCAGATTGTTGATCCCAAAACTGGAGAGGAGAAACATGTTACGATATCTGCTGATGATGGGATTCGACCGGATACTAACCTTTCTATTCTAGCAAAGCTTAAACCTGCCTTCAAGGAGGATGGAACGACAACTGCAGGTATATATTCTTTGTGCGAACCCCTTGGCACACTAATTTTTGAACTGGATATGCAAGGTGAAACATTCAACAATCGCATAAAATAGGAGGCTAGTTGTCTGGTCATTCATGATGTTTTTGGAATGCAATGGCTATTAGGGAACTCAAGCCAAGTGAGCGATGGAGCCGCTAGTGTCCTCCTAATGAAAAGGGCAGTGGCAATTCAGAAGGGCTTACCTATTCTTGGTATATTCAGGTTTGTACCGTATTTAGATTGATTCATTATTTAGTGCATTTATTTAGTTCAATGTCACGAAGTGATTTCCATATGATGACCATGCAGGTGTTTTGCAGTTGCTGGGATTGATCCAGCTGTTATGGGAATTGGCCCATCTGTTTCAATTCCAGCAGCAGTTAAGGCAATTGGCCTTCAAACAAGGGATATTGATCTTTTCGAGATTAATGAAGTAAGCTTGGGCGACAGTAATACTTCTCTGGAACTCCCAACTTTATTTGATTGAACATTGTCAAGTATACATTTAACCCATATTTCATTTGCAGGCCTTTGCTTCACAATATGTATACTGCATTCGAAAATTAGAATTGGATCCTGAAAAAGTGAATGTTAATGGAGGAGCGATGGCTTTTGGTCACCCACTTGGTGCAACGGGTAAGCTTAGTGAGAAATCATGCTCAATTTCCTGTTTCAAAGAGGGTTGTTACATTGATGGTCTTGAGGCTTTTAATTTGAAGAACTTAAATTGTTCCTTGTTTGAAGACAATAAGTGAATGGTTTTGAGGACAAATCTGATATGTGACAATAAATGAAGAATGAGCTTCTTAGAATTCGAACATTTAATTCCCAACTACACCATCTATTCTATGTCTCTGCACCAAGAAGAGAAAGGTGCTCTTGCAGTAGCCTAAGGTGGAAAAGATGTCACCTACATCTGTAACATGCTAATAAAATTAAATGAAAAATAGTTGACGTCTGAAGTTTAATGTCAAAAATGAAACAAAAAAACTCTTGATTTTGTATTTCTTTTAAATGATCATTATATAAAAATAGGGTTAGTATAGATCCATTGGCAAACATTATGTAATATCTATCATACAGTACCTACCATGAGTCTTTTTTCTTTCTTAGTTGTGCTTATGCATCTTTGCACTATAAGAAACTAAAAACACTCATGGGATTCTTGATGGAAGATCTTCATTTTTGAATTGAATGTGATTGCTAGATTATATCGTTTATGTTTGTTTACACTTTTTTAGCAGTCTATCTGTCAGCTTGGAAATGCAAGAAATTGTTTCGTCCACTTAGATAAGCTTGACACAGTTAACACTATCTGATCCTGTTACTTGTATTTGTTCATTCTTTGATGATTTCTGTTTCTACAAGGGGTTAAATTTTTGTTAAGAACTGGTCACAAACAGAGAGTTGTTGCAAACCTGGTAAAATTTGAATTTGGCAGTGGTGATAAGAGTGGCAGGTTTGTTTGTTTATGAAATAAACCACAGTCTTCATTCATAATTAACATTAACCATGAGAGCTTCGAATCATATTGATAAGTCTGTAAAATAACAAGTGACTGCCATCTTGCAAGTTCAAAAAGGGCAAAAACTTGAAAAACAAAGCACATACTCTGTTATTCAGCCCTCTTTCTGTAAAGTTTTACAAGAAGACATAAAAGCAAAGCACCTTAGCGTAACATTTTATGTTGCACTGAAAATGGTGGTTCAAAAGGAAACTTTAATGCGAAAAAATTGATGGATAGGAAACGATCCTTTCATTGCGCCTCAAGTAAAGAATGTTCTCCACATGAAGATATCATGTGAATTCTCTTGGTGGGTAAATTAACCCACGCTCTCCTCACAGTCACTTCTAGGCTTCAATGGAAGCCATAACAGAATTTTATTTCAAGTCGGAAACACTTTTGGATTATCTATCTGAAGCTTCTCCTTAGGAGAATGGAGGAATGTTCTCCTTATTTTTCATATATTCTTCTTCCTCTCTCTTTAGTGCCTGCAAGATCAGGTGAAGAAATTGTTGTTGGAAGTCCATCTGTATTTCCATTTCAGATAATGATGCCAAATAATAACAATACTTGCGTCCCTATCCGCACTGCACTGTATGTGAAGAGGTGAAGCATGAAACGAGGAGAGTGCGGAGGAATGCTGAGGAGATAAGTGTGAGATGCATTGGTAAGACTCTGATTTCAAATGATTTAATTCAATGGCGGGGGATTTCAGAGCTCGAGATTTTGAAGACAAGGAGGGAGACATTTGTGAGGTTCAAATTTTGGGACGATCAGGGAGAATGGAAATCGTCCAAATTTAAACTCGAATGAAAAGTGTGATTCAATGGCGGTGGATTCCAGAACTTGAGATTTGGAAGTCACCGGGGGAGAAATTTATGAGTTTTAAATTTTGGGACAATGAGGGAGAATGGAAATCACCCAAATTCAAACTCAAATGAAGAGAGCGAGTTGGAGGGAACATTGGAGATGAATGAGAGGGGAATCGGTGCGTTAATTATTTTATGCTCATGAAGGATGTGAGTCAGTATACTTGAGAGGCTTGCAAACGGTCAAGGATCAATTGGGAAATGACTTTGGCACCAAGAGGTCAACCAATTAAGCTAGGGCTATGTAGTATAATTTCGACAACTGACATCCTGACAAATCCCAGCCCAAATAGAATGCAACTTTACATAGTATTAATAACATTTTCAGATAATAATAAACCCTCAAAAATATGTTTTATAAAATTCAAGATTGCTGATTTTGGTGTTGCAAAGGTTCTTCAAGCTTGCAACATCGGAGGGGATTCAACCATAGTTTTTGCAGGCACTCACGGTTACATTGCTCCTGGTAAGTTTCTTTACTATTTTTTCTGCCACATGTATTCCATTTTCCTTCTTGATGTTTACAGACAAAGCTTCAGAACATATCCCAAGAAACTGTTTTGAAAATTTTTAAACGCAAAAAAAGAGCAAAAGACCAGGTATTTTTCCCGTCAAATTCCAACCCTGCCAAAGACGGGAGTTTAGTACAGGAAGATTTCAGGGTAAGACGGGAGTTTAGTACAGGAAGATTTCAGGGTGGAAAAATTGTGACAGGGGTATTGAGAGTAGTCAGGTTGGCTGTGTTAAGTGGTGTCAGAGTGCAACAACGCTCTTTGGGATTAAGGAGGGTAAATAAAGTATTTGTGTTACGGGAGAATTGCAGCCGGTTAAGAAAAATGAAGAGACTTCTCACGGATGAGAAAGCGAGTCAAAGAACCAAGGGTAGTTGGTGGTAGAGGAGTAGAGTATTACAGGCTTAACAAGGAATTATAATTTCAGAACAGACATTAGGGAAGGAACCAGAATACAGAAATATTGGGGCAGAACATTTAGTCGAGGACCAGAGTTGAAGACAATCAAAGCATTTGACGTAAGGAATGTAGCAGGTTGAAATTTGAATATGAGGAGCCTGGCAGGTGAAACAAGTCTTATGGTTTTATTTTAACCTAGTCAACAAATTGGTGATTGTAGGTAGCAACAAAAGGGAAGAGAACTGTGGCAAAGAACCCTTGTAGCGGTGAAGCTGCAAAGAGAGAGAAGAGTTCCAACTGAGGGTAGAAAGCTGAAGATAACATAGGAAGTCCTCAAGAGAGAAAGTGAAGTTCTAGAGAGGAGAGCTATGTTCAAGAGCCAGAGGAGAAGAGGAAGCTCGAGAAGTTCTAGAGGAGGAGAACCTGTGATACCAAAATGCCAAGCCCAGAGGAGAGAAGTTTGGTGAGTGTCTTGTGGACACTTGTTTGCAGCTCACAATGAGCATGAAGAAGCTCATTGAGAAGGAAAAAGAGATGACTGTGCATAGTCATATAATGGGTTCAGAACGAAGCCACATAAAGATGAATGATGAAGAGTTTGACTAAAAACTGGTTGATTTAAAGAAAAGACTCTGTGTAGTGAGTATGCTGCTACAAGAAATGGAGAATGAAAACTAGAGAATTGGATAGGATCTTAAGAAAAATATCAAGTGGCCTACTAGGCAACTGTATGCTAAGAATCGGGAGAAGTAGCTAAGGCATATGATGAATGCTAAGTTGAGAGACGAAGAGCACGATGAGGAAGAGAAAGTTCACTCCTGTGAACCAGAACAAAGGACATTCCTTGGAGAAGGTGAATATGAAGATGAAGCTGTTATAGTGGAGAGGCCTATTAAAAGCCTCCTAAATTGTCTGGAAAGTTCAGAACAATAGAAAAGGCTGATGATAGAGAATGAGGCTAGAGAGTCTAGGCAGAAACAGAGATGGTGAAGAAGGAGATCTTTATTCCATTGAGTGGCAGTGGAGGAAACATCAAAGCACATTGTGTATTTCTGGAACTATACATGCAGAGAGGATTGTACAAGCTGCCATGAAAGCAAGAAGGCTTAGCATATGTAGTCCTGAATGCACCCTAACAAGAAACTAGGATCTTTAGGAAAGTCAAGAGGATGAACGACATGACAAGGGAGAAATATGGAGGAAGCAATGTAATTCTAGAATTGAGGAAGAAATGGAGGCTGTGTAAAGTTGCAGGCAACTAGAAAACAATCAAGGAGATAAAGACAAAAGTCAGGTCCCTGGTCGAATGGCTTGATTTAAGGAATTGTATAGGAACAGTGTAGTGGAATTCTGTATTGGAGACTAATTGTAAAGTTAATTACCAAAGATTTTTCCTTCCCATCTTTTGATATCAACGTCTATTGGAAAAAAATTAATGTTACTTTTGGGGTAGATTTAATACTGTGGTCTATAACGTACACATTCTAAACATAAATATAAGGTCACATCAAATTAATTATAGTTGCTTTCTTTTTAGCTTCTTCCTTACGACGTTTCCTTTGCAACATTAGGTGCAATTGCTAGTTTTAAGATTAATTGGAAATGTGATTTTTTGTCTAGTTGGAGCACTCTATGAGTATATTCTTGTGTTGTAGTAAATCATGGAGGTCAGGGGGTTAGAATTGCTTTAAGTATACTACCACCCAACTATGTTACTCTTGCGCGCAGTTTTGGGTTAGACCCCGACTTGAGTTTGGGGTCTACTTGCTCCCTTACTCACCAACGTGTGAACCAACTGCGGACTCATTGACAACATTAGGAGTGGAGACCAAAATAGACTCCCCAACCGTCGATAGACCCCGCACAAATAAAATTAATCATAACGTTATTAACATATTAAATTATAACATGCATATAATTAGCTATTTAGTATTAAAAAAAGTATCTACTTCCTTTACTTTTGCTATTGGCTACATATGCCTTGGCTCATCTTACTTTCTTCATGAATGTACAAATGGTTCTCGTGAGCATCTCTCGCGAGTCGAATGTGTAATTAATTCCATGCCGTTGATGTTATACGGCTTGATCGACCATCATCCATCACTCGTATTGCTAGAGTAGAGGTACAAATTAGTAATGATTACACAATAAGAGAAATAAGACCCAGTAGCCAACGAAATCCACAATAAATAGAATTGTTTCTGCCTAATGTTTACTTTAGGGATAAGACTTTAATATTTTTTTCAATTCAACAACTAATGCCCAAAGTCAATGCAATATCAAATATGCATATACTTGCACGGTCAGGCAGGGATAATAAAAATTATCACATAATATTGATTGACAATTGTGCGATTTGGAGATTTGAATCTTAGAATCCAACGCGTGGTGTGATGATTTTTTGGGATTTGGAATCTCACTACAACGAGTGGGGTGATGATTTTTTTATAGGCGTTGTCTACAAAGGCCACAATTTTTCCCAAAAAAAACCATTTGTTGTCAGTACTTTGACCACTTTTTTTTCAAAAAATATGACTATAGGAGTGTTTGGATCGGTTTTTTGATGATGGAAATGGATTTAGCACTATCAAAAAAACACTCTAGGGCGCCCAAAATCTTGAAGCTTGAAAAAATGTACCCATATTTCCCAAAATTTCTACTCATATTTTTACCAAAATTTCCACTATTTTTTTAGGCAAAATTGTGACCTCGTTAGACTATATATATATATATATATATATATATATATATATATATATATATATAAAAAAGTTGACATACGGTAGTTGGGTGACGATGTCTAACAACTGAACATAGTCTCACGACACTTGGTGTGTTGTGCATCGGGTCTCAGGTTTTGGTGCGGGGTTTTAACTCCAAATCATTAAATAATCCTCCACTTATGCTCTTTAAATCAAAGTTTCAATTATCACGATGATATGACGTGTACATTGTATTAACCGAATCGAATGAGATTCGAAAATGACAACATATGCATAGAGACTATATTAATTGAATCAAATCAAATTTGACAATTGAATCAAATTAAATTCGACAATATTGCACTCATTACATACTATGCTTTTTCAATGAGATTTGAACCCATGACCTTCCATTAAAAACCACAATGAAAACAAAAATACAAGAAAAACGATTTGCAACCTATAAAAAACTTACCGGCCATGAAAGTAGAGACTATTGGTGGAAGTGATTTAAACTTAGTGACCATGAAAGCAGAGACTATTGGCAGAGTGATTTGCAACCTTTGAAGACATGCGAAACTATGGGTAAAGTGATTTGCAACCTATGAAAAATAGCCGACCATGAAAGCACGGACAATTGGTAGAGCGATTTGCAACTAGTGAAGAGATTTCACATAAGTGAAAAAATGGGCAACCATGAAAATAGGGATTGAAAGACTAGAGTCTTTGGACAATGGTGAGAGTGGCGCAGCATTATCAATGTTTTCAATGAGATTTGAAAGCATGACCTCCCACTTTTTTTTGGACATGTGAAATAAGTGAAAAATCAATGAGATTTGAAAGCATGACCTCTTGCTTTTTTTTCTTTGGACATGTAGCATAAGTTAAAAAATGGGCGATATCAATGTTTGTTTTCAATGAGATTTGAAAGTATGACCTCCCACTTCTTTTTCTTTGGACATGTGACATAAGTGAAGAATCAATGAGATTTGAAAGCATGACCTCCCGCTTCTTTTTCTTTGGACATGTGACACAAGTGAAGAATCAATGAGATTTGAAAGCATGACCTCCCGCTTCTTTTTCTTTGGACATGTGACACAAGTGAAGAATCAATGAGATTTGAAAGCATGACCTCCCGCTTCTTTTTCTTTAGCCATGTGACACAAGTGGAAAATCAATGAGTTTTGAAAGCATGACCTCCCGCTTCTTTTTCTTTGGACATGTGACATAAGTGAAAAATCAATGAGATTTGAAAGCATGACCTCCGACTTCATTCTCTTTGGACATGTAACATAAGTGAAAAATGGGCGACTTGAAAGCATAACCTCCCGCTTCTTTTTCTTTGGACATGTAACATAAGTGAAAAATGGGCGACTTGAAAGCATAACCACCCGCTTCTTTTTCTTTGGACATGATATCCCAGTCTAACAAACCGTACTATGAAACCAAAAAGGAAAGCATGACCTCCGACTTCATTCTCTTTGGACATGTAACATAAGTGAAAAATGGGCGACTTGAAAGCATAACCTCCCGCTTCCTTTTCTTTGGACATGTAACATAAGTGAAAAATGGGCGATAACAAACCGTACTATGAAACCCAAAAAACAAAAAAATATAATCGCCACCATGATTTTGATCGTGGACGGCAGGATTCGAGACCTGCGCGGGCAGAGCCCACATGATTTCTAGTCATGCCCGATAACCACTCCGGCACGTCCACTTCAATTGTGAAATATTAACATTTAATTTTAGGGATTTTATTTATTATAAAATATATTCATCAAGTTAACATAAGATTTTTGTCTATAATATAACGACTCACATTGTTCGGTACTATACGTCGTCTGTTTCCTGATTAGGGAGTCGTAGGTTTCGACTCCCAACTGTAGCGCTTTTTCTGTGGCCTTTAAGTCGTGTGGCATAATAATGGTTATGCTGCCTCGAGTGAACAATCAATGTCATACCACCTGCTTTTTCCAAAAGGGAAAAAACATACGACTTGTTTTAAATTATGTGCAGCCTGTTACTAAGGAGAATACTCTGACGGTCGGTTCATACAAGTGTCGATGGATTTTTATCTAATTGGATTAATATTTGTCTTAACCTCTTTATATTTATTATTATTATTATAAGCTTTGTGTAGTTATATATGAAATATATTTTTTCACTAGAATAAAAATATTTTTAAGAAAAAAAAATTGATTTTTTTGTGATTTAAAATGTATTTTTGAATGTATAAATAGATTTAGCTTCTAAAATCTATTGGAACATTTAAATTATATATATTAAACAACTTAAACTTAAATTTTTAAAAATTTCTATTTGATTTTTGATTAACTTGAAAAAAAATGTAAAAAACTCATATAAATTAGATTGCACCATAAAAATATATAATAATAAAAAAAAATATGGTAAAAAAATAAGATTATGGAAAGATAAAGAAAGCATAAAAAATATGAAAACATAAATAGAGACTCAATATTCTTATGGTAAAAATTATATCATGATAAATTAAAAAGTTAAAATAAAAATTTTAATATAATGCTACAATATTAATCTCAATTTATTTTACATGGTTTATGAAAATATATTTCTTAATACTTTTATATTTAATAAACAATATAAAATTAATTGAGATAAATATTCTATCATTATTAAAAAAACTTAGAACAGAGTTATTTCTTTCTCTTCCTCGAAATCTATTACTTGTATAGACTTCCTTTTTAAAAAAATTCTATCATTATATTAATTTTTAAGATTTTTTCTTTTTTAAAGTTTGGTAGGACTATATCTTCAACATATCTAATATATCATTTTGATAGGAGGCGGAGAATTGAGACTACTTCACATAAAAAGAGTACCTTAACAAAGATCAGCGTCTATCCATCATAGTTTAAATTTTTATTTTTACTTTCCAATTTATTAAGATATAATTTTATCACTAACTATATATAAAATTTGGAAGCCTCACAACGTTAGCTAAATTGGTCAAAAATCACATTGTTATTATGTTTGAGAATAGATTTAATTTAAAATTTAAAATGTAGTATAAAATGACTCTTATAATTAATATAGTTTTTCAATATCATTTTGGTTTAAAAATTTGATATAATGATATAATCTATCTCATTATTTTGCTACTTAGTCAATTTCAATTTTAATTTTACTTTTATTTCTACTTTTACTTTGTATAATAATTGTAATTTTTCAATTGCTCATTATTTTTTATTTACTTAAAGAATGATATTACTACTCACAAAGGTAAAAAAGGATCATTCTTCTTCTTGGAGATTTTTTTAAAACTAGAATGGGTAGTATTACAATATTATAAATCATTATTTTAATCTCGACTCTTTAGGGATAGAAGGGAGTGCTAACCTATCCCTTAATTTGTTTTCATTATTCAACCACATAACATTGTTTAAACTAGTTCATATCAAAGAGATGGAGCTTTAAATAGAAAATTCAATATCGAAGATTAATACATGATGAGATTTAATGCAATGAGTTTGGATCATACACATTACTTTTAGGTCTTTAATATGAAACTATCCCAAATCGACCTATTACGATATATTGATAACACTTGACGTTGGGAAATAAGAGATGTCATGATGAGTGTCTACAAATTCTATGAGTCATTCATCCATCTCTTGGGATTATAGTTGAGTCTCTATTATATGTACACCTAGATTTGTTTCTAAAATATTTTTTTATTCATATTTATTTCTATCTCTCATGCTGTAGTTTAATCGAAGATATTGCTAATTTTTAGTTGACTACTTTAAACAAAATGGAAACAAGTGCTTTTTATTCAATATATGTGTAAATTTAATTTGTTTCACTTTCTTTGCTCACAAGTGAGATAAGGGAGGTAGGCTTAATTTGCTTAACCTTACTCGTTAAAAGCAAGATAAGAAATCATTTAGTTGGAGAGTATCTCTCACATCTAGTTAATTCTAACAACCTCCTACAAACTAGGAACATGAACTCTCTCACAGTAGATATCTTATAATGACCAATAATCATGACAACCACATACATCATCACACCTAATGCAAGTAGAAATTTTTATATTCCAACAATCCCTCTTAATGACTACTTGTCTTGTTAGTGTAGCAGGGTATACATCAAAATATTTTTTGTACAACAAATGCCTTTTCGTCTAATCAACAAAGTCTATCTCTAGTCCATATTGAAATTTATATCTCATAGCTTGATTATACACTCATCACCAAACTATCAATGTTCAAATAAAGGAACAAACATCGATCAAAATACATGGGAGACCAATGGATATAACTCAGTCAATCTAATAGGATGTTCCTTCATATGCATAGTTCATTCAACTTCTTAATGGACTCCCCCTATAAGACACCCTAGTCCCCTCTAGTCATGTCGAGGTGTACGAGATGTATAGATCCAGCCTCCTTGGTCACCTTAAGGAAGTGATATTACTCAAAATTTGTGCTTCCTTTATCCATCTTAAACCTATTTTCTAAGGCCGCCATCATCTTTTTCTTGTCGAGAGCTTTCCAACAATATAAGTTTCATCAAATTTTGAGTTTTAGGCACAAAGTTTTGGCCCTAAGAAGATTCACTACTCTTTGCCATGTCGAATACCATACAATTGACAATGCACGTGAATCGACATGTGGTATTATTGCGCCCATGTGTCTCCATAGTGTAGTGCCGCATCATCGACATGTTACGATGATGGGTGCCCAATTTGGAATCTTCTAAAACTTGTCTAAAAATTGTTTTGCGTATTCTTTTCCCATTTTCACCTCACTCCACCAACCTTTTTTCCCATTTGAATGCTTTTTTTGGTCAAGCTAAAATTTATTCTTTTAATGTCATTTTAACTTTTATTCTTACACATTTAAGGATATAATTAATTTTCTACGATAACCACTAGTTTTCAAGAGGAAGAGGTTCAAATGTACCTTCGAGTAGGAGCAAGATACAAGTGTTGTAACTTTCCTTGGATAATTTTTGCAACTCCCTATTTCTAGGTGCTACAACTCCCAATTGGAAGGTGCTATGACTCTCAATTGGTAGGTGTTGTGATTTGCTGTAGCTCACAATTCTAACATAGTGTTGCAACTCTAAATTGTTTTGATTATGAGTTGTTGCAACTTTGAGTTGATGACACTTGTGTTGCGACTCCAAGTCGAAGACTACTTGTCGCTGCAATTCCAAGATGTTGATAGTCATGTTACGACTCCTCATTTTTACAACACTCCTCCACTTCATTACTACAACTCTCCTCCATGTAGTAACGCAACTCTTAGTCAAGTGGTTGTTGTTGCAACTCTGAGATAGTTGTTATAACATGGCATTATGCGACATAGTTTTCACCAATAAACACTTAGATTAGTCAACCAACCAATGTCCTAATACATGAAAGTTACAATGACAATCAATCACTCCATAAGGAAAGTGTGACCCAATTTCCACCGTCACACAACAAATTAAGTTAGTATGTTTTCAAATTTCCACCTTACGAAGGGGAATTCATTGTAAGTATATGGAACAATTAGAATTTCATGATTGTCCATCAAACTCTTGTAGTTCATAGATTTGTATAAGTAGGAAAATCATATATGAACCAAGGAGTGAATTAATCACTTTGAATCAGCTAGTTGTACTTCTAATTTAACTTTTTTGCAATACAACTTCATGTGTCTTTCCATCGATGGTGTGTTTATTGGCTAACATGTTGCTTTTCATTTTAATCAATGCCGCATATAAGGAGGTAAGGCCTCCTCCTTAGCTAGGTATTGTCTATGTATTGTAGTGTAGATGTAGTTTTATATTTCTTCTTTATTTCTAGTAATTCTCTCGTTTATCATATCGCTACAACCTTGATTCGTTAATTACATATTGTTGCAGCTACGATTCTATTATCCACACAACACTACAACTCTAACATTTGTTCAAGTTATTTACACATTGTCACAACTCTTGAATGTATACACAACTATAACTCTTACAAATATAACATGTGGTTTGATTATTGTTGTCACTCTTGTATCATTATAGTTATAGCTTAAAGATTAGGTTAATGCGCGCAACTCACATTGCTATCTCTTGAATTAACATTATAGTAATTTGTTTTGGGGTTTAACTAATTACTATATTTTCATATGTTGCTCTTCACTTTTACCTTATTTTTTAGAATTACAATTTCAGTTTGTGGTGTGATTCTTTATAGCACTATTTGGTTGAATCTCATACAACTTGTGGTTTGCTACATATTTGTTACCTACTACATTTCATGTGCATTTCTATTACAAAAATTCAAGATAATATAAAACTATTGAATGAGTCACATTTTATTGCTAGTGTCTTTACTCTTTTTGCAAGTGTGTTTGCATTCATGCAAATGTTTTAAATTTCTCTACGAGTGTGCTCAAGTTACTTTCCCCTGCCAGAGAGGTTTTTGGATTACAAATGTGTTCTTGGTTTTCTCTGACTTGTGAAGGCATCTCAATAGTTTTACTCTACGACATTCATTTATACTATCACGAGTATAGACTGCACTAGCATATATGGTGCACAACAATTTGAAAGTTACATACAAACCCTAGGTAGTTGATATTAAATTGTACATAGGTTTGATTTTCTTTTTCATAAACAATTAGAAAGATAATTAAAAAAGGCACGTTAGCTAACATGTGAAATTCCATGACCACATGTCACCACTACATAGCAACATGTTTCCAAGCTAGGCACATCAAATACGAAAGTCAAATCTAGATATGTGTCACTTCCACATGCCCATTTCCTAATTTCTTTTGGGTTCTTGTATATCACGAATTTACGGATTCCTAAATATCTAACTCTTCTAGATTTATTTGAATCATGGCATGAAAGTGCTAAATCAATAGGTCAACCTTCAAAATATCCATAATTTTGCATATATATAACATCCACAATATAGAAGATTCAAAAAAAATCCCATTTAAATAAAAAATCCAAATTTCGGACTCCAAACTCTTATATCCATGTCACCATCCCTAGTGACTTCCATACGGACCTCACTTCAGACATCATCAAGAATATGCACCACATTAGCATCCTCTTTATCATGGGTCAACCTACGAGTTCTAGATGTCCGGATCCCTAGATGTAAGTACCATCCAATATCTAAAGAACACCCAAAAATACTATTTACGGAATTTCCATATTTTAGAGTTCTAGTCTCCACATTATATGCCACAACGGGGAACTAGGTTATTTTATTTTCACCATCATGCCATATCAACATGCCACACTACTCCCCGGATGCGGGTGTTAATGTGTAATAATACGGTGCTAGGGCACTGCGGGATGGCACGTGGCAAGGCCCATGGCCACCCGCCGAGTGATCCGGTGGATATTGGTGGCCACCCGCCTATTCCACTTCGGCCCCCCCCACCATTGTCTCTTTCAGTTTTTCAATTTTCGGCATAACTTACTATTTTTAGGGCGTTTTTCGGGTCCTAAACTTCCGAGCCATTTTGAGGCCCTAAACGAAGTTTTTTTTTGGCATCGCGCCTCCCGCTGAATATCATACTATTTTGAAATATCATTCGTTCAGAATGATATTCGTGGCGAAAGTTGTAGTCCTCGGGATAGAGATTTCTAATGATGTATCATGTGCGTCAAATGGAGCTAGTATGCTAGAGTTACGTCCCATCAGGAAGTTGAAACACCAATTTACCCAAACAGAGCCCATAGTTTTGGCGCTTCATCTCCTAGGGTTAGGTTTTTGGATGTTTAGGGTTCTCCATTATTTCTCAGTAATAAATAGGCCCTCGAGCCTCATTGTAACTCGATTCGCAGGCTTGTAGCCGCCACATCTCTTCTCGGAGAGATAGCTACTGCCTGCGCCTAGCTAGTTTTATTTCAAGTACACGTCTATAAGCAAATTTTAGTTCTTTGATATTAATGAAATGAAGTGTTATTTCTGCTACATCTCTATATTTATGGTTATATGTTTATTCTGTTGCGTTCTTGTCAAATCCGGATCACACAGGCCTCACTTAAGGCGCCTCTCTGCAATTAAGTCTCCAAGCCGTCACCTTGCGCGACATTTATGTCGTTGCGGGTGTCAAGGCCATCAACATTTCAAAATGCCGCACTTTGGTTCTCCTCCTCAGCTCCTTGCCTCTGCGCTTGGAGTTCCCGGGGGCGCGCTAAGCTCCTTCTAGTTGTTTCTTTCTATGCCGCCTCTTCTTTTCAGCCCTTTACAAATTGGTTGCTCCAGGAGGCCACGGAGCCCAGGTTCTCGCACCTCTCACTTGGCCGGCGATGCAACTCGGGCGGTCCCGTGTTGAATTTCTCCCCCGGCTTCCATTATTCACGCAGCCCCTCTCGTCCTCTCGAGATCCTCCCGCCGCCCTCTCGAGCTCAATTCGCCCTCCACTTCTCTCGTTCACCTCTCGCCAGTCTCGTCTCGCTCCCTCATGCCGAGTGTTGACATGCCTCGGCTTGGGCATCCCTTGAGATGTCGAAGAGGCAGATTCTGGGGCTCGCTTCTTCTGGCCGGCGTCGCTCTTCCACATCCAGGCTCCTCTTCATCTTCTGTCGAGTGTTTTCGGGGTCGCTACCTCGACACACGCGATGGGCGTGGTCGTGCTAGCCACCTCCTCCCCCTCGGCACAGCTCGCCTCCGAACACATGGCGCCTCCTCTCTCTCATCCCGGGTTGTCTCTCTCCACTATGCACAACTCAGACTCATCCGCACATTTCCATTTCCGGTAGCACGCGACCGCCCCTCTCGTCGTGGTGACCATCACGGTTTCTTTTTCGTCGAAATCTCGGGAGGTGGTCCCATGGCCCCTCCTCGTCCGCACACCCAAGCAACGAGCTCGGCTCCTCGACATCGTGCAACCTCCTCAAGCTCCAAAAGGGCTTAATTCTCACAAGATGGATGAAGGCGGACTCGAGCCATGTATAGGACAAAGGCAAACAAGAAGGTGGAAGTGGTGTAGATGTTGCAACAACTCAACATGGTCCCTTACGACGATAATGATGAGTACCGGTGCCCAATTTTTGAAGAACCTCCTTCGGCTAACTATGGTCTTTAGATTTACGTGTCTTTCCCAAGTAACTTTTTTCAGTTCTCTTGTTATTTTTGTTGTTTTGGGAGGCATTATTCTATGTTATCATGTAGTTGGTTTCCTCCATAGAGGCAGTATTACAAACCTTACATGGGCTGGTTTCCCCATGAGGGCGAGTTCAATTTTTTGCTATTTTGTTGGACTTTCTTGCCACTAATGATGGCTCGCACTATTGAGGTCGTGGCCTCGCCGTAACATATGTTTTACTAATAGAATTACTCTTACTTAGAAAAAAAAACATGCCACACTACTAATCCATTTCAATTTCCATGCCACCAACACCTATCCATACTTCTATGTTAGCACGCCATATCACTACTGACACATCAACATGCCACATCAACCCCTTTACTTCCTACACATGCTAGGGATCATTGTATGGGGCTCAATGTAATTTGTGAAATCATGTGCAAAAATTTACTCAAATTTCACCTCCCTCCATCTCACTACATGCCCCACGAGATTTGCTTATGTGGACTCCACCCTGTCCTCCCCATGTTTAATCCACCTCGACATCCATATCGAGGAATTTTTTTTCCAACATCTCTTTTAAATTTTTTTTATAGATCTTGGAGCTATGTTTAACTCTACCATATGAGTTCCTTTACACTATAGGTTCCATATGGGGTGGGGTTACATCCATTCAATTCTTTGTATCCAAATATTTCAAAAGGTCGAAAGGTAATAAAGTTCCAAATGTCAAAATATACGAGATATTGGGAACATTTTGATCCCTATGAGAATTTCACCTACAAAAATTCCTATATGTTTAAAAATAATACTCGGATAAATATAACATCTCGCTTCCCTCATTAGAAATTTTTCACCATATTGTCTCTCTCCCCTGTTCTAAGCGTTAGTCATGACTACAACTAGCGCACTTGTGACTAGGGGGCTAGGTCCAAAACTTCTAGGCATATCATTTGAGGGGATTTTTGCAAGCCTTCTTATTTGGAAAAATGATGCCTCCTCTTGATAAATATAATTCAAAGAGAAGAAATTTCTTATCCAGAGATATTTTTTAGGACATTGAGACTTTCTCTTAACTATAAAGGAATCCAAAACTCCTCATCCACATTCACTAACCCGGTATTTTCTCCAAGAAGTTAGAATGAGGCCACTATTCACAATTTTTCCTATCTCAGGGTAGAACATCTCCACTCATCTCAATGCATGTACAAAGGGATTTAGGCACAATACATCATAAACTAAAGGACATCATCAATGTCCATCTTCACAAGGAGAGAATAGTACTTCTAAGACATGGGCACATGAAGATATCCAATTTTTTCTTATCCCAAAACGAGGGATACCTTTCAAGTGTTGAACCATATAGCTATTCCAACAAGGATTCTCAACATTCACATTCATTTGTAAAATTCACGCAAGGCTTAATCAACCCTTTCAACAAAATTCCACCATTTCATTAGTTCTTCATTGAACTCATCAACACTTCACATTGGATGTTTTTGTGAAGCCTCGTTCCCTTTGAGTCTCACTTTAATACCAAAGGAATTTACTCTTGCACATAGGTCCACTTCATTAATGTGATTCTTTTATCATAAGAAATAGATTTGAGATTCTCATGCATATTTGTAGTAGATCCTAACTCCCATGGTTGAGACTCGCTAATATTCCTCCACAAATCATCATCCATCATGGTTTCTCAATAGGATGAAGGAATTGACATCACTTGTCTTCTGTAACCATAATGCATTTCTTGTCAAAAAGTAATTACAATGACATATAAAGGATATACAAGCCACTAACAATTTCTATGAGATCTATGCTTAATAACCCATTACATTGAGTGATCATTCATCAAATATACATTACAATATCAAATACAATTCAATAGGAAATAACATAAATATACACAATTCATCAACATCATTTCTATCCCATTTAACATAATTTGCATTACATATTTGAAGTACACAAGGGAACTAATATTATCATGATGCATAGCTAGTTTGAAATGGATGAAGCGTGAGCCATTTTCCACCCAAAACATAGGCTTAATTATTTGTTCTATCATTTATAGTTGGCCACACTGTCCAAACCATGAAGCCATGAGAGAAGTGTCTCATTGTGTCATTGAAGGTGGATTCATGGAAGGTTTCACTCCTTAATCAATTAAAAACTTAGTAATTTCTCTTAGAATCCCACTAATCCTAGAGCTTGCATAAATGTTATAGGTGATTTCTTATCCATCTTGCACAACACAAAGGGATCCCATTCACTACCTATTACTTCCTTGGTGACCTCCCATTTCTTGGTGCTCATTTCCCTACATAACAAGAACCCAAAAAGTGGTTCTCTCTCTCTCAAAGCTATCAAAGTTCTAAGCATGAAAGCCACTCTTCATCCACATAAAATTTCAAAGTTCCCTTCAAAACCCAATGAGATATGAGCCTAGACTTGACTATGCATAATTTCTTAGTTATATTTCCAAAACAAAGGATCCCATTCACGAATTTATCAGTCCCTTGGTGGACTTCTCTCTTAGTGCTTTAATGCCCCTTCCTAGGAAAACACCCATAACATAACTCTACAAAAACAACTTATTTTGGGACATTTGCAATTGGTTGTCTTAGGCCAAGATCATGTCTACATATGATCCCTCACTAAGTTACCATATCTCAAGAACCTTCCTACTCTCTAATCATGTTACATACAACTGCGGGATTTCTTGTCCCCCTAATCATCATGGGTTTCTTCTCCCTTTGATAATTTAGTGCTATATCTACCAATTTTGTGACCAGAATTAGAAGCTTCTTGTCGAATCACCAAAGTATCTAAATGGATATTGTTGAAAATGTAACTAGGTTCAATATTCATAATTATATTTGTACTTGTATTAATATGTATTCATATAAAAAGAAAAAAGAAGAAAAAAAATATTTTTTTACTATTATTATTATTTTCTAGTAAATCACATTCTTCATGCTTCTAGGATTTATTGAGTCAAGAAGAAAATTGCCATGTGTCAAAAAAGTTGCATTTGGACAATTTGTAATAAAAATAAAAATATTACTTTGATTCAAAAAAGAGTCATTTTTGTCCCATAAAGAGCAAGATAGTCATGCCTTCTTAAGTTGACCTTGAAGTGGCATTATTTGACCTCCTAGATGGCTATAAAAGGAAGAGACTTCGACCTCATTTGATTACTCACCCAAAAACTTCTATTTTTTTTGCAAGAGATAAGAATAAGTATATTGAAGAACAAGAAGAGAGATAAGAATCAAAGGAAGAAATAAAAATTGAATTTTTTTCTTGTCTTTTCTTAGACATGCGAAGTTTCCCAGAGTTACTACGTGAATTAAAGGGCCAATTTTTTTTTCTCTACGAAGGTGTTGGGGAAAATCTATGAGGGTTTTGGGGTAACTTTTGTGAAGTTGAGAGTCCTAAATTCCGATTAGAAGAGGTTTGAGCAACTTTGAATTTTGTTGACTTGGATTTGTTGAAGGATATATGAAGGAGGAATGCCTTGGTTTCTTGTGGATGTCTTAGTCTTGGCCCTGATGTGTCATTTTGATTTGATTTTATAAAGAAAGTTTTTTGGGTTTCCCCCCTTGTGGGGAGTTTTCCCCTCTGCTTGGAGCCTACATCTTGTGTTATTTGTTTCTTTTGATCTTCATGAACTTTATGTTTTAGTAATTTCTTGATTAATAAGACATAATTAAGTAAGAAAAACCAACAAACACTCACAAGTAATTATCAAGTTATATGAATCAATCTTAATCTAATAGCATATTTATTTCTCCAACATGGTATTAGAGCTACGATGAAGGAAGGAAGTTTGAAGATCACATCCTTGTTGGAATTCTTGTTGAAAGACATTCTTTAAGAAGTTATTTATCTTATCTCTCTCTCCATGGAAAGCTATATGAAGAAAGGTCTCAAGACCCCTAGGAATATCCTTGAATCTATCAAAGTTTTCATCATAAATTTCATCTCCAAGCTATCTAAAGAATTCATGGATGGAAGTATTTATTCGACTCTTATAGGTTCATTTGAAGATGATAGCACATGGGTAATCGATAGTGGAGCTTCAAGGCACATGAAAAGCGGAATTTGGTAAACTCAGGACTATATCAAAAGGAAACCTGCGTCTCATTCATTGAAACTTGGAGACAAGAATCGCTACTTCATTAAAGGAATTGGATCTACCTCCTTGGAGTTGGAATCCATTGGGAAAATAACTTGTTTTCTATTTCTTTCTTAGAAGATAGGGGTGATAGGGTGGCATTTATTTATGAAAAAAATTATTGTTTGGGCTAAGGGATCTAGTATTAAAAATGCAAATACTATTGGTATTCATGAGGGGGAGAGTGTATAGACTTCTAACACCTTCTCCTCAAGATCTAGTGCATTTAGATATCAACCTTGGGAATTATGAATTGAAGGTATGGTCAACTTCATTATAATATGTTGAAATTCAACAAGAAATTTCAGCACCCATGCTAGTGTGGGACCGGAGGTCCAAGTAGCACCTACACTAGTGTGGGATCACAAAGGTCTTAGTATCACCTACACTAGTGTGGGCTAAATTTGGTGCATGTCTATTTTAGTTATCCCTTAATTAAGATGGACAATAAAATGTAATATAATCTCAAAATAACTTGTAATAGTTAACTGAGTGTGATAAACTCAATTAACTCATGAATTTAAAGTTGAGGGGTAGTTGGTGAGGGACATGCGGAAGTAATTCTAGTTGTAACGAAGGTTCGAAGTGCGGTGGTGCATTAGTTAATGCACGTTGTTAAATCAATTGTTAAATCAGCTTAAGTGAGTTAAACTCGGTTGTGCTAGTTGTAATTGTTAGATACACTAGTGAGAGATCAAGTGAATTAAATATTAATTAATTCACAATCAATGATCTCACATGCAGGGCTGAGGATTTACTATTATTAGTTGCATGCATGTCAATTCCGGTGGAGACCCGAGTTGAGATCTGGGTGAAAGGGGAAGTTGACTATCGCTTGTAGGATTATTGGGTTGCACCCATGCAGCCAAACACCCAATGGATTTCGCATTATCCTTGTGCGATAAAGGAAGGGGCTGAAATTCCTAAATAATAGGGATTGCATTCATCGAGGATTGTGCAAAGAAAGGCAGTGTCATTAGGGAGGCAAAAAATTGGCTAAGTATTGGTCGGTTTTATCCCGGGACAATGTGAGACACTTGGCTAAGTACAAGAGGGCTCTTGTGAGAAGAGTTTAGTATGCAATTGTTTCATGTATCCATGATGAATACAATAGAAGATAGTGGGGTATTGAGTAGCAAGCTTTTCTCGAAATTATCTATGTTGTAGTTTGATTGATTCTTCTTTTTTCATGTGATTGGCGATTGTGTTTTTAATTCCGCAATTTATTTGTAGAAGTGATTAGGTATCTAGCTTTAGCACATTGTTAGATCGGATTGAATCCATGATATACATACTTGTCGTATAATTTCTACATAATATATTTCCATCATTGAATCATATGGCTACTAGTATCCCCCGAACTGGGAAAGAAGAGCATTGAGGGAGTTTGTAAAGGGTTTGTTCTTGGCAAGAATGTGAAGAAACCTTTTACTAGAAATGACATAAGATCCAAGGAAATTTTGGATCTCACACACTACGATGTTTTTGGACCTATGGAAAATAATTCACTTGGTGGTCATCAATACTATGTAACATTCATTGATGATCACTCTAGAAAGGATTCGGATATACCAGCTAAAGTCTAAGGATGGAGTATGTGAGAAATTTGAAGAGTTCAAGGCGAGTAGAAAATTTGATAGAAAGGAAGATCAAAACCCTAAGATCAGATAATGATGGAGAATATACTTCAAGGGAAAACAGCAGCTATATATAAGTAGGGACTAAGAGGGAGTTGATAGTTCCCTACAATCCTCAACATAATGGTGTGGCTAAAAGGAAGAACCAATCCATTGAAGAATGTGTTAGATCCATGCTACATGACTAAGACCTTCGAAGCTTTTGTAACAACAATATATATACAATATTGAAGCCCTCATAGAATTATTAATGACATAACCTAGAAGAAGCATTCATAGGAAATAAGCAACGTGTTGATCATCTATGAATATTTTGATGTCCCATATACATTTTTATTTTGTTGATGGTGTTGGATCCACCAACATTCGAGGGGGGTTTCTTTGATATGAAGTCCCAATTAGACCTCACACCATTTGGAGTAGGATCCCCCATCCGGAAATACAACCCGGTTTACTAAATAGTGGGTTTTAGTGGTATGCTCTTGGCTATGATAATGCATAGAATGATGCATTCGCAACTTTAGGTGAGATACGTGTATAACTCTGTGAAGATTTAAGTGCAATGTATGAGAGGTTATATCACAACAAAAAGGGGAAATAAGTGAGCCCCTTAGAAGCCTATAATAGTAGACAACTTGAAGGAATACACAGGGCATAAAAGGGAATCACAAGTTAGCCTTTGCAAAATATTTCACAAGATAACCATGATTTAAATAAATAACAACACACATCCAACAAGTCCATACTAATGCAAATGAAATAGTTCATAAGTGTTAGCATAAATGAAAGCACCATATATTGCAAACATAACAAGAGTAGTCCTACTACATTCACAACATATGCGTGAAAACGTGTCGGCTCCGAGCTTTTATTAAAGTGAAAGTCCCAAACATACATATAAAATTGATAAACCACTAGTACCAATAGTGGAACATGAATCCAACACATTATCCTCCAAAGAAAATATACTCCCTCATGCTAAAGATAAGCCAAGGATCTCAACAAAAATCCCAAGCTTTAGATCCTAAGCCAAAATCCCTTTACATGACTAACGAGGGTATATTTATAACAAATGGGATGAACAGTCATCACCCTTTGTGACTCTTTGCACTTCCCTCATGACCTTTTCACTTCTTTACATAATGACTCTTCATATTCCAAAAATGACACTTTGAATTCCACTTACACAAATGTTTTAAATACAAAATTACATGTACCCATATATGACAAAAAAATGTGTAGAGTCAAATAAACAACCCTAATAAGACAAATATCATATAGCTTTGAGTTTGGGGAAACTCTGATCTAGGCCACCTTAACTTGTATATTTTCGGTTACATAGTGATACCAAGATTTTTTAATGTGCGATGAATTCCCTAAACCTTGAAACGACATCAGTGCGGAAGCAAACTCTAGCCTCCATTGCGTCCGTGCACACTATCTTGGAGTCGTCGATGAGTATCCTTCTTTAGCAAGAGAATATGGTATTGATATGGATAGGGCCACCAATGTACTTATGCATTTTTATGCCTTTTCACCTCCAAATATTCCTTGGTAGCGATCTTCTTGAGTTGTTCCAAAGTATTATTCGATCTCTCGTTCTTGCCTTGTTCACCTTTGGCTTTGGTGAATGAGCTAATGCTGAATGGATCGTGTGTGATTTCACCATGAAACCCATATTGTTATATAATCATGAATAAGAGGCTTGAACACCGGTGATGAATGAGCCAAGTTTTCTTGATTTTGCTCGGGATGAGAATTTGAACCTATTCTTTCTCTAACTCATCATTTTGCCTTGTATTCTTCACCAAGTCGAGAGGTGCACCTTTGTATGCATTTTCACTCATGCACCATAGCTGATGGTTGTATGAAAAATCTTGAGAAGCTTTAGAATTATCTTTGCACTTTTGTTGCATGTCATGTAAGCATACAACTTCTTTATGCATGGTGACAAGCTCCTCATAGAGGTTACACATGGTTTCTCCCCAATGTCGATACTTCACCAAGTATGGATGCCTTAAGTTCTTCTAGACACACGCGTGGGAGCTAATTTACGGACCTCTCATTTTCTGGAGTTTTTCGCTTTGTTTCCTTGCATCCCCTAGGTTCCTTTTCCATTTGTTTTTTTTATTGGCCATCAGATAATATATATTTGACTTGGAGCAGCACCTACGAAGGCCAATTTGGTTGCGGAAATAGCTTGTGGATTCTTGCTAGTGTCTATCACGATCACCTTTTCTTTAATAAAAGTAGGATGTGCGAGATCGTATGGGAAATGTTTCTTCCTTGTCTGTATGATCTTCTTATGTATCTCCTCACGAGTCCAAGTTCTATATGTCCATCACGGGACCCTTGTTGAGAGGAGCAATTTCCTCTTCCTCGTTTGGATCTTTTTTTCTATTGTCGAGAGGGGGAGGCCGAATAATGATCTTCTACGTGCTCGACATGAGATCAAAATCTTGGTTTTTTGGGCTTTGAATTTACCTCCATGTCTTGGATTCCTATTAGTTCTTCAATATCCCGAGCAGAAAGTTTGTTATCTTGCACTTTCCTACTCTCTTCTTCCAATAGTCGGTTCTACTCTGTGCTTTAGCTTGCTTCTCGTGTTTCTTCCTCCTCTTCTTTTCTCCACCTTTCTTCTTCTTGTTGTTTCTTCCTTTCTTATTCTAGTATTTTTATGCTCTTTTATTCCTTCGCTTTAGTTCTTCCTCCTTCTTCTTATGCTTCCTTTTTTCTTTATGCCGTTATGGCCACTTTCAAGATTATGGGATCTCGCTTTAAAATTACGACTTTATTTCTCTGCACGGACTATGCACAACCTTTCTCTTTCCCTTCTGCACACCGAGTTTAGTGCCTTTCTGTAGTTTTTCTTCTTAAGTGACTTTTTTTCTAAGGAGTAGCCTATGATTTCCCCTGCAAATATTCCTAGTTGGTAGGGCTTAGCTACATTCTAACAATTATTTGTCCTTTCCTCCTAGGGTTTGGAATAAGTCTCACTCGACCAAGTGAAAGGAATATTTGCAGTTGTTTCTTGCAAATATTCCTAGGATCGTACGAGTTAAATTTCATGCTTTGACCGAATGAAAACTTATCTATATCTTTGCCTTCGTTGTTAGCAACCTTTAGATTCTTGACATGATACAATCCAATCTAAAAAGGAAGAGTAGGGCCAAGGTGATTTCTTCTTCCTATGCAATAATCCCCGATAAACCTATAGAAAGATGACAGCTACTTCTTGCATGACCAATTTTTTCGATGAGCATGCCTCGAGTAGAAGATGTGGAGACTTATGACCACCAAGCTCTCTTAGGTAAGTTCCATTCAAAGTGAGGAAAACCAATCAACCAACTTTGAAATTGCTTCCATCGCCTCACGGGACATGCAAGTTGGGTCTTCCTCAAATATCAACTTGTGCAATGGAATGAGGAAGTGATTAGTCAATTTCTCCCATGAATCCTTTGTAGTTCACTATGAAAGCAACTTGCGATGAATGTGTACAACGGGTTCCTTCGATGACCATGTCCAACTCATGCTAAGAAAATAATTACGAGGCACATATAACATCCAACAAATAAGCATACATGTAGAATTTGGCTTTACTGAACCTTGGGAGGGTTATTAGCATTAGTCACATGAATCCTTCATGCTGAGACACCAAGTCAGACATAATTAAATGGATTTCCTCATTCACAATATGATGCAATAATAATTCCCGACCTTCGGGAAAAGGTTTCAAAGTACTCTATTGACCATAGATATAACAACATGGGACTATCAAGTACATAAATTACTTCTTGAGAAATTTGGCCTTGTAGGTGTTGTTGGGTGTTGAGGCGGAACTTGGATGGCTCTTTGACCCCAAATTTTGATGACACCCTTCACGCTCAAGTAATATGTAATTGCATAAAAGTGGGAATCCATGTAGACTTATGGTAGTGAAAAATGATATATAAGCTAAAAAGTCATGTTTGATAAAAGAGGCAAGCCTTTGTCCATTGGCACTATTACGAGAGTCATGGTCTTTGCATCAGTATGTGACATAATACGATTTGACCATTTCTCGCTCAAGGAAAGGCTAGATACATGCATGCAATCTTGTGTAATCCTAACATTTGGACATTGATGTAAACCGATATGTCCCCAAAGATCTATTTTGAAGTTGGTTTTCTAAGAAAAAAATCTTTCACTATGTACCATGTAATGTCTAAATCCTTCTCGGTGAGTAGTTGAGTGTACGAATGAACCGGAAAAGTGGTGGGGACACTCTCAACTATCTCACCTATCGTTTGCTCTCATTGGTATCTTTTGAGGCATTTATCTTGGAGTGCCATGATGATAATCAACTTATGGAGAGATATGACCTCAAGAAGTTACGGTACATGTGATGTCAAAATGCATTCATTGAAAATATAAATTAGCTCAAGCAAAACAATATATTCAACAAGATCAAGGTAGCAACTCACACATTGATAGGAAAAATTTTTGAAATTCGTAGGCTAAAGGTGGGAGATTGGCCTCATGAGCTACGCATTGTGCGATATCATAAGTCAAGGAGGAAGGTAGAGGGCTGAGGCTCACGCAATGCGTAGTCCTAGCGAGCAGAGTGAGGGAAGGAACTCCACATTGCACGGTCCCAATGGCCAAGGATGAGGGCGTGAGGCTTCTAACTACACAATGCACGATTGGGAAAGCTAGTGATTGCTCATTGTGTAGTATTAGAGGCAAAATGCTCAAGGCTTGTCTTTTGAAGATGAAAAATGCATAGTTGGGGAAGGGAAATTCTGTCTGGCCAAGATTGTGCATGAGATCTACCCAGGAAAAGAGAGAAAAAAGTGATGAGGTATGACTACTAGGGTAGAAGGGAAAGTAGATATGGATAAGGGGGAAGATAGCTAAATGGAATTTGAGTGCTAGAAACCAACACACAAGAGGAAAAAGGAACTTGCAAAAAAATGACCCAACAACAACCATCGCTAGGGGGAAAAAAGAAAGAACTCAATCCGAAACTTGGAAAAAGTGAATAAGAGATCAAACCAACACTTTTAAAAGCTAATATAAGTTAAAAATCTAGATACTATGAAAAGAAACGAGGAAAAAAAACACTCATAAGAAGAAAAAGTAACATAAAAGCGACAAAAAAATTGACAAAAAAGCAACACATGAAAAACCTACTGGAAAGGCACCGCAAACTCAACTAAAAGTTCCTTGATCTCCTTGGGAAGGATAGAGATCCAATATCGGGTGTGAAAGCTGAGATCTATGGTTATCTATTAAATACATCTAGGATGGTTAGGGTTTGTGACGCACATTCCTAAAATCAAGGAAAAAAACGCTCACCTATCGAAAAAGTCATAATGAGTAGCTTAGTGGACTTCACTAAACATTAATTATGTAACTCCTATTTTTAGGGATTCCAACTGCGCTTTTTTGGGAAACTACTTACTCGCACTAGAAAGAAGGATTGTGAAATTCCCAGGCTCAAGGGCTTAGGGAAATTCCTTGCCTTAGTGAATTGCATAGTTTATGAGGGGAAGGACATCTTTTGCACAATTTTTGAGCTCAAGATTGGCATGGATTCTAGAATTGTGCAATTTTTGAGCTCAAAGGTTGGCCTACCTTCCAGATTGCATATTTCCATATCCTTAAGGGTCTGGTTTTTCCTTCCATGATTGTGTAGTTCCAAGAATGAGGACCGAAAATCTTTAGCCGAGGTCAAGGCAAGAGATGGCTTGTGTTAGAAAATTCTAATATCAAGGTCAAAACAAGACATCACAACTCTATCTGCATGGAAAGATAAGTCTTTATCATAACATGAATACTGATGACGATGAATGATAGACTAATGTAGAAAGAAGCGGGCTCCAAAACCAAAGCATGGGAATTTTTTTTGTAGGGGGTTGTAGCAGCTTTAACACTTGGCCGACACTGTGGTAGAACTCTAACCTCTCGTATGGGTCTCGAATCATGTAAACAAAAAGGTCTAACACTTTAGGAAGTATTTTTTCATTTCATTGATCACTATAGATTCTTTACTTTTCTTGGGTTAAAAATTTCCCTACCATTCTCTTCATCGGTGGAACATTGATAAAGGAAAGTCAAACTTAGTTGTTGTCGATTGAGGACGAGGTATATAGATACACAAGTGGAAAATGATTACCGCAGTTTTTTAGGTTTCCATATTTGTTGTTGCTCTATTGTGAGTAGGTGCGGATAATACCACAGTGGATTCACTTCGAAACACAAACATTTCTTCGATTCCATCAAGACTAGATAGTACCGCAACGAAGTTGCTTGCTTCACTTACTTGCGTATGAATCCTTTCTCTTCTTTCACCCTTTATTTATTTTTATATTTGTTCTGAGAACATGCATCGACACTTATTTATTTCATGGGACTGGAAGAGGGGTCTCGACTATTGAGATCGAAGAGGTTTTTTCCTTCGCGAGAAGGGATATTTATACACCTTTGAAATACATTTCACTTGTTTAATTTTCCTCCCCTCCTTACTCTACTCGGCTTAGTTGACAAGGGAAAATATAACAATCATAAAAAAAATGATCGAGAGTAGGTGGTACTAGTTATAGATTCAAGCATCGCAATTTCACTAAGGTTCTCTCTAAGAAAGAACATATTTTCCATCAAGGTATCATCGACTAAAAGGTGCAAGGCCCATGCAAAGAGAAGAAATAAACATAAATACAAACATTGAAAGACGCAAAAATATCCTCTTGAACTTCACCATGCTTTCCTTGGACACCAAACATGGTCTCACGTGAAACTTTATTACAAATGAAAGGAAATAAAGAGTTGAAAAAAATGAAACAAGAAATTCTCAATTTGATTTTGACTTGATTAAATTGAGAAAAATTTCAAATTTCCACATTAGCAAATAACTTGGATAATGTTAAATTGTGTGACATGGATTGTGTCACAGTTTACTCGGTGAATTCGAGTTGGAGGAGTTAGAGTTCGATTAAACACGTGTGATTGCTAATAGTATCCATAACTATATATAAATGAGTTCATGACTATGAAAAAAATATGGAAATTTTTAGAGGCAAAGGTATAGTAGGAAGAAAAAAATAGATAAAGGAAATCACAAAAGCTATGAGGAAGGATTGAAAGAGTGAACAAGTTGTTAAAATAAAGCTGATGAGCTCCATCATTAGACATATTTGAGGGGTTAATAGTCACCTTTTTTGCCTTCTTAGATCTATTTTTCTTGAATTTTTATTATTATTTGGGTTTATGATGCTAGTATAGGTGGTGATTAAGGCTAACATACTACGAGTGCCTAATATAGTTTGAGTGTAGAAAATCATGATTTATTAAGTATTTTTATAAAGATTTTATCACAAAGACTTAGAGGAGACAACAAGGGAGAAATTATGGAAGATTGTCCACCCTAAAAGGTAGTCGAAGGATCCCAAATATTCTCTTGAGTAATTTGAATTCCACAACTAGCCAAAGGATCTAAGGATTCTCTCTAGCAGTCGAATTCTAGAGGCAACTAAGCAACTCAAAGAGGAGAGCACTCAATCTTGGTTTACTTGGATTCCAGAGTGGACTCAATCACCATTTTCTAGGGAGGCTACATGGTAGTTTCCACTCGTAGAATAAATAGAGCGTAGCTAGAGCTAGGAAGGGAGAGTCTATCCTAGTCTCACTTCCATTCGTGAGTATTGTTGTGAACTATTGAAGCTTTTTGTTTTTATTTAGGGATCGAAACTTTAAAGATGTATGTAGTTATTCTTTTTAAGAAATAAGCGAAAGCTAATTTCATTTGATTGATTTAAGTTTATAGGGCTAGGCTCGTGGGTTGGGGACCAATCCATGTGCCTCATCTTCTTTGTTGTTATTATCTTTTTATTTTCTTTCATTTAGATATTTTTTCCTCTATCATTTAAGTTAGATCTGATTTTGATAAGTTTCATTGCTATTTAGTTTTTTGTGCTACGTAGTTTTAATTTCTTATGCATAGTAAAATAGAGGAAAAACTCCAAAAACTATGGTCAATTTTCCCCCCCTCTCATCTCGTCAATAGAGTTCGAGTGAGAAGCAGACCTTCCCACAAGCCAAAATTTCTTTTTGTTTGAGTTTAGGGGAAGAATTTGTATTACCAAGTCCAAGCCTTTGCTTCACTATTTCATCCCACATTTCTGTCTGCTTTCCCGTACATGAATTCGTAGGTGTACTTCACTTACGGAAAAACCTTTGCTCTTACGCTTCCATTTCCCTCCTTCACTTCTCACCTTAGCGCTCGCACTTACCTTCTTTCAAACACCCTTAAGCTCTTCGACCTTACTTCTCTTGTTTTTTCTCCGTTCACGCTGCGCCCTCACCCTTTTTACGAAAAAACAAGTGAAAAACCACTGCGTAACCACCGAAAAGCTCAACCTCCGCCTTTGCTCCTTGAGACTCCCACTGCTTTGTACGTCGCACTTCACAATTACAACATTTAACAATTACCTTAACACTTATCGTACATTCCTTGCGATTGCGATATTGCGAAATCACAAATCATACTTCAACATTTGGTTACCTTCTACCATTAACACTCACTACTTATTCTTTGCGATTGCAAAATTACAAATCACAAGTCTTATATTTTTCCACACGCCACGTCATCCCCCATCACACATCGCATCCCGTAGAACTTACCACACCGCAAATTGCATCCACGTAGAACTTACACATCACAAATCTCATCCTGCGTAACTTCTCACATCACAAATCGCCGCTTGCAGAACTTATCACATTGCAAATTGCTGCCCGCAACCCTTTACCGCAGCGTAAATCGCACTTCACACATTTTAGTTTATTCGTTAATCCTTACCGCTATCCTATAAACTTGTGATATTGAGATTCACGACCCTACCTCGTCATTCTTCACACATCGCATTGTGCACCATTTAGTTTATTCTACATTAATCCTTACCGCTATCCTTGTAAACTTGCGATATCGCGATTCGCGACCCGCCATGTCACTCTTCACACTTTGCCTCGCACACCATTTAGTTTATTCATTAATCCTTACCACTATCCTTGTAAACTTGCGATATTGCGATTCGCGACCCGCCACATCACTCTTCGCACTTATCGCGCATTCATTTAGTTCATTATGTTAAGTCCTATACCGCCATCCATTTAAACTTGTGAAGTTGTGACATCGTACATTGCAACTTTTTGCTATCCACCGCATTCCGCCATTGCATTTCGAGTTCTTCTTTCTTCAAAGTCATTTCTTGCGTTATAATAAGGTTTCCTAAGGGTTTAACCATCCTCTTGTCCGCTCCAAATCCATTTCTCATGCTATCATAAAGTTTTTCTAAGGGTTTAAACCCCTCTTTACTCGTTCCCAAACCTCATTTCATGTATTAAACCCCCCCCATTAGCCCTTAGACCCCTTTTCTTCCCTCTAAGTCGCAAATTGAATTATTCTTAATTAAAAATTAAGGCATGGATAGTTTAGTTGCATGGATATGAGTATGGTAGATAGATCAGTAGGATAGAGTGAAGAGTGCATTTAGCCGTTTGGCCAAGTTAAGTGTGGTTTAGAATTAATTTCCTTTTTTTCTATATGTTTTCTGTAAATTAAATCGGCTTTTCATTCTTAGCATTCATTTCCGAGCAATTTTAGTTCAGCTTTCCTTTTTTTCCATTTCCTTCCGATAATTTACTTTCACGTTGTTCTCATAATTTAAGAAATAACACCCTTTCGTGAAGCAGCGAAGAGGATGATATGAATAGAATGCATATGTCGTGTATATAGCATTTTCACCTCAAAAGTTTGTACGAACCTCGGGTTGATAAAGTAAAGTAGAGGCAGCCCCACAGGGAGTTGACGGTATCCTTGGTACAATAATAGGGCTCACTAATAGCAGTGTAATAAGCCTACAAAAAAAATGGATAAAGGGTAGCAAGAGCTAATCAACCTAAAGCAATAAACATAACAGACAAAAGCAACGAAATAAAAATCATTTAGAGCCAATGGGAGGCAGCATAGCACAGATTCGGATGGAAAAGTTCCATACATGGTAGACATAGAAATAAGAGAAAACAAGCTAATGGAGAAAATAAAAGAGGATAAATCACTAGACCCGGGGTGTTAAAAAGAACTAACAAGTGAACAAAAGGAAATTATAGAAAAAACAAATCAAGTGACAAATGAGAGAGGAAAGGGAAAGAGAAGAAAAAAGTGACAAATATCATCATCAAAGGTTTGAAGGACTTTGGGGAGAAAAAGAGAACATATATTCTATTAAGGAATTTTTCTCAAGGATGAGATCCATTGGTCGGAGGGCATGATTCAACAAGAAAGCATGATAGAAAATATTATGGAAGTAGGAAGGAATATACATGTGAGAGTTACTTTAAGAAGCATGGAGGACAAGGCGAGGATCTTAAAGAATAGTGGGTTGCTTAAAGGCTCTCAGTATCTACTTATATGAAGACTTAACAACCACCCAACAAGAAGAAAGGAGGAAAGAATGGGAGAATAGTAAAGTAAAAAGAGAGGCAGAAAGTGGGCATGGTTGAGAAACGGGAAAGCATAAGTCACTAATCGGTTAACACATAAAGAAATAGGGATTCGGGGCTCACGGGAGTACCTAAGCATGGTAAGCCGGAATTTCGGAGGTTACCCATGGGAGAGGGATCGGAGTTTGGGGCCCATAGATGAGAGGGTAAAGACATTATTTCCCTTTTTATGGAAACACATGAACATAATGGATGTAGAATTCAGGACTTCGAAGGATATACTAAAATGTCTGTTTGGAACGAAGAAACTAAATCGAGTTAATGACATAGAGAAATAAAAATCCTAATAAAAGAAATATGGACTAAGATTATAAAAATGGAGAAAGAATACCCAAATAAACAATTTATATGGCTGAAAATAACATATATGGATGTAGTAATATGGATGGTTGCTTGTTATTTTGCTCCAAAAAAGCTCAAAATTCTATAAAAAAGGGAACCTAGACAATGAAGACCGTATGCAACATTAATTTAAAAAATTTAGGACTAAGGGAGAAATATTCCTAATTGGTGATTTTAATGCTAGAACAACAAACAATCAATCTATTCAAAGTGGGAAACGATATGGGAGAGGATAATAATCCATTATAGTTTAGAGAGAATGAAGAGCACCCTTGCGAGGAGGACATCACAAGATGGGAAAGAGAAGGTTTCAAACTTTGGAGTAGAACTATTAGGCATTCGTAGACTAAATGGCATGGTTATATGTAATGGCATGAAAAGTTGGTCGAAAGTCTAATAGCATTGCTATAAAACATACAAGAGGCAAAGCACGATGGACTATGTTATATGCTCACAAAGGTCTATTTCCGAGTTAGTTGAACTTTAATATTGAGTGTTTCCCCTATAGAGCTAGACTATGACCATTTGCATCTTCTTCTTAAGCTTGGGTATAATTATAGAAGATCGAAAGGGGGAAACATCTCCCATCATTCACGCACGAAAGTTTAGTGAACGGGGGATAATTATCTTAAACCAAGAAAATAAAAGAGCTATTTAGGTTGCTCTTAAAGAACACCTCAACTATCCAAAAACAACAATAGGGGGTTGCAGGATAACGAAAGAGATAAAAATATATATTTGCAAAGTGGTATGTTGATTCCCTTAATATATATAGAAAAATCTTTAAAGGTATGCGAGAGATCTAGGGCCTCTTAAGAGGATCACGAAAGCACCTTCCCAAGCTAATCCTTGGTATGATAAGGAATGCAAGGATGTGAAAATTTTTCTCAAAGAAGAGTCAAGAAAAAAAAGAGAGTATATATAAACAATTGATAAAATCAAAGAAAGAAAGTTATGTGATTTCAAGAATAAAGGAATTAATTTCTTTAGGAAAACATAATCCCAAAGGTTTCTAGAAGGAACTACAAGAAAAAGAAAAAAAATATCACGGTGGCTTAGTGGTTAGACTATGCAAAAATTATTTACAAAGCGGACAAATGAGAAAAGTAAGCCTCCCCATATTTGTATCCTCAACGAGCTATTTTTGGTTGCGGATATTGAACAAGGTATAAAGAAACCGTAAATGGAAAGAAAGTGCAATACATTAACAATTTACAAGTAATGAGGAATGAAGCTTTCTAGCCCCACACATCAAGGAGATATTCAACAAAGTCAATCAAGATAACTTTCCGGTCGAGTGGACAACTAGTGTTGTTATACCTCTTCACAAAACTAGAGACATTAATAACCATTCTAACTACCGTACTATTATGATCAGCCTCTTCTTGAAAAAACTTTTTTGGGGAGCATGCTGAGAGCACAGAATCGGTGAATGGGGAGAAAAAAGAGGGGAAAAATATAAAAGGTACATTATGGATTTAGGCCCTAGAAATTCTACCATTGATCATTGCATCACTCTAAGACATTTCATTGAAATTTTTTTTGGGGAAAACCAATGCGAGGAAGAATTTTGTTGCTTTGTTGACTTCAAAAAAAACCTTCTATCGAGTTCCTAGAGATAAACTATGTCGCAAAAATGGAAGAACTAAAAGTCCCAAATAAGTATAGGGTAGTTGTCCATAAGCTTTATGAGCGGGTTAGTAGCGAATAAAAAAAAAGGAAGACATGTCCGAATGATTTTGTTTCGATGACATAGGAGTCAAACAAGGATGTCCTCTTTCCCCACATTGTTTGGTTTATATATTGATAAGCTTGAAGAGTGGATAAACAATACCAAAGGAGAAGGCATCCATCTAACAAGATATGTGGTGATACTAATTTTATATCTAGACGACCTTATTCTTATCGCTAAATCGGTACTAGGTTTGAGAAAACACTTGAAAGCTACGGAACTATTTTCTGTCATGAGGGTGGAATGCAAGTAAATTCCATCAAAACTAAAGTCATGATTTTTTTCTTTGAAAAATAAAGAAACATCGAGTTACTTTTCTCTTTGAGGGGCAACCCGCTTGGAGGTGGTAGATGAGTACAAGTATTTGGGAATTGATTTTCATCTATAGGATTAGCCGGGGAGGACATGCAGGTCAAAAGAGAATCCAAAAGTGGAACGCATCTCACCTTCTTCGGAATAGGTGTAGACATACATAACTATAGGATTGGAAGACTAAAAAAAACCTCTTTGGTATATTAGTGGTGCCGATTATCCTCTATGGTTGCGAAATATGGGGGAGCAACATGTCAAGCCACAAATGGTGAAAAAATAGAAAGAATCCAAAAGCACACGATCACCAGTAGCCTCAAAGTCAAATCAACGTTCCCATATGATATCCTTTTAGTTTGAGGGACCGGTATGTTTCCCAATTTGAGGCGTCAACAATCATTCATTTGCTAAGTTATCCGAATAAGGTTGAAAAATATGGATAAGCATCGGTGGCCTATGTTGAAGAATAGCTAAACCACCGTAAAAAGACGTGGATGAAACAAAACAAACAATGGTTGAACAAATAGGGACATAAATATACATGATTTCCCTCACGCTAAGGAGGAGATAAAAAAAAGTGGGTGTTAGAAAAATTTAGGATTTCCATGTGGATAAAGCAAGGTAGGCAAAAAGAAAGCATATTATGTCAAAGAATTTAACCCAACGTGGAAACATGATGATAAAGAGTATTTGAGTTCCTAAATCAAGGGAAAAACTAAAATTTTAATTTCTTAGGCGAGGACTAGCTCCCATAATCTAAGATGTGAAAATGGTATATGGGCGATCCCTAAAGAAGAGTGAGAAGAACGAACTTGCAATTTTGCACAATGAGGGGTGGTAGAAAGAGAATGGAATTTTATCAAAGAGTGTGACAATGTGATATGAAGTTATTTGTTGTCAATTTGATAGCAACCTAAAGGTCAACAATATCATTCAACTTTTTCGAGAAACAAGGCTTTTCGAAAATAACAAATTTCTTACTCAAGGTCCATAACAACATAATGAGCCTATATCGAATATGGATTAAGTCATAGTAGGGTGGTCCCCGAGACCGCGAGGTCTGCGTGGATGTCATTAAAATCCATTCATTCACTCAGTCAAGACCCTCACTAAACAATGCATTATAACAAATTCTTGCACTCATCTCACCCCCCAATTTGGTTTTACCATATATATTGTTGAATGGATCGCTGCAAGGGTAGAGGAAAGGCATTAAAGCGATGTCTAGCGAGAGTAGATAGGGCCTCGATGGAGGAGTAGAGTGTTCCCACTCACTCAAACATGAAGGCTTGCATTCAAGGTGATTTGTATTTCCATATGGTCAGAGGCTTGATTTTCTACATCACAAAATCTCTTTGGCATATGTTCCCCACGTTCGCTTTATAAGACCCATTGGCAAGATATTAGAGTGAGGGAAGGGGCTACCTCGATCATGTAGACCTTACCTTGACCAAGCCTTTTTTATATGTTTTAAATCATACCTAAACGTGATAAGAGAATTGGCCTTTCACGAACATATCAAATCCAACAATGTACTTTGGATTTAGATTATGAGCCTAAGATTGTGGACTTTGGCGTTGCCAAGATATTGGGAGACTCTGCACATTCTCATTCCATGACATTCACGTTGTAAGGACTTTTTGGATACATAGTTCCTAGTATGTTACAATACTCGATATTAAACCCCACTATTTTTTTTAATTTTATTTTGATTTTTTTTGTTAAAATTGAATATGAAAAGTTCCATATATTTTTTTTGGGATACTACAACATGAAAATCCCATGATTTTGAGGTTGTTTAACTACATTAAATATAATAACTTTAAAAATTATATATATATATATATATATATATATATATATATAATCTAAATTTTTAATTAATTTAAAAAACTATATATTTTTTAATTAATTCAATAACTTGAAAAATAAAATAAATTTAGTTTAAATTTTAATTAATTTCAAATTAAATCTATTTAATTAATTAAATGATAAAAAAATAAAATAATAATAATTATTTCTATTTCCATTTAAACCAATACTCTAACATTATAGTGTTTTATATTTACACATCTTAAAACATCTATGCAACTATTAATAATAAATGATAAAAAAAAATAATAATAATAATTCTTTCTATTTCCATTTAAACTAATACTCTATAATTATATTTTATATTTACACATCTTAAAACATCTACGGAACTATAATAATGTAAATAAATTAAATTTAAAATTATATTAAAGATTATTTTATACACAATTTAAAATGTATCATATTTTTATTATTATTTTTATTATATAAATAATAATAATAGTAGTTTTAAAAAAATAAGATTGAGATATTTTTATATAAATAATAATAATGTTAATGATGTCTAGGAGTAACTCAATTTGTGATTGAAGTGACACAAATTAAAAGATTCAAGGTTTAATATCTCGAAGTGATGTGAAGTCGTACAAATTTAAAGATTTAAAGATTCGATATCTCGAAGTAATGTGCGGTCAGTACAAACTTAAAGATCCAAGGTTCAATCCACGAGGTTGTGACCTTGTCTGCTTGACATATAGTGGTAGTGACCCAAATTCATTTGTTGATTCTTCTAAGTTACATTTAAAATAATATGAATAATAATAGTGGTTAATTGTATCAAATCATTACCTTATTATCATGGTGCTTAATATTTGTCTCTTCCAATATCACACCATAAAAAATAGTTATGAGAGCAGATGATCAAATCATTGACTTACTACATGGTGCTAATATTTGTCTCTTCCAATATCACACCATAAAAAATAGTTGTAAAAAGCAATAATCAAATCATTGACTTACTCCATGATGCTAAATATTTACCTCTTCAAGTATCACACCATAAAAAAGATGCTTTTGAGGTTATTTAAAGATTATATAATATAACAATATAAAAATTTCATGTTTTTTAATGTTTTTGTCAAATTCTTCCAATAGAGCAATGTAAAACACATTCTTTTGATATCACTACGATATGACAAAACATAATGTTTGTGGAATGTGCAAGGTTTATTCTACGATAGTACTCACTCTATTTTTGTTGCTATGCTTTAAGACTATTTAAAGTTATATAATATTACTGAGTACACAAAACTTCACGTTTTTTAAATGTTTTTACCAAGTTCTTCCAGTATGGCATTGTGAAATCCATTCTTTTGATATCACTAATTTATGATAAAAATCACAAGTTTTTTGGGAATGTGCAAGGTTTGTTCTACGATAATACTCACTCTATTTTTGTTGTGATCACAAAATATGCTTACCTCTTGTAAAAGTAAAATGAGAAGATTGGTGTGTATAGCTTGCGACATTATTGGAGTTGATAACAAGATGGATACTATTGAGATGGAGCTTGGTGATAATATCAATGTTTTGAAATGGGTTACGAGGGAAGGTTAATACAAAGGATGGGGTATGGAAGGCTCTTGACTCTAAGATTATAGAGAGCTCATAGAAAAGACTTGCTTGTAGCGTTAACATTAGCTCTACTTTGTATCGATGCCGTGCTCCCTCAACTACATCATTTAATGTGTGTGGTTGTTCAAATGTTTTAGCTTGTGAATCCCAATGGATCGTCAAAACCAAATATTTTTGTCATTTAAAGACCTCTATAAGATTTTATAACCTCCTCCAAAGTCTTCTCCAGACTGAAAATATTAGATGTCTTACACCATCAAAGAGAAAAAAGCACACCCCCCCCTTTCGATGTTTGTTGTTAAAGTTTTAGTGACAATGGATTACAAAAATTGATGACTAAATAGTTTCTCCTTGACTCAATTTTATAAGATGTCTAATTCCAACCATCATAAGACATTCTATGCGATGAATTGCATTAGCTTATGTATAAATTTGAGGCTTACTAAATGCATAATTCTAGAGTGAGATATTTTATTTTTTAGTGTGTTTTCAAAATCTTGATTTGACAGACCTTTAAACTCATAATCATTTTGAACGCATGACCCAAGATATCCCCTATGTACTCTAATAATGACACCATTGCAATCGAGATGTATATATTAAATATCAAAGAGACCTTGTAAAAATCAAGAGGGGGTTTACTTTTCCCAAATTGAAAGAGTGAGCACATGTAGTATGAATTTATGAGAAACTTACTTTGAGAATAAGGTAATGTAATTGAAGGATAACATGCCATGGTGAGTGGTCATGAGCTAGTGGTTTAATATAAAAAACAATCAAATTGTTAATCAAACTAAAATGATGGGTTGATCTAAAAAAAACTATTTTCATCTAAGACTATATTTAAAAATTAGCTAATAACACAAGGTTATTTTTAAAGTTCCAAGTAATTTACACTATGAAATATTGTAATGCCAAACATTAATAAACATAATCATCCGGTTGTAAATAAATGAAGTGAGTTTTTCAATAATTTGTTAAGTAAGATTTCATTTTCTTTCATTATTGACTTCGGATGTTGCCACACTACCTGTGTGAATCAAATAATAAAAACATGCATGAAAAAACAACTTCTAATTCTTAAAAAATGGCAAGCATAAAAAATGGGAAAGGACTAATTGTCAAGTAAGTAGATTTTATTTTCCTTCATTATTGACTTCAGAAATTGGAGAGTTTGAAAAACCTTCATTTAGTAATGGGTTTGATGATCTTTCGTAATCTTCTATACCTTCAATGTATCTTTACACCTTTTTAAGAACAATTGCTAATTATATATAACTGAATTTATATTATCATTATGTAAATGTTAGTTTTTTTAGATCAATATTCAGACAAGTCTTATAAATTTAACATGTATATGCAATCCACTTAATATGCTTCCCATTGTGTTCATGAAATACCATGTTTTCCAATGATGAGAAAGCAATAGTTGAAACCATGCCAAAATATACAACTTTCCAAGCTTTCCATTGTGTTCATGAAATACCATGTTTTTTCAATGATGAGAAAAAAAACAACTTTCCAAGCTTTCCATTGTGTTCATGAAATACCATTTTTTTCCAATAATAAGAAAGCAATAGTTGAAACTCTCATGCCAAAAAAACAACATTCCATGCAAAAACAGTAATTTGCCATAACTTTCCATTGTGTTCGTGAAATACCATGCTTTCCAGCACTGAAAAAGCAATGGTGCAAACCCATGCCCAAAAAACAACTTTCCATACAAAAACAGTAATTTGCTATAACTTTCAATGAAATACCATGTTTTCCAAAACTGAAAAAGCAATGATGCAAACCAATGCCAAAACCAGAGAATACCAATAAGTCTAATTCCTTATTATGCTTTCAATGAGAGTTGAACTCATGACCTCCCGCTTACTAAACGGGTGCTCTAACCAACTGAGCTATGAAAGCAATTACCGTATTACTTTTTGTGTTTTCCGATTCTAAATGAAGATAGAATCAATGTAATCAATGAACCATGTCAAAAGCCAAACTATACATAAATAATTTGGATGTGAATAAAAAAATATTAAAGGTTGAGGGCATCGTTCGTCAATTTCTTTACTGAGAAGTCGCAGATTCGATCCTCCCCAGGGTGTCTCGATTATAGATGCAGTTTAAATAGTACCCCACTGCCTCTCCCTTACGCCAATTAATTTGAGTGCAGTCATTCAAGACCGTAGACTCATGTTTGGGTCACTCCATATATACCACACCAGACTGTGAATATCTGTGATAGTTTTGCTGCCTCAAATTAACAATTAAACATGCACCCAATTTCTCTTTTTCTAAGAACAAAAAATTCTTACATGTAGGTTAATATCTGCAAAATTAAATTAGGAGACTGCTATGAAATTTTCATATCTCACAAAACTCATAGAACTTAATTTGTGATCTGAATTTCTTCAGGAAATTGCAGAGTGTTTTACTAAGAATCTTAAGAGATTTAATATAAATATGTTTGATTTTTATGGAAGCATAAGTGTTATATATATATATATTGGTATTTTTATAAAAAATAAATTAGTATTTGTACTACATGGGTGTAAAGACATGTCGATAGAAGTGTAGATGAATATAGAGTGACGTAGGGGTAGCACTATAGGGAACAAGGATGTGGACGTGGAAAACATGAAAAATTAGGGAGGCTAAAGTATTGGTAAAGTAGAGATTTCTAAGTGGGTAAAAAGTGCATTATAGAATCTGCAATATATCATATTTCTATCACCGAACTCACAATTAAACTAGAAGCAATCTTTGAGTAGGCATCATTGTGATATTCTACCCTCTTCTCTAAACAACGTCTTGAAAATTATGATGAGAAGTTGTTTGGATGAGGAGAGAAGAAAAAAGGCTATTGAGAGACACATTTATGGGGTCCTCAAAAAGCCTAAAGCGTAATTGAAAAAATGGTGTCCTCTCGTTGCAATTTAAGGAATCACCCGAAGTATTTTATCATGTTGTGATTTTGGATGGGCAACAAGTGGATTATGTGCTCCCATTCTTGTTTCAAAGTTTAGAAAATGAAGCTTGGAGGACTAGATAGGTTGAAAAAGACAACGATTTGTTTTCAAACAAAAACATGGAAATTTTGAAAACTTGATGCGTGTTGGAATTTGGGAGCATATGGAATAATATTTCCTCGGGGGATGAAGTTGTGAATTATGTACTTCCTATTACATGTATCAAGGGATTTCATACTTTCTTTTCCAACAATTTTTGTTTCCCGAAGTTTTTGGAACTTTAATGTATAGGAATGTAGTAGTGAACATAGTTCTCTTCACTTTGAAACCCTTTGGAAGAGGAGATCAATTCCACTATAACGGAGAGGGATACACAAAGTGTAACTAGTTGAGCATTGTGAAATTTCTTTTTGATTATGACACGTGTTTCGCACGTGTGTTACCAAAATGTCTTAATGAAGGTATTGTTTGTTTGCAAAATAAAAAGACATAGTTGCAAAAAACACTCGACCTTTTGCTTCATCTCTAAAACAAAATTTGCGATAGAAAATATGTGAACAAAATTATGTAATCTAATGTGGCAAAAAGGAATTTTTTTATTATTATTATTGTAGAGTTGGAAAAATATTTCATGGATAGGCAAAAAATACTCATAGTTCAAGTTGTTTACTTGAGCTTTGACTCTCCTTCTTTAGTTCATAAGTGATGAATGAGAGGCGGACTTCAATAAATGACTTGAGCATCCATTTTGGTGGTTTCTTGCTTGAGGAAAAGTTGTGGACTTGTGAAATTATTTATGCATTCAACCAAACCATGGACAACATCAACAAGGAAATGGTGAAGATGAGCTTGAATGACAACAACCAAAAGAAGAACATGATTCAAATTTCCTATACAAAGCAACCCCCCCCACATATTCTATGTGGATCCTGATAAGAAGATAGTTGAAAACGTGATGAAGTGGAGCTTTCAAGTCTAGTGGGTTGGCATTAGATAAGAGAATCTTGACTTATATTGTTGACATGAAAGATGATGCAAATACAAGGCTATTGGAGACATTATTGTCCATCTTTGAAGGATGTGATTGGAAGTAATTGGTATACTGTTGGATAGGTCAAAAAAATTGGTCACAACCATCAAACTTGTCGAAAAAAAAAGAGAACATCAAGTGTAGAACTTGCGATGAAGCGAAAAATGTTGTGAAATTTGCAAAGAATTTGGTCACAATAGTAAGAAATGTCCTAGAATAACCTAACCAAAAGAAACAATGCTCGGTAAAAGGAACAAAATCCTATAATTCCAACTTCGAACATATGTGAGAGTAATGCGAATGTTCTTATACATCATACAAGAAAGGACAACGTTTGTTTCTATCCATATCAAAATATCCTTCTTGCATTATTTCATTGCTAACTTGAAATCCATCTACAAAGAGCAAAAAGAAAAGTGGCTACAAGCCAACAAATATCTAAAGCACAGTAAAGATTTTTTCCTTCATCTAGAAAGTTAGTGTTATGCGCAATTGTGATCTATGGATAAACCAAATTCCTCTAAGTGTGATGCTAGTCACTTAGAACAACAGAGAGGAAATAATTTACTATCACTTTCTCTAAAATAAGCGAGATATACATAATGTGTGAAAGAACCTACTTGTGATCCATGTGCTTCTCCCTTCTCCTTCCGTCGTTGTAGTTGTCGCTCTCAATCCAACTCGGATCGTTGGATCGATTCACCTGCAAACACAAACAAAGAACAAAAAACAACATGCAATAAACATATATCTACTTATCTTACTTAATCAAATTGATTAGATATGAAATATATATATATCATTCAAGAATCCATTGCACAAGAAAATAGAGAGCATATAGAGACATATATATGGGAAAATGAACAACAATATTTATTAAAGAGTAGAAGGGGAGGTTACAACCAATGATCAATTTGTTGCCATCGGCTTAGCTTCATCCCAACCGCATCACATCTAACATCACACTAGCACGACATATCGTTAATTTCACTCTCTCAAATGAGAATCCAACAACATTTCTTTGCAAATTTCTTCCTTCCCTAGCACTAGAATGAATGCTCAATTTATAGGGAACCGATGGTAGTTTCTCAATGAATGAATTTCTAATAATAGGCAAGAAGTGTTCCCAAGTTCGCAGGTGTTAGATGGACACTTAGATTCAAATTTTGACACATATGGACTCTTCTAAAAGGCACCGGCCATGTGGAGATTCCCGAAACAATGAGAATTCCACTCCCAGGTGTCCAACACACTCTTGAATGTCGTGAAGTGCATTGCGATGCACCCTTGAATGGAGGATCTTGCATTGCAACGCAATTAGTCCCTTTATAGGTTGCGTTGGTGAGTCAATAAGCGATATAACATATACTTCAAACCTTGGAAATATCACAATAGAAACATGAATGAATTGTTCTTCTCTTAGAGCATATAACAAGCGAGATATGAGGGGATGATAGACCCTATTTCCTTAGTCCTCGGGATGATGTCTAGTTTGACCGAGGTCATGGGGGGATGATGCCCAAATTGACCTATAACATCTTCCCTCTAAAAGCATGAAGTCAAAATAATAATAATATATTTGGATGATATGATTTATGATGTGATGAGCTGGGAACCGCAAGTGGGAGTGGCAACCCGCATCAATCTTGCAATACATTACATCATGAGATATTTTCATCTTTCGATCATGAATTGTCGTGGGAGGCATTCCCATGCTCAACACATAAACTATCTAATAACATGTACATAATTCGGAAAGTTGTCTATTAGAATGTTGCCCAATGCAAACATGCCTACGGATATAGGCCCATGTTCGAATGACGATGCGTATGTAAGGTCACCGTATAGATGATGTGTACAACAATCCTGGAAATCGTGACACCCGGATGGATGAAACTAGATCGCGGGTCTTCTTATCTCATTCACTCGATCATTCGGTTACAAATCTAGCCATGCGAATATGTGATTTGTATTCAAACATGCTAAGACATCATTTGATTACCCAGCCCAATGATGCGAGTTGTTAACAAACGCGAGAGAACCACCATTGATGTTAATGGCTCTCAAGGTACCTGCGAGTACATTTTGCAAGGCATGAATAGATGATTTTATGTCGAACACCAAACAAAATATTTCGGTCAAAGGTCCGAAAGCGAGGATCTTATCGATGATGTAACAAGCCTCATGGTACTAGAAGATGATGTTTCTAAGTAAACTTCCTAGATGATGAGATGATGTCAACGGGAAGCCACTTTATCGTGAAATGAGAGTTATTGATTTCGGAGACAAAATGTGACTTGATATAGTAATGTTCGGGGATGACTATTATGAAAATGAAGGTTTATGGGTATTGTAGAAGGATGAGTTTTCATTGGATGACTTCTCTTGAACATATCGGTGACACCGAGATGAGTTGGCAACATTGACCCAAAAACTTTGAAGTGAAGATATGATGAACCATCAAGAGGATTACTCAACCCAAAAGTCATGATGATGGAGTGAAAGTGTCATGTTCAAGAGCGACCTTCTACTTTGTAAAAGTGTTCTATTCACTTTCCCAATTTTTCCCACGGTCATTTTTTCGACCAATACCTCTTTATTTTTTAACAAGCTTGAGGAGGATAACATATTCTTGATCTATAATTCAACCCTTGAGGGAAAAATGCATCGCTATTTAATAATTTAACGAGGGTCCAAGTGATAAATGAAATTCATTCTTTTCATGATCGACAAGTCTATCACTATTTTATGTTTTAACGAGCCTAAAGACGATAGGGAGCCCGATCCTTTTTCATATTTAGAGAGTTTGAAAAAGAGGGACAAAAAGAAAAATCCATGAGTCCTTTTTCGTAAATTTTTCCCTCAGTTCAAAAAAGTGTAAAATGATACCCGAGAGAACCTCCTAGATCATGTTCAACTAAGGTTTTCCTTTTTCGTAAATAATATATCTCGATCTAGAAAAGCGTTAAACTTATATTGCGTAGATGTCGTTTCATTTTTAATTTTACAAGCTCGAAAAAAACAAGTGCCTTGGAAATATTTTCACATTATCGGAGTACGAAAAGAGCTAAAAGAAGACTCCAAGGGTTCCCTTTTTCGTCGTTATTGAAGCTCGAAAAAGAGATAAAAAGTGTGCTTCAAGTCCTTTTTCGTTTTTATCAAAGCTAGAAAAATAAGGATAAATGTATGCTTTGTGGTCAAATCATTCTTGGATAAGTGTGCACGACTAATATGCTATGTCGGGTTGTAAACTTGTTAAGAACAACATCAAATGGATTAAAAATACCCGTTTCATAGAAAAAAAATGAATAAAAACCATAATTACAACAATAAATATGATTTGAAAATAATCAAATGACTAATTAAAAGAGTTTACACCATTCATTTTTACCATTTTGAAAGTTACCATTTGGATTTTGGAGCTGCGAACGATTTTTCCCCCGAACTTCGGCGGGCTTGATTGCGACGAACTTGTAGACGATTTTCCTCATCATTTGATATAGGTTGGAGCTATGAACCTTCTCTTTCCTTAGTGAGCATTTATGTTTCATTTCATTGCAATTTTTTTAGGATTTGGGCCGTAAATCTATTTTTCACATAGGGAAAACGCGCTCGAATGTCGAAAATTTCATTGCGATTGTGAGATTGAATTGAGTCGAGTGCACTTGCAACTCATTGTCCCTTGACACCAGGGGTGCGTTGGGCACAATTCACATTTTTTTCTTTGCGATGTGCCCAAATTTTGCCTAGTTTTTTGCATGAAATGGATCCTTATGAGTATTATGATTATGTTTAGGGATTCACCGGACCAAAATGACGATTACATGGAGGGAAAGAGAACACGAGGAACAAAACACTGATTTCCCTAAAGCGATTCGGGTACTATAAGAGCCCTCAGAGACTACGGGTTGCTAAATTACTTTAGACGTGAGTATGAGGCAAAAGATGGAACTATTGGAGTTCCTTTTTTAGTTCATGGGATTCGATGATAGAGGCATTTCACATTGGGGGACAAAGTGGTCCCAATATTGGTGGAGGATATCTATTTTCTCACGGGATTATTGAAGAGAGGTCTACCCATTTTCTTTAAATGTCCGCTCTCGGAGGAGAGACGAGTGAGAGATTACATATTGCGAGTATTGAAATCTAAGGGTTGAACCTAGTAAAGGATGGGAAAAATAAACATCCGTGATGTTCTTGACTTGCCATTACAGAGACCATCCTATTCACCATCGCAAAAGCTTGCTCGGTATTGCTACACTACACGTAGCAAATAGATCTTACATGTAGTATGCACTAGAGTGCTTGGAACCAACGAGTTTTTCAATTGGGTAGAAGTTGTACTCTCTCATATGAAATAAAAAAATGAGCAAGGGAAAGGGAGGAAGGAAGAAAAAATTTCAACTATGGTTCGATCTTGATTTCTTTTGCCTTTGCAGCGGATTCCACGTGATGCGGCCTCAACATGCGACACCGGGTATATCTAGCCCTAGAGATCCAAGGATGCGAGTAGATGGGTAGAATTGGTGGCTAGACATGTTGGTCAATCGAACATTGTGTTCACGACCGCATTCTTCACCTAGTTCGAGGAGACATATGGCTACCATTGATGATTATGGATATGCAAGCTTCAGCTATCGAGGAGATCCGCATTTTGCTTTATCGGATGATGCTTAATGGGGTGAAATTGGTAAGAATGTTTTTGACTCATGTTTTTTTTCTTTCTAAGGTTTGTACATGTTTTTGTATTTTTTATGTTTTCCCAAGACTAAACTAAAGTTTTGATGCATGCGAGTGCCGAGTTCGACCGGTGGGATAGCCAAGCGAGGGGAGCATACGAGCTAGCGAGAGAGGGTTGTCGGGAGAGAAATCCTTCGTGATTTGGATATGGCTTTGAGACTCTTGGAACTACAATAGCACATAAAAGGGTTGAATTTCGGGATTCCATATTTCCGGATCAAAGAGTTACCCATGAGATTGCAATGCCATCCTATTGGCATTCCTAACCATTGGATGCGGTTATTGCACTGACAGGATAACTAGATCAATAACATGTTATCACGAGCATCACTAGTTTACTTTTGACATTTTGCATACATTTTTGAGGTTAGATGACCAATGTGTCTTGAGCTACAAATTTTGTAAAAACCTATAACTATCTATCTATTTGTTTTCACTTTCGTTTTCCTATGTTTTTCTATGCAATCCTATTCAATTATGTGATGTGAATTGAAAATATATCTTTACATGTGTTGCAAATGTTTGTTTATAACATAATTCACTAAGGAATCGATTGATGTGTTCAAGTTTACGTAAATTTGTTGATATTGAGCGAAATCAAAATGTATTTCCAAAAGTAGAACTCTTAGGAACATATGATGTAGTGTTGGATTTATGACAGTATAAACACTAGTAAGTTGCGATGTACACAAGTTTTGAGTCTAACCTAATGATGATGCGGTTAATACCAAATGAAATGACATCGCAGAAAAAGTTCGACTCAACGCACTATACTAAGTGATATTGTTTGCAGATCGATCGATGCAAATCCCTTGAAAACTCACTAACTTGTCATTCGAGTTGAAATGGTCCATGCTACAGAAGGATAGATTCTCGCATACTACGAGTAGCACCATTAGCATACTCAAAGAATGGTTCCAAAGATTCGACATCTACGATGAAATGTAAAGCGGATTACTAACTTCAAGAAAACTCTAGAAAAACAAACTAAGACACTAAATCCAAATGAACAACATATATACAATATAATACAACCGTTTACTACGCTCATGTTTAAGCATAGTAACGTTTTAGATACAACCCATTTCACAGTTGCGCTAATGGAATTCCATCATAATATACCAACTCGTAGGCCCCCTTAGCAAGAAATATTTTCAAAAATATAGGGGCCATGCCATAACGACTCAAATTTTCACGTACTTATTACATCATCTTCACGATCATAAGGAAGGACTAGGTCATCCTCCGAGAAGATGCGAGGTATGGACATGTTTGTCGTATTGCACCTTTATAATTCTTTTATGTGCTTCGTTGGCCAATGAGGCTTCTACAATGCATTTCATCAAGATGGATGAGGTTAAAAAGATGCGCTTCTTCAAAAGAGGTGTCGAGTAACAAGTCAATTGCGAGTTTTAACGAAGGTATTTCAAATTGGATAGGCAAGATAGCTTCCAAAAACATACACCAATTTAAAGGGGTTAAATCCGTCGCGTTTCTCACCGAGGTTCGAAGTATGCCCACAAAGCCGAGTATAGGATCAAATGCCAATTTCATTTATGAACTCCTATAATTTGTTGAAGCATTCGTTTAAGAATATTGTTAATAGCCTCAAATTGTCCATTTGATTGTGGATAATAAGGAGTAGAACTATCATTTGAAAGTCCTAATTTTACATTCAACTCATTCATCATGTGATTGCAGAAATTCTTACAACGATCTATGACTATAGTATGTGGAACACAAAACCGTGAAATTACATGATTAAAAAGGAATAATGCAATTGTTTCGCCCTGTGTTGTTGAATAGTAGGCATCACTTCAACACTTGGTAAAGTAATCTACTTGTCAACAATAATATAACCATGCCCCCCATACGAACGAAGGTTGTAGGTCATGAAGCAATGTCCCATTTTTGAAAATGGTCCCATAGCGATATCGGGATGCATCAACACCGGTAGTTTGCGGAATTTACGATCAAATATTTGGCACGCATGACAAATAATGACAGGCAAGGATGTAGTCGCGAAATATGGTAGGCCAAAAGTAATCGGTAGCAGAGTATCTTATACGCAATAGCATATCCGGACAAGTGTCCACCACAAGCCCCATAATGAAAATCATTTAAAAATCTTTTTCGGCCTCCTCATGAGTGAGGCACCTCCTTATAAATCGTATCGAAACCACAACGATAAAGTGTATCACCAATGATCATGTAATATTTGGGTTGGTCTTGAATACATCTTTGTTCGTAGCGAGAGATATCGGGCCGAAAAAGTACCGGGTCTAGAGATAAATGATAAAATCCCCATACCAAGGAGATCAGATGATCCGATTAGAAACATATAATCATCATGAATAGATGGTTCCGATGTAGTAGCAGAGTACTATTAGAGGGAAGGTCGTAGAGAAGCTCGGCCCAAAACTAAAGACTTCTTTGAATTGGATTTGATGAATTCCAAATCGAACTCTCTGCAAAATGAAAATCCATTTTGAATACTTTCCCCGATAGTTGATGTGATAAAATTTAAGTCATGGGGTTGCAATCCGAAATGAAAATGGTCTTTACGTGAACGGATATAGTGGAAAAATCTTTGGATAGCTGAACGATCGCCAAGGCAATATTTTTGACTTATGAATACTTCATCCTGTATCATTTAGATTATGACTCAAATAATATATCGGATGTTCTATCCCCATATTCTTCTTTGATCAATACCATAGCATTGATCGTATCGTAGCTGGGGTGATATATAATAAATAATCACTTTGATAATTGGGGGGATACATTAATGATGCCGAAAAAGTGTATCCTTTACAAGATCAAAAGAAGCTTGCGCACAATTATCCCAATGGAAGGGAATCCCCTTTTTTCAAGAGCCGAGTAAATCCTTTAGCCATTTCGACGTAGATGGGTATGAACCTCTAAGGAAGTTAGCCTTTCCTTGAAGTTTCTATAACTCGAAGCAAATTTGATGGCACGGAAAAATCGAGAATGGTCTCGGACCTTCCGTGGGTCAATTTGAATTCCTTCTTTTGAGACGATGAATCCTAGAAAATGATCAGAACCAATACAAAACACACATTTATGTGGATTGAGGCATATTTTGTAGTGTCGATGAGCATCGTAGAAAGATAGCTCTCAAATGCATCAAGTGATCAGGGCGGTTTCGTGAATGCATGGCTAAATGCGTCTAGATAAGGTTAAACAATGTGCTTGATGTCATTGAAACCATAATCCATTGCTCTCTAAAAAAGTTGTCACAACGTTATTTAAACCAAATGGAAGTTTCCCGATAAGAGAGATGTACCGGGGAGAGATGATTGTTGTCTTATATTGGTCCTCCGGGTAGATATTGATTTGATTGTAGCCGTAAAATCCATCCATGAACGAAAATATTTGGCATGCAACACAATCGTCAATAATCGCGGTCGATAAAGGGAGTGGGATAGTTGACTTTTGGACAAGAAATATTGACATCTCGATAATTGACACACCCTTTGATTGTCCCTTGTTTCTTCATAACAAGAACAAGGTTGGAAACACACTCAGTAAGCGGAACATGGTAAATGAAAGCAGAATGCAAAAATTTTTCAACTTATGCTTTAATGGCAATGACCTGCTTCTGATGAACATGACGAGGGCATTGACATATTGGTTTGACATCAGGGTACATGTTAATGGTGTGTTCAAGGATACTAGTATCTATGCCTGGAATTTCCTCGCAATACCAATCAAATACATCTCGAAATTCACGAAAGAGAGAGCGATATGTTTTGAGTTCTGATGAAGAACAAGACACGCCTACATGAATGTTTTCTACAATGTTGGGTTTGGTCGAAATATCGATAGAAATGGTTTCTTCAATATTTGATAAATTTTTCTCGAGATTCAATTGCATTAATGGGAAAAGAATTAGAAAAATAATGTTTTGATTTATGGGTGATATAATTCAATGAAGATTATATTCTTCATAATCCTAAAGATGGGAGTGATGATGATGATCTTCCCATGGTTCTTCTTTTTGGCATCATGGATTCCACGATATTCTCATATGTCAAGAAAGTGGATGACAAAGGATCATATGGAGAACCAAAAATCTAATGAACGATCAACCCAAAGCAATCAATCGACAATGATTTCGGATTCACGCGCCCAAGCCATGTAGATTGATTGCTATGCCACTCAATTGGGCTGAAGCAACGAGAGATTCATCCAATGTAACAACTTTAGAATCACTGAGTAATCTTCCTTCGAGCCAAATAGAGTGGGAAGATATCATGTATAAAGTCTCTACGTTTGCAATTTTTGCCGACGTTGCGGGCGAGCGATAATGCGAAGGTTCCCATGAGGGTAGAATCCTTTAAGAGTCCTACACCAATGTTCTAAAGTGCAAGTTGGGGTGCGTGAAATAACATAATGATTACAGTGCACGGGAACCGTAGGAAAATAAGGATAGTAATTGATGATCGTTATAACACCTTTATGTGGAAAAGGGGGATCATTCTAAAATATGTAGAAACTATCGCAGGTCATAGCATATACCCATGGCATTCCAAGTAAATGTTCTAATCAAGGGGTTTTTCAACGCACCTCAACTTCAACATTTATTGCTTTCCCCCCTAGTTCAACATGCGAGTTATTAATGATCACACTGCAAGGCTTATATGTACGTCCATCGAAAAAAATTTCAACATTGTAGGCGATTGAGATGGCATGGCGAGCCAAGTGACTTCCAATAGTTTAGAGAAATAATGCATGTAGATGCTCCCCCATCAATAATAGTACGATAGATGAGGTGATTGAGAACATTTACTTGGATGGAGAATTCCAATTTCTTTGGTAATTGCGATGCACATAGCCCATATGAATAAAGACTACAATATTGGAATGCGTCGGATCAATTCCACCAATTTCCGACAACAAAGCCTCTGTTTCGGGAGGAAAAATTTTGAAGCACCTTAAGCGTTGACATAGTGCAAGGGGTTGAGCCAAAACTTCAACTATATTATAATTTTAGCAGGCTTGGGCTCGCGAATTGAATGTCTGTTATGAACGACTCCCTTTGGTGACTTTATTATCAATTCAAGAATAAAAGTTGCAATGTATGATTATTGTAGACAGCATTCATGGTCAAGGTAGTAGGTTGATTAGTAGCCTAACTACCGTAATATTTATTACATGTTGACACCAAAAAATTAGTTGACGATTTGTGACGAAAAGCATAATCACTTGGGGAACTAGAAGTTGGATCCGTAGTAACCAAATTTGTGTACCGGATTCGGAAATGGGTTCGTCAACTACGCAGGATGCATGCGAAGTCATAATCAATTTTGAGACTTCAAAACGATGAGAGAAAAACCTCAAACAAATTGATCCTCATTAAATATTATGCAAGGGTAACAAGTTTTACGATTTCCGGTTTGTTGATCGGGATGATAGCTCTGCGGGGTAGAAGTTTGCTTTTATTTGATTTCCCCTTTTTCTTACTTAAGGATACTTGTCACTTTTTTCCCTTGTTAGATGACACGACATGGATTTTGGAAGAAGGCACGAGATCATATGCGGTAGATTGATTTGTTCTTGTAGTACCAATCATCACCGTCGCCAACATGAGAGCCCTTAGATGGAGGAGGAACTATAAAATTAGATTGCGACGCGTTGAGAATTTTTTTCGTAGAGCATGCGGAGCGAGTATAAATCAAATCTAAGTACGGGCACGAGCAATGCCACCGCTCTTTAGTGATGACGCCACCCTTAGCCACATCCTTAGTTATAGATGGTAACATGTACTAATGAACCACTCGGCGAAGGAGCCGATCAGAACAAATGTACTTAACCATTCTATGACGACGACGTCATTAGTGTCGGCTCTTTGCGTACCTTCCTCCGTGATCAAACATGCTCTTACAAAGTGATTTTTAAGGTATCAAGGTCAAAGTTTTGTCATTTCAAAGAGTCTTCAAGCAAAATTTGGTCACTAGGCATTAGAGTCTAAGGGTTTGTTTCACTCGTTTCAAATTTGTCCAAATGTCGGTCCATGTCACCATTAATCCGAGTGTACCATTATTCATAGGGTTTCCATCATCATGCCGTGTTCCAAAGAGTCATTTTTACACCTCGTTCACGCTTGACTTATGCCTGAGTAAGGTCCATTTCCCTCTCCTAGGGTTTTGGAGGTAATTTCTCTGGATGGTCAAATCATCGAAAAAAATTGTATCCCGATGTTCACACACCTTCCCCTATCCTTAATATGCCTTATTAAAACACTTCCCATCACCGAGATTCCCCAAATTCCTTATTTTTCCACAAACCCTAGTTTCTTGCCACAACTTGGCAATTTTCTAGGCTAGGCCTCATGCTTTTGCCCTTTTGGACCCCTTCTCCTCACTCGATCTACGAGATTCCACTTTACCTCGCTTCCTAACATCCCTCCCTACTTCCAAAAATTTCCCCAAGAATTTAGAAGCCCCTTATCCCCTTCATTTCGCTTCATTTCGCAAAATTCTTGTTTCACACATCGGGATAAGTTTCACTCAAAAGATGTTTCGCAGAAATCAAAGATGAATTTTGGAGAAAAATGACGGGAGAGGTTTTTGTCCAAAAACGACTGCCAAATAAGAAAAAAATCCTTCACTTTTTTACACGTGTATCATGGTTTTTAGAGAAATGTCAAAAATACCGTTGCCTCGGGAGGAATTGAATGCACCTACAAGTGACCTTGGGAAAATCAAGATTTCTCCCTAGCATGGTTGGCTAAATGACTTGCTTGATGAGTCAAAGGATAACTAGACACAAAGATATTTCCAATGAGATATCATGAGCTCAATTTTGGAGTTGAGGAAGACCTTCAAAAGAGTTGATGCGCAATGTGCGTCGCCTTGAGGCGACCTCATTCTGCTCATTTTGACAAGTTTTGGGAGATTTGATTTCTGACAAGGGAAAATGAAGTCAAAATTGAAAAATTCCACTTGGGTTGGAAAGTAGACTCCAATATCTTTCCAACGAGCTATCACACGCTCAATTTGGACACCAGGGAAGGCCTCCAAAAGCCTCTCGCAAAAATGCACTATGTGGCGCGCTACGCACATAGGAGGCGCGCTACTCATATAGAGCGTGCTGCGCATATAACCTCACCCGGCCCGGTGTAAAATAACAAGGGCACTACGCACATACAGCGTGCTACGCATTGGGTGAGCGCACTGCCCATACGGTCTCGGAGCCAAAAATTTTTTGCCCTTGCGTCCCGGTTTCATGCACAAACGCCTCGATACGGCTTTAGAAAGTAGGTTCTCCACCATTGTTAAGTGATTTTTGAACATGATTGTGGTGTTTTTAAAGTAGGGGAAATTAGTGTGTTTGATGTGGACAGAGGGTGGAAACCCTAGGTTCATTGCAAATTCATTTCTTGGGGTTTGGAAAAACATATTGATGGGGATCTTGTGAAGGGTTTGCAAACTTCGTGATTGATATATATGCTCATGCCTATATTGTGCAGCGAGCGCCCCCAGCACATTATGTACATCATCCTCACGCCCTTTATTTGCCATTGTACCACTCGCTGTCCCTATGATTGTCATCCTCATTTTATGCACTGCTCTTTATTCATGTTTTCACATAGTCTCATGTTCACTTGTCCATATCCTCCATTGACATTATCGGAACACCATTTGTCATTGCTATTGTTTTACTATGGTCATTGTCACTCTGTTTCCTATTCTCTATTGAAAAACACAGCCCTCATTCTCATTTTCCCTTTGACAAATCTTGGCACATTGCAAAGGTTGTACACTACAATCTTTTCTACTCATTTGTCAAATCCTCTTATAATCAGAAAGTGATGGTATTTGTCATGCAAACTCATTTGAAAATGAGCCATTACCAGCGTGGCTTTCCTATAACACTTTGATACACATGTGACATATTTGGGTTTTGAGCATACACCCAGAAATTTTGTCTTCACTACACCTATATCAACGATATATATTGCAAACATCTTGTTTTCAAAAGCCATGTCGAGACGAGATTCAGTTTATGAGCAAGGATAGAGCGGGAGACGCTGACTCAACCGTTGAGGGTTGATGTGCGAGATGGAGCATAGCAAAGTGTACCGACTAGTGGTAACATATCGGAGAGGCCCACACGAGCTTTGTTTTCGCGACATCACGACGAGTACTATCTCCACCCGGGGTGGAAGGGGTCTCGTTGACTTCATCGACGAGCGCGAGTACTATCTCCACATGGCGTGGAAGGGGTCTCGCCTTCTACATCGAGCCGCGGTACATCTCACGGTGTTCGAGCGGACGACAAAGACATGTTCCCGTCACACGCAAAAGGTCATTATTGGGTACGCATGCATGTACGCAAAGCAAAAATGAAGATTCCGAAGAGGAGATTGAGCGAAAGCACTAAAGCGGCGAAAAGAGGCCCTCGATCCACTCCGGATTTTGGCCGAGGGCTTCGTTGCTCGAGCATGATACATGATGGAGGGTCTTCGCTCTCGAATTTGAGCAAATTCGAGAAATTTTTTGTCATTTTGAAATATTTTGTCTCAAAACAGATTTTTCGAGCCTATACGAGTAGCGCGTCGACGCACTCGCTTTTGATTGGGACACTTGTTGAAGGAAAAAATTTATTTCTGGGTTTTTCTCATGGTAAGTTATGCATGCTCAAGTATTTCCGAAGCATTTCATCAAGTTCTGGATGATCAAAAGGCCCAAAAACACCATGAAAACCACCTTTCTGCCACCTTTTGCACCAGCAGGAAGTACTTGTGGGAGAATGAAGTTTTGGAGGATAAAATGAGCTCCAAATTGAAAAATTCTAGTTGGGTTGGATAGCCAACATCCAGGGCTTTCCAACGAGCTATCATGACCTCAATTTGGACTTCGGGAAGTGCCCCAAAATCAGGCTGAAAGACACGCTACACATATGGCTCAGGCGCGCTACGCATATAGATTTTTGGCTGATTTTTTTTCATTTTTCCCAAATTTCGGGATTTCGGCCGATTGGATCAGTTTTTCTTGTGGATGTAATTTTTGAGTTATCTTGATGTAATTTTATGGTTGGAATGTAGCTTGACTCACTTTTACCTATTCTAGATGATTCACTCCTAAAAAGTAAAAATCAAGTGAAAAGAAATCGGTTTCCTTCCTAGAGAGCAAGTTGTTTGGATGCCTAGATTCTAGCTCCTTGTTTAGAATTAGTTGGAACTGCTCCTAGAAGGAGGAATTCGACCCCCTAGAGGTGTGGGAAGGGGTTAGGATGGTCTATATGATGTAATTTCTCAATCATTTTCAGCAGGTTAGATAGGTTGGACTCTTGGGAAACTTTTGGCACACTATTGTACATATTTTTCATATTTTGGCTAAGGAAAGATCGAGGTTTTTACAGACTTTTCTAGGGATTCTTGTGGTTTTCAGTTCTTGATGGTGTTTTTCTCGGGTTTATTGTAAGTTATTTCATGTTTAATGTATGCCATCCCTTCTTATGACTCGAAACTAAAATGAATGAGTAGATGAGAGTTGAATCCATTGTTTACAGTGCTGCTCTGCCTTTGAGTTTGTTTAGTTTTTACATGTTTTCACCTCGTTTGGAGAGGATCCATGTTTTCTCCCTTGCCCTTTTTCAGCTCCTTTTCATTCTGATCCATCCATACACTTAATCAAAAGCATCAAGACTACCGCCTACCCTCTTCCCCCAACTCGAATCTCGCAAAGATCCGGCCTTATCCCCCGAACCCAAAATAGTGTTTTTTCCCATTTCTCCAACAAAAACCCAAAAAAATCAAAATCAAACTTTCCTATCTCTTTACTAGCCTAAAATCGCATTCGTTATAAGTCATCTCGGCCCCTCTCGAAAACCTTTTGCCGAGATAGACCCGGAGAGAGCCCTCTCCTGTCCTCGTAGGGGTAGCGGCTACGAGGCGCGAGCGTGGTTTGATGTTGCCTTGGAGTCTTACCTTGTTTCGACCCAAGGTAGAGTTTGAGCGCTACCAGTACGCCACTCATGAATATGATTATAAATGTGAGTAGCATTAGTCTATTTAAAATTAGTCAAGAGTTACCATTTCCCGCGTTTCGTATCAAATGGGTAATTGTAAGTGGGTCAAAAAGACGATAGCTAAGGCGATGAAATTATCAAAAGAACCTCTTGGTAACCATTAGAGAACTTTTTGAGGTCTAATATGGGCCTCCTAAGAAAAATGTACAACCAAAATAAAATTTATAAGAACCAATAAGATTCAATATGATGATGTCAACCATGGGGGGATAATTCACCATTTTTTGGGGTAAAAAAGTAAAAATATTAAAAATAATAAAATAATAAAACTACTTTTTCAACTTGTATTTTTTCCCTTTCGATCTCCCTAAGTTTTTACTCAAATTTCGAGTAGGAGTACTCGTTGGATGCAAAATTTAATTCCTCATCCAAGGAGTACCCATATGGCATACTTTTTGATGGACTCCGCTACACGAAAAATGAGAAATACATGAAATAATGTGTTTGTAATCACGTTTTTCATGTATTTCGCATTTTTTTGTGTAGTAGGCTCCTTCAAAAGTATGAAACATGGGTACTCCTTAGATGAAGAATCAAAATATGCAATTTCCTGCTCTTTAGTGATGACGCCACCCTTAGCCACATCCTCAGTTATAGATGGTAACATGTACTTAATGAACCACTCAGCAAGGAGTTGATCAGGAACAAATGTCTTAACCATTCTATGACGACGACGCCACTCATGAATATGATTATAAATGTGAGTAGCATTAGTCTGTTTAAAATTATTCAAGAGTTCTATTCCAGTTTCGTATCAAATGGGTAATTGTAAGTGGGTCAAAAAGACAGTAGCTAAGGCAGTGAAATTATCAAAAGAACCTCTTGGTAACCATTAGAGAACTTTTGAGGTCTAATATGGGCCTCCTAAGAAAAATGTACAACCAAAGTAAAATTTATAAGAACCAATAAAATTCAATATGATGATGTCAACCATGGGGGATGATTCACCATTTTTGGGGTAAAAAAGTAAAAATATTAAAAATAATAAAATAATAAAACTACTTTTTCAACTTGTATTTTCCACTGATCTCCCTAAGTTTTTACTCAAATTTCGAGTAGGAGTACTCGTTGGATGCAAAATTTAATTCCTCATCCAAGGAGTACCCATATGGCATACTTTTGATGGACCCTGCTACACGAAAAATGAGAAATACATGAAATAATGTGTTTGTAATCACGTTTTTCATGTATTTATCATTTTTTGTGTAGTAGGGTCCATTGAAAGTATGCAACATGGGTACTCCTTAGATGAAGAATCAAAATATGCATCCAATGAGTGTTCTTGCTCGAAATTTGAGTAAACCCATAGGGAGAAAAGTTGAAAATACCAGTTGAAAAAAGTAGTTTTTTTTTTCCTCTAAAATTTGATGATGTAATCTAATATTAATTTATTATTTCCACTATTATTTTATAATTTCCTTAGGAGGCTCATTTTAGACCTCAAAATTCCCCTAATGTCAATGTACCATTTCGCGGGCGAACTAGTGAGTGTATGTTGGAAAAGACGTAGTTGAACGAAGTCATCATTTAGGTAGTTAGATGAGCACCACAAAATAAGTCATAACATGCGTCGATGGGTCTTCCCCAGGGTTTCCATTGAACTTAGGAATATTCAAGGGTAATTTATGAGGTATCACTGGCCACCAAGGAGAATATTTTATTGGATCATTGGTAAGCCAATTTAAATCCGGTAACTCTAAAGTTGCAACAAAGAGCAACTGTCAATTTAAGTCGGGTTGAGCATAGCCAGGGTATGATGGAATTTCTTGGGTAATAGGCCTTTGAGCACCGAAATAAGGAATATGTTGCTGGTAACCCATATAGGAGTTGTTTTGAAAAGAAAACACTTGAGGATTTTGTTGACCAAAACCTAGGTACGCTACTTGTTGAAATGAAGGTTGTTGCATTTGCGCTTGTGGCTGCCAAGGGGTCTATCCACCAAGATTATAACCCAAAAATTAAATAGCTTGGATTTGGTTGTGAATAGGTATAATTTGGTTGTGGCTGTGACATCCCATAATATGGTAATCCAGCTTGTGAATAAATAATTTCGGATACATATGGTTGTTGTAAACCAGTCGAAGGAGTTGGAGTCCGAGGGCCCAATACTTAAGGGTATTAGGTTGAAGGACCCGCCCGAGATGGTTGAGGTACAAAAGTTTGAGCCTGTAACAGGGGTGATGATGTATTAGCAAGTGGAGTAGATGTGGGTGCAATAGGTTGAATCGGTTGATATGAGTGCACAACCATTTGTGGTTGGATGGGTAGAGTGGGTTGCCACCAAAAATAGTCATTCCGACATTAGGATGATAAAATAACGATGGAGTATTGTCAAAATGGGTGACCATATGTTCCCCCCCAGCATGAGGAGTATAATAAGATGGAAAATATTGTTCCCCAAATGCCGGGAGTCCAGTTGAAATTGTATTGGATGGAATATACCCAGATGGACCAGCTTGATATTGCCCCGATGATGTGTATAAAGGATCAAGCTGTTCAATAATCATTAGAGATGTACCAGATGATGACATTGGTGAATTCCATGGGTTTGAGGATGCACCAGAGAAGGTTCCAGATAAATATTGGTAACCAGGTGGGACGGAAGGGACACCATATAAATGTGACTCTGGTGAAGTTGTGAACATCAACAAGGTAGAAAGAGCAGGTGTTGTCACAAATGGAATAGATGGTCCAACCGAAGATGTTGGCTTAGGTATGGTTATTCAACCAAGTGTATACCCTACTGGATCTACGGGATAGACATAGGATCAAACAAAGCAAAGTGAGGTGATTGAGGAAAATTATTGTAAAGATAAAGCTCTGATCCAAAATGGGTTGGAGTCAAAGGTGTTTCGTCTTGTGGAATTTATTCAATCGAAATAAAACCAGGTGGAAGGATTTCACTGTTAGGCCCGAAGTATATTTCAGGTGGTTGAATGCGCGATATGGAAGACTCAATCGCTACAATATATTGTAGGGTGACTGATACAGGAACAAATTCCAGTTGTTTGACTTCGGGATTCAGATGTTCTGGTAAAAGAACGACAGGATCCAGATCAAATTCCAGATGAACAACGTCGAGTTCGGGAGGTATGGTATCACTGATTGGATGGATCGTGACCACAGGTAGCTGTGAGGACTCTGTCTCAACAATAGTAGATGAACCAGGATTTGTAGAAACAACTCGAGACGACTCTGGTATATGTGAGGATGATGTCGCACCAGAGGTAATAATAGTACTAGTTTCGGTAGAACGATATCGCCTTCACCGACTAGAAATGGCTTCTAGTGGTAAAGGTGGTTTCGTGCTATTCTACGCAGACGACAGGGAAAGGGATGTTATTATTCCATGATGATTGATTTATTTTATGAAGAAAAACAAATAAAAAAATAAAATTTTAATTCTAGGAAAAATGTTTACCAAGTAATTGTGAACAGCAGAATACCTCCTGGTGAACCAAGAAGTACGCGCAGGCAATCTCCCTGAATGTTGTGTTCGGTGTATCAAAAGTTACAAGGCGACTGAATCGGTTCACTATGGATGGATAAAAACCTAAATTTGTCTTCCCAAATATACCCAAAGGTACGTGGAGGCCCAAGTCTGTATTAGTGTTGTCTAATGCCAAACTGCACAGTGAGAGCACCCCTTTATACTTTTCGTACTAGAACACCACCCTATATACCCGAAGGTACGTGGATGAGCTCCGATATTATGTATGTGGAGTGAGGTATCACACTCGGAATGTATCACTGACAAGTTAGTGATAACTGCTATGTTTAACGACGCCAGAACATGTCTCTAGCCTAGACCTTCTAAATGTTATCATTAATATTCTAATGCTTTCTTAGGTACATTGATGTAAATTTTATGTTGATCTTGTTTAAACAAATTTCTTTGAGGTTCATCGTGTGATGTGATATAAATTCCTAAAAATGCAAACTAAATGATAAGCAAACTTTTCAATTTAGCTCTTTCAATGAAAATCCTAGCTACTAAGGGAAAGAGCAATCAATTTTAGAGCAAACAACAAAGAGCACAAACTAAAATGTAGCTTTCCTAACTTGTTCCTATGAAAAACACACAATTCACTATATGCAGATGCATGTTTTTCTTTTTAGCTCCTTTAATGTGAATGCAAGAAAGGAAAATATATGAAAAAAATCAATAAAACAAGTGTTTCTTCTTTGAGAAACGAGGAATTTAAAAACGATTTCTCTTTTAGGAAAAAATGAAGAATGACACTACAATTTTTTCCTACAAGAAACAAGGAATAAAAAAACAATTTCCTTTATTAAAAAAAATGGATCTAATGCAGAAATAAAATAATTTGAATTTGATTTGCCAATGATAAAGAAAAACATGAAAGAGACATTGAACAAATTTACTTTTCAAAGGAGGAAGAATCTGGAAAGTTTCCTGGTCTCTAAGAGGTATTAGACAGTTGAGAATACAAAAAAAAAAGGTTGAGAATGATAGCAATGAAAAATTTGAATGGAATTTGGTTGGCAAGGGGGCAACACAGTCTCTAAGGGGAGACAATGCGTTGCAGTGCATCCCAGAGTAGGAGACAATGCACTGTGTCTTGACCAACAATGTATAGTCCACAACAGGGATTGAAAAATCAATCTACATAACACAGTTTAATGAAATTATTTCATTAAAATGTATAATAACTGAAAGTAGATGCTACTGATGAGGATAAGCAGAGGAAAAAACACCAGGAATGATAGGATACTCCCCAATGGAGTCGCCAATTTGTTGTGCAGAATTGTGATCTACGGATAAACCAAATTCCTTAAGTGTGGTGCTAGTCACTTAGAACAACAGAGGAAAAAATTTACTATCACTTTCTCTAAAATAAGCAGATATACATAATGGTGAAAGAACCTACTTGTAATCCAAGTGATTCTCCTTCTCCTTCTTTCGTTGTAGTTGTCGCTCTCAATCCAACTCAGATCGTCAGATCGATTCCTGCAAACAAAAACAAAGAATAGAAAACACCATGAAATATACAAATATCTACTTATCTTACACAATAAAATCAATTAGATATGAAATATACATATAATTCAAAAATCCATTTCACAAGAACTAGAGACATATATATGGGGAAATGAACATCAATCATTATTAAAGAGTGGAAGGGGGAGGTTACAACCAATGATTGATTTGTTTCCACCAACTCTAGCTTCATCCCAACCTCATCACATCTAGCGTCACACCAGCAACATATCAGTACTTTCACTCTCTCAAATGAGAATCCAACATAATTTCTTTGCCAAATTTCTTCCTTCCTTAAGACTAGAATGAGTGCTCAATTTATAGGGAAACTAATGGTAGTTTCTCAATGAATGACTTTATAATAATAGGCAAGACATGTTCCCAAGTTTAGAGGTGTTAGATAGACACTTGGATTCGAAGTGTGACACATATGGACTCTTCTAGAAGGCATTGGCCATGTGGAGATTCCAGGAACAATGAGAATTCTGCTCCCAGGTGTCCAATGCACTCTTGAATGTCGGGAAGTGAATTGCAGTGCACCCTTGAATGGAGGATATTTCATTACAATGCATTTATTCCCTTTAGAGGTTGTGTTGGTGAGTCAATAAGTGTTATAACATATACTTCAAACCTTGGAAATCTCACAATAGGAGCCATGAATGAATTTTTCTTCTCTTAGGGCATATAACAATTGAGATATGAGGGGATGATAAACCCTATTTCATTAGTCCTAGGGATGATGTGCAGTTTGACCAGGTCATGGGGGATGATGCCCAAAATGACCTATAATAGCTGGTTCAGGAATAGCCGGAATCTAAATTTGATATTAAGCACCACATCATCTACGTTGAACAAGGTTCACTGAATTTTTTTTTGGATTGTCCTGACATGGTTATCTCCTTTTGGTTCCAATAATTTTCCATGAAAAAAATTCAAACAATGAAGAAGAGGCTTTGTTGGTGGGTTTAGAGTTTGAAACCCCAAGGGCGGAGGAGGGAAATTTGGGAAATTTTGATGAATTGAGGGATTCAAACATTATTGGAGAAGGGAATCCTATTTCAGAAGCTCAGGAAAATGTGGAATTGAAGCATGCATGTTTTGGGAATGAAGGTTGAACATATTAGAGTTTTGGGGATGAAGGTTTTAAGGGTGATGGTTGGTGGAAGTCTTAGGCAGTAGCATTGGGACAACCCAATACTTTGTGGTCGATTGTGGTGGCCATGACTATGTTGGGAATTGTATTTTTGGGGTAGAAGTGGCCGAACGAACACTAGAACAACAAGAAGATAAGACTACAGCTATGTGTGAAGGACGAGAAAATAATCAATCTCTTGTACCAAGTTAGTAGATTGAAGGAAGTAGCTTCTGGTCGGTGAAAAGTGACACTACTAAGGAATGGATTTGTAGAACAACTCTATCAATAATTATTAGGGATGAAATTTTCCTTCCACAAAATTACCATGAAAATTTATATTTGGAAGTAGCAAACTTTGATTTCAGCATGGTTGATCACTCATCTATGTCTACATGTAGGATTTTATCTGATCAATTTAATACTCAATTAAGTTGAAGACACAAACTCTAAAGATGTAGCGATATCCCCTTGGAAGTAGCTAGTGTTTAATGGATTGGTGGTTGCTCCTGCCACAATAGTGGCCATGTTGATGATCATGCCATCCATTCCCACGTCTCTGTTAGATGCCACCAGGGGAGGAGTTTGGGGTCAATACATGGGACTACACTAATGGGGTTTCTATAATGAAATGATTTGTTGAGACTACACTGAAATGTTAAGAGTTTTAACATGTCCAAATGAAGTTAAGAAACAAATTTAGGACTACTCTAAATTTGTTGTTGAGATTTTGTGTACTGGGGTAGCATCATGTGTGCTCTAGCCCAGAAATGTTTTGGAGGGGCTAAGACACACAAGACCTCCAAAAACCAGAAAGCATTTGGATAAATTTCATCTACTGTGTGAGATATTAAAATAATTAATTTTTTTAATGAGGACCCTAATTCTAACTTAGGGAATTAGAAAAACTAAAGTGAATTAATTAAAAACATGTGATGAAATGTTCTAAGAGACATGAATCAAGCAGTATTTTAATCTTAGCCTTCGATAAGAGGTTAAATCATTGTCGTTGATGTCTCAACAAAAAATTATAAGAGAAATTCTTGAGGGTCAGTTGGAGACACACACACGAAGGTAGAGCTGAGAGACTAAGCTGGAATTATAGGGTGGGTTTGCTAAGAATATCCAAAATATTTTTCTGTAGTGAGGGGTAGTATTGGCTAAGGGGATGATCTGATCCTGGAGCCAAGAGTCAGCAAGAGGAAAAGGAGAAACAATTAGGAGCAGCGAAGAGGAGCAAGGGCAGCAGTAGTAGCTGCGTAGCGCAGAGGGCTTAAACCGCTACGCAGGTGTTACGTGGACCTAGAAAGGGTAGCGTTGAGCTAGCACGAGACCTCCAAGGTTGCACAAAGGCCATCCAGGGCAGCGTAGGGACTACATAACCCATTTTGGGGTTACACAGCCTTCACCAAGCCAGCGTAGAGGCACGCAGAGGCTAGTAGGGTTGACGCAGGGGCTTCAGGGGCAGCGCTGGGGTTTCTAGAGTCAGAAAGTGGCTGAGTCATGTAAATCCCATTTGAGGGTGTGTATAAGTCAAGTTTTCAGTCTCCAGAACATCAATTATTGTTGTAGATCTATTTTTCTCTGTCGGGTTAACTAGAAAGGTGCCCATATTTTTTTTACTCATATTCTACTTAATAATAATAAACCCTCATATATGTTGCACTGGTTTTCCCTCATATTTGTTGGTTTTATGCAGAGTAGCAGTTGAAGCAGCAGATCCAGAGAGGGAATATTAGCAGTAGGAGGATGCAGTCCCAGAAAGGGTTACACAGTCCCATCTAGGTGACGCAGAGACATTGTAGCACCCTACAAAGGGATGCAGGAGCATACTGCGCTACGCAGAGGCTACACTGGGCTAGTTTTCTCATGTAGAGGCCGAATAGAGGGACGTAACCTAGTTATTTTTCCTATTGTAGAGCAGCATTGTCGAGATCCGGAAGCAGTGCTTCAGATCTTCAGTAGTTGCTAGTGTGGTGGAGATTCTATCGGAGGAGAATTATGCCTAGCTGAGTCGAAAAAGAGTGGGAGGAAGACATTCACTCAGCAGATCTGAGCCAAATAGATCTAAGATTAGATCAGGAGGGTGATCGTAGAGAAATGTCTGATTGTTTTGGCTGTAGATTTCCAGGTGGGAAACCAGTTGTCAGAGGGAGAAGCTACTATAGAGGGTTTCTTATCGCCAAGAAACCCATATCCATCATTTATGTTGAGTCTTTCAACATAAAGAGGGAGAAGAGTATTGTTCCATTAGATTTGAGCTAGATGGCTTCTCATGAACTGAGAGATCAGGACAGGTTGGATAGTGTGTCCAAATTTTTCATCTACAGAGCCAAGATACTGACAGTCCTAAATGAGTACGACATCAAGAACCATGTGGAGAATGTCCTAGATGAGCCTACAAATCCCGATCCTCTGAAGAAACTCAATGAAAATCAAGCGTGGACTAAGCGTTTGATTATGGACAGAGTAAAATATCATATCGTGCCACATAGAAACCTGAAAGAAGACATCAAATAAGATGTGGATCGCTTTGGAGACGATGTATTAGGGCAGCTCCATTAAAAGAAATATGCTTCTAGAGAATCATATGAGGTTGTTCCAAATGTAGAGGGTGAGGAGATAGATCCATTTATTTTCCAACTCTAGACTATCTGGGATCAATTGATCACCATGGGTGCAATTCCAGATGAAGGACTCTTTGTAAGGACTGCCCTAAATACAGTCACCTAGGAGTGGGAAATGTTTTTCTAGAGCATATTGGGCAGGGTAGCGTTACCATCCCGATCAAACATGTAGGCTATCAGGAGAATCACCAAGAGGTGAAACAGTAGCAGTAGAACTATCAGGGTGAAGAAAGAAGAGGAAGATGATGCAACCCTTGAATCGAATGAAGGAAGGTAACTAGGGAAGAAGAAGAGGGACCTATCCAAGGTTCGGTGCTTTAACTATGGCGAACTTGGACAGTTCGCGAGCACTTTTCCTAAGAAGAAGGACAAAGTAACTTCTTATTCCAAGGTTGCAACAAAAAAGGACGATGGGAGTGATGATGATGTAGACATGAGTGCTCATGATCCATGTAAGTGGGGCGATATGGATTTGTAAAGAAATTACAGATCAAGGAGTCAGGATCCTGATTAAGCCCAAATATTGGATCACATATGAGATACTGGAGCCTGAAGATGGTAGCGGGACAAGTAGATGGATGCAGGACTTCACAGTGAAGCATAGGGTAGTGTTGAGATTTTGTAGAGGGAGTAATGTAGTGCAGAGGCAGAAAAATCATAGAGGCAGTAGCGTAGAGGCTAATGGGAGTTCAGTAGCGTAGGGAGGCAATGCTCACACAATGCAGAGTTGTAGCAGCACAGTGGATTAAAGAGGACATTGTAAAGCAACAACCAAAAAAGTTCAAGTGATGGGATGCAACCTGACTTGTCTGTAAACGATTGAGCAGGAGTCTTTCAGTTACTTACTTCTCAGAAACTGAGTTTTATTGTAGCAGTTAGTAGTGGCAGTGCTATGGGTAGCATGACGTAGCAATTTGAGAGGGAGATACAGTACAGATGTGGCAGTGTTAGTGACAGTGAAATGTGAAGTATTACAGAGAGCAGAAATGCAGTGGATGGAGGGCAGCAGGCCAAGCATCAACAACACAAAGACTAATGCCAATAACTTGTGATACATGGTGTGGATGTATTGCTATATCACACTCTGTGCTAAGAGGGAGTGCTGAGATTTTGTGTATTGGGGTGGCATCAGGTGTGCTCTAGCCCTGTAATTTTGTGGAGGGACTAAGACACACAACACCTCCAAAACCCAAAAGCATTTCGAGAAATTTCATCTAATGTGTGATATATTAAAATAATTAATTTTTTTAATGAGGACCCTAAGTCTAACTTAGGGAATTAAAAAAATTAAATTGAATTAATTAAACACATGTGATGAAATGTTCTGAGAGATGCAGATCAAGAAGTCTTTTAATATTATCCATCGATAAGAGATTAAATTGCGGTCGTTGATGTCTCGATGAAAAAGTATATGAGAAAGGCTTGAGCGTCAGTTGTAGACACACACACAGAGGTAGAGCTGATATATTGTGTTGAAAATGCAACAAGATGATGGAGCTTAGTGAAATGAAGTCGCCTTCACTAAGTGGGCCCGCAGGCTATTTTTGGCGCAAAGTCTATTTTTAGACTATGTCTATTTTTAGACATATGGAGCATGGTCTAGAAGTTGCAATATGCTATTCTTGGATGATTGGTCGAGTTGGTAAAAATAGATGGACCTCTATTTTTAGACATTTGGGCGGAGTCTATTTTTAGACTGCCAGGCTAAAAATAGAAAAGTCAAATATTATTTACCCTTAATAATATTTGGAATATAAACTTCAGTTTATCCTCTTGCAGCACTTCAGTTTGAGCTATGGATGTGGCCCATGCATTTGACAGAAGGAATTACACTATTCCTAGGGGTTTGGTGAGCTCATGCATGGTTGACTTCAGTTAGAACTCAAGTGGCGGAGTTTGGTGGAGTTGATGAGACAGTTGGTGGAGTTGTGTTCGGGTTAACTTAGTTGAACTAGTTGTATTTAGTTTAACTAGCTAATACACTAGAGATGAGTGAGGTGAATTAAATATTATTTAATTCACTAAATATTAACTCATTATTCAACTAAAGAACACATCAGTTGACTGCAGTGCATGGACAGTTCAGTGAAGACCAGTGGAAGAGGTAGATGAAAGGGTGAGATTGCTATTAGTTGTGACATTAGTTGTGCATGAGATTTGCACAAGCATTGGAGGATATTTCCAATGAGGATTGCGCAGATCAAGCCAAGGAGATTCAAACTTGGATCTCTCATTACACCAACTTGGATTGCGCAGTAGAGGCAGGCAAACAGTGGATGAGTTTTGAACCCGTGACTTGTTCAAAATTGAGCTAGTTTGTGTGTAACTTTTGGAGATAGTACTGAGTACTTGTGAGAAGTATTGTGCTATGTATTGTTACATGTTATCTTCTATTATAATATACAAAATAGCTGGGGGTTTTCAGCTATAAGCTTTCCCCATTACATATTGTGTTTATGTGCGCATGCGACTGTTTCTATTTCCGCATATTGATGATCAATTGTAGAAGAGGTCATGTGTTATGCATGAATTCGAATTAGTGTGTGACCAGGATAATCTCGGTGGATAAATCTTCATTATTCAACAAATTTATACATGGTATCAGAGGGAGGTTGATCATCGGGATCTATTACAGTGATTACAATTATTTCGGTAGACAGAGTCTGTAACGGGCCAGGTATCCTCTGGATCCATCCTTTCTTTGAAAGGTGATATATCTAGTAAATGCCCCTACAGTCGATCTCTATGCTAGAAATAATTTGTTCTCATAGATCCAGAAGCAGTTGAGTTTTTGAGCTTGGAATTCGAATTTTGCAGCAGATTGTTTTCTTGGTGCCGGAGTTGAAATGTCTTTCAACGGTTTGTGACTCGAGTATGCCCTTGAGGGCAGTTCGAATTATGTTGCATGGAAAGACCGGATGGAGGCGGTATTAGATGATAACGGGCTAAATGAGTTCGTAGATATGGATGTCCAAAAGCCTACTGATCCTGCTGAAGTTGAGGCTTGGCAAAAGAAGATGGCGAAATGTCGAAGGATTCTGTTGGAGGGCGTGAAGGATCACATTGTATCCAGCCGGCATGGAAAAGCTTCTCCATATTTGATGTGGAAAACGTTGGTCGAGCAAGAAGCGTGGAGGAAGGCTGGCGCTCAAGGATAAACTTAGAAACATTAAGATGGAGAAAGGCGACAGTATCGCCAAGTACCTCACGAAGTTCACTCAATGTAGAGATGAGCTGGGAAGTGTGGGGGTGATTGTCGATGATGAGGACTTGGTGGACCTGGCTCTCCTTGGTCTTCCGAAGAGTTGGCATTCCTATCAGGACTCTGTCAATGGTCGGGAGAAGTTGCCGGGATGGGAGCGACTTTGGTCGGATCTCATGCAAGAGGAGATAAGGCGGACTACCAGGGACGGATCTTCATCAAAGGCATCTGGTGAAGAAAATTACGCTTTGGCTGCCAAAGCAAAGAAGGGGAAGAGTAAGAAAGCTTCTCAGTCTGGTGCGAAAGGCAAGAATCAAGACATGTCCAAGGTGAATTGTTTTCACTGTCACCAGCATGGACACTATGCCACAAATTTTCCGCAGAAGAAGAAAAATAAGAAGGCTGCTGGATCTGTAGCGGGAGAGGCATTGGCCTCCCAGTTTGAACTGGATTTTTCACTGATCTCATGCTTGGTCTCAAGTGTGATGGGATCAGTATGGTTCTTGGACAGTGGTGCGTCATTTCACATGACAGGAGATCGAGATCTGTTTTCAGATCTGGAGGAAAAAGATCTTGGAGTGCACATCTAGATGGGCGACGATGGTAGATATAGTGCGACCGGTGTCGACACCATTTCCTTTGAGAGGGAGTCTGGTAAACCCTTCGTATTGAAGGAAGTATTGCATGTTCTAGGATTGATGAAGAATCTGATCTCTGTGGCGATGTTGGAAGACAAGGGGTATGATGTGGTCTTCAGCGAAGGAAAGGCTTTCCTGCGCAGTAAGACAACTGGAGAGACCCGGAAGATAGGGGTTTGAGTCAAGAACCTTTATCAGTTGCAAGTAGATGGCTGCGCAGCAATGGCATGCAAGGCGGGAGAAGTGGTGAGCCGGGATGATGAGGGCGAGCTGTGGCATAGGAGATTGGGCCACCTTCACCATGGCGCTTTGAAGATACTGCAGCAGATTTCTACTGGGCTTCCTAAGGGCACTCTTGCGCAGTCAGATCAGTGCAAAGGGTGTACCTTGGGAAAATATGTGAAAGCCACCTTTCACGAGAAGGATATTCGCGCCACGACGATCCTTGAGAGAGTTCACACAGACGTGTGTGGTCCTTTCTCAGTTGCTTCGACAGCAAAGCACAGGTATTATGTGATCTTTGTTGATGATTTATCTCGAAAGTGCTGGATCTTCTTCATGCCGAAGAAGAGCGATACATTCGCGAAGTTCTGTGAGTTTAAAGCACTGGTCGAGAAGGAGTCGGGGAAGAAGGTGATTGCTCTAAGGAGTGATAACGGTGGTGAATTCATCTCGGCTGAATTCAAGGAGTTCTGCAGCGCAGAAGGGATTCGTAGAGAGCTCATCGCACCCCATAACCCACAGCAGAACGGGGTGGCTGAGCGGAAGAACAGAACGATCGTGGGTGCTGCACGGGCGATGTTGCATGATCAGGGCCTACCCCTTCACTTGTGGGCTGAGGCATGAAATACTGCAGTGTATGTGCAGAACTGTTGTCCTCACAAGATACTTGGCATGAGTACACCGGAGGAGGCGTTTTCTGGCAAGAGGCCTGACATTTCTCATTTGAGGATTTTTGGCTCACCTGTCTACATGCATGTGACGAAGGACGCCAGAAAGAAGCTGGATCCGACCGTAGAGGTTGGGATATTTGTGGGGTACACTGATACGCCCCACAACTATCGTGTGTATTTTCCAGACAGTCGCAAGACTGTTGTGCGACGGGATATCAAATTTCAAGAGGAGAAAGCCATGAAGTGTTCGCTTGAGAGGGAGCCACACTTGCATGTAGAAGAGGAGCTATTAGTTCCTAAGGAGGAGCTTCCGGATGTGGATCAGCCACAAGAGGAAGTTCATGGAGTGGAAGAGACCACTCATGCAGCGCCAACCATTAGAGGGCACAAGTGCACTACAGAAGCTGAGCGACTGGCTCAAGATGCAGAGAAGGTTGTAGGATCAACTACAACACAGCGCAGACAGAGACAGTCACCGGACCGGTACACTAGATACATGGCTCTTGTGAGCAAATGTGTCATGACAGAGCCATCCTCTTTTGAGGAAGTTGTGGAGGACCCCGCATGGGTAGATGCCATGGTGGAAGAGTATGATTCGATTGTCAGAAATAGTGCATGGGAGATTGTCCCAAGACCGGAGGGGAAATCAGTGGTGGGTTCGCGATGGATCTACAAAGTGAAGCAGGCGGCTGACGGGAGTGTGGAGAAGTACAAGGCAAGATTTGTTTCCCGTGGCTTCTCACAGATCGAGGGGATCGATTATGAGGAGAACTTTGCACCTGTCGCAAGGTACTCTTCCATACGGACGATCCTAGCTCTCTCAGCGCAGATGGGATGGCACATCCATCATATGGATGTGAAGACTGCGTTCCTCAACGGAGTCATTGAGGAGGAGGTGTACATAGAGCAGCCTGAAGGTTTCGAGATCTTCAGCAGTGAGTCGCATGTTTGCCGACTCAAGAGAGCACTGTACGGGTTGAAGCAAGCACCTCGTGCTTGGTACACACGGATAGACAGTTATTTCACCGGACTTGGATTCTCCAAGAGTGAGGTGGATCCTAACCTGTACCAGATTGTGGTGGAGGGGAAGTTGCTAATCATTGTACTATATGTAGATGATCTGATTTTGACGGGTGATGAGCTGTTGATACTTTCATGCAAGGAGGATCTTGCTAGAGAGTTTGAGATGAAGGACTTGGGCCTCCTTCATTATTTCCTGGGATTGGAAATTTGGCAGCGCAGTGATGGACTATTTGTTTCTTAGGGTAAGTATGCCCGGGAGATACTGGAGAAGTTCAACATGCATGGCTGCAAGCCTTTTGATACTCCTCTTCCTGGTGGTTGGAGGAAGGAGGATGCTACTTCAGCGGAGGTAGTGGATGCCACTGTTTATCGACAGTTGGTGGGGTCGCTTATGTATCTGGTCAATACACGACCCGATATATGCTATGCTGTTAACCAGCTTTCGCAAGCTATGGTTAATCCTACCAAGCTCTTCTGGAAGGCAGGCAAGCATGTATTGCGTTATCTTAGTGGCACATCGGGATATGGTCTATGGTATAGACAGGAGGATGGAGCAAAGCTTTCCGGCTTCACTGATGCAGATTGGGCAGGGAGCCCAATGGATCGAAAGAGCACATCTGGAGGAGTTTTCAGCATTGGATCGACAGTAGTTTCCTGGTACAGCAGGAAGCAGAGATCCGTGGCACTCAGTTCAGCAGAGGCCGAGTACATGGCAGCAAGCTTGGCTGCATGCGAGGCTATTTGGATGAGGAAGATCCTCGTCGGAATGTTCGGGTCGCACTTGGAGCCTACTGTGATTTATTGTGATAACCAAAGTTGCATTAAACTCTCGGCTAATCCGGTATTTCATGATAGATCCAAACACATCGACATCAGGTACCATCATATCAGAGATTGTGTGCAGCGGAGAATCATGTTACTTTCATATGTTCCCACGGAGGATCAGGATGCTGACATCTTGACGAAGGCGCTCACCAGGAGAAAATTTGAATTCCACAGAGGCAGGATAGGGGTTGCAGATAATCCATATCTTGTTGAGAGGGAGTGTTGAAAATGCAACAAGATGATGGAGCTTAGTGAAATGAAGTCGCCTTCACTAAGTGGATCCGCAGGCTATTTTTGGCGCAAAGTCTATTTTTAGACTATGTCTATTTTTAGACATATGGAGCATGGTCTAGGAGTTGCAGTATGCTATTCTTGGATGATTGGTCGAGTTGGTAAAAATATATGGACCTCTATTTTTAGACATTTGGGTGGAGTCTATTTTTAGACTGCCAGGCTAAAAATAGAAAAGTCAAATATTATTTACCCTTAATAATATTTGGACTATAAACTTCAGGTTATCCTCTTGCGGCTCTTCAGTTGGAGCTACGGATGTGGCCCATGCATCTGAAAAAGGAATTACGCTATTCCTAGGGGTTTGGTGAGCTCATGCATGGTTGACTTCAGTTAGAACTCAAGTGGCGGAGTTTGGTGGAGTTGATGAGACAGTTGGTGGAGTTGTGTTCGGGTTAACTTAGTTGAACTAGTTGTGTTTAGTTTAACTGGCTAATACACTAGAGATGAGTGGGGTGAATTAAATATTATTTAATTCACTAAATATTAACTAATTATTCAACTAAAGAACACATCAGTTGACTGCAGTGCATGGACAGTTCAGTGAAGACCAGTGGAAGAGGTAGATGAAAGGGTGAGATTGCTATTAGTTGTGACATTAGTTGTGCATGAGATTTTCACAAGCATTGGAGGAGATTTCCAATGAGGATTGCGCAGATCAAGCCAAGGAGATTCGAACTTGGATCTCTCATTACACCAACTTGGATTGCGCAGTAGAGGCAGGCAAACAGTGGAGGAGTTTTGAACCCGTGACTTGTTCAAAACTGAGCTAGTTTGTGTGTAACTTTTGGAGATAGTACTGAGTACTTGTGAGGAGTATTGTGATATGTATTGTTACATGTTCTCTTCCATTATAATATACAAAATAGCTGGGGGTTTTCAGCTATAAGCTTTCCCATTACATATTGTGTTTATGTGCGCATGCGACTGTTTCTATTTCCGCAAATTGATGATTGATTGTAGAAGAGGTTATGTGTTATACATGAATTTGAATTAATGTATGATCAGGATAATCTCAGTGGATAAATCTTCATCATTCCACTCGTTCTACACACCGTTCTTCTATGTCACTTCATACCTTTTCTCGTGCGGGTCAAGTCCTTACCTGAGCCTTTCTACCCGCGTTCATACTTTTCTTTTTGTTTTACGTTATAATCCTCCTTTGCTCTCCGAAATGATTTAACAAAGGAAATCCACATACTTCTGGACTTGAAATGCTTTAAGCTTCGTCTTTGATCTTTATCGCGTCTGCTCTCTATATTTCACTTCGGCGATTCAAATATCCCATGTGCCTTCATCCATCTGATCTCCCGATATGCGATGTGCGTTGGGTCCCACTTGACTCTATCGCTACTTCACATTTCGGCATTCCCATGTGTTTCTTGCTATGCATAGCTCTTCCAACCAGCGATGCGATTTCTCAAAGGGAAACCTTATACCTTTGGATTTGAAATCCTTTAGAATTTAGCTTTGAAGTTGCATCGCATACGGAACTCTTATCGCATTTCGCATTTTGGCGATTCAACATTACTCTTACGATCTTCACCCTTCCGATCTTGTGATTTGCGATATGTGGGCCAGGACCACGTTATCTCCATGTCATCGTGCCTCGTCACCTTGCCATGTCATTGCCACATCATCGCCATGTCACTTCCACGTCATCTTGATTTATTTGCGATTTGTGGGGTCAGGTCCACGTCAGCTGCCACATCACTTGCCATGTCATCACCACGTCATCATATCGTACTTCGCATTTTCTGTGACCACTGTGTTTGTACGATTTTCCTCCTTCGCTGATTGCAATATGCGATCGCATCACATCTCATCTCATTGCATTGCCCCTTCGCGGTATGTGATGGACTTCACATCGCTGATGTGCGATATAGCGTTGTGTCGTCACGTGTCCCTTCGCATTACCACATTGCATTGCATCGCATCACTCTTGCTTTCGATTTATGATCTGATTTCTGCCGATGTGATCATCACTATTGATCTGTCCAGATCTACAGTCCTCATTGCTGCTGGCACTTTCGATCAATACCCAAGCGCTAGCATAATATCATCTCCACTTATGATTCTCAACTCTATGGTTTAAACCCCAAATAAACCACATAAATATTTAATGGCCCACAACTGTAATTTTGGGCTTTAGGGAAGCCGATCCTGGTTCACGGTACTGTGGAGGCACTCCTTGGTACGGAATCATCATCTAGCTTGTGCTACCACAGTGAATGACAACCGTCGATCTGCGGTCAACGCCCGATGGGCGGGTCAACTGCGGAGGCACCCCGTTTTTAACCTTTGGAACAATATAACTCACTTTAACCTAATGTTTTAAAATCTTTCAAAATGAATATCAGAACCTTCGAAAATATTTAATTTACTTTTAAACAAAGGTTCAAATCCCCTTGGCAGTGTATTTCCGAACTTCAACCACTTTAATAAAACTCCATTGAAATATCATTAAACCTTTGGAAATATTAAAAAACCTTTGGAATCTTTAGACCTTCAGAAATAGTTCCAGACTTCAAACCCTTAATAAAACTTCATTTCATACAACTTCGGGTCCATACCTTTTTTTAACTCCCACGCAGCTTTTAACACGAACTCCGTCGAATCTTCCATAGATCTATTCAGACGGTAATCACATTCAATCGACCCCAGAAATTTATCACCCAAAAGAAATGCAAAATGGTATTGTGCTTGTGACGTGTCGCAATATCATTCGATCACGTTTGAAATGGGAAAAACCGCCCACAACTCAAAGGTTGTGCGACAACATTGTCTGGTTTTCTTGAAAACCGCTTAACTTGCAAACTTTGTTTTAAATCGTGTTCAAATGCGGATTTTCACCATTTCTTCGTTTAACTTTAATTTCACATGAAAACCTCCTTTTCATTGCATAACTCAATAAACAGAGACTGATTATCGCTACGCTCTCAACCAAAGAACCAAAGTTATAATTTTCTTATGACCCCTTATTACAGAGGTTAATAACTCTCTATGCTACAAAGAAAACCATAAATCAATGAATTTTCAAAGGGATAAAACCCTCCTTTCTGTTGCATAACTCAATAACCATAAATAAATTAACATTGCCCGATCTCAAGCAAAAGAACCAGAATTCTCTAAATTCCTCCGAATCTTTACACAGAAGTAAATATACTCAAAATTATACATATAATGTATAATTAAATGGATTTCGGAGAAGTGAAACTTCTTTCTGTCTAAATCCTCCTCTTGTAGCCTCTATCACTTTACTTTCTTTCTTTGCAACAATTTCATCTGAATCTGATCAGCTCCCTTTTCATGGTGCTTCTCCTTTGTGCTCCTTTGCTATCAATGACAATATTTCCAACATTACGGATAGTAGTAGTAGAGGAAGAGGAATTTTTAGGAGGAGGAATGTTTGATCTTTCCAGTCACAATTGAAATCCAATCTGAAAGAGGAACACTAGTTTTACTTCTTAACAAAATTTCAAATGGGTCTATTTCCTTCAACCTATCCAAAGATTCTTTCTCTAACAGTAACTCTGAAGTGATTTCTTCCCAAAACTCTTCTTTATATTTTTGAGTTACTAAGGCTAAGGTATCAATACCTCTTCTATGTAGGTCTAAAACAATTTCAGTCAATTATTTTTCACTTTCTGACCTAAACAAGACTTCCTGAATTTTATCATCAAACCTTTTATCTTCAAGACTTCTTAAAACTTCAGAGGACAAGGATTTTGTATGTAATGGAGTACCTGATATTGCATAAATGCCTTGACTACCTCTGGAGATGGTGTTTGGATTGTCCACAATGGTAGGTGGATTTGGGTCAAGATTACTCCTCGTGTATCTCCTTCTCGAAGCCACCTTTGAACATATGAATTTTGAAAGGAGTCACCAACGTGGATGTAGCCTCGAACAGCTTTTTGAGCTCCTACTACCTTCAGAAGTTCAGCTTCAAAATTTCTGGAAAGTATAATCTTCAGGCTCCCGGAAAACAAAGAAAAATGTTATCACAAAATTGCACTTGATTGGCTGCTAATCAGACAACTTCATGTAACTGTTTCAAATCATATTGTAACTGAAGCTTAGCCTCTTCAGTCTAAGAGGGCTCTCTCAAAGGGGTTAATGATATTTTATAATGATGAAACTAGATGGCTAACTCTACTTGGAAAACAACTTGATTGTGATGTGTGTAGGTTGAAAAGAGTACAAGTCTGCAATCATAGGGGTTATGGAGTCAAAAAATTCAGTAGTTCAGTGGTAAGTTCTCTTGACATGGAAGCTGAGGCAGGTAAGAGTTTTTAGCAGAGGTAAATCACACATGAAACATGAAATAACACAACCAATTCATCAATAAAGGAATTCAGAGCATACCCTATGAATTCTGAGTATTAAAGATGAAAACCACTGCAAATGGTACACATAGAAAGTATAGATCAGATAAGCACTAAAAACTCCATGAAAATCTCAAGTTGGTCAAGAAAAAGTCCTCTATATTACTGATATCAGTCAATTTACATAAAGTTGTAGTATTGCCAAAAAATATCCAACCCTTTACAAATTATAATATATGCCCTTTAATAGACCTTGTTACATGAGATATGATCTGCCTCTTGGCTAGATTCATCGAACTTTTCCTAATGGCACCTTGCATAACAATAAAACATCTACTTTAATGAGAGAATGACAATTGTTCTATTAAAGAGTCATTTTCCTAATAGGACTCAAACAACTAATTATTACATCAACTACCTTATCTCTTGAAACAGTTATACATATGAAAAATAATGATTCACATGTTTGAATGAGCTATTATAGAACTCATCACTACTTGACATCTTGATTACCCTCCTCAAAATCTGGAAACAAACCCTATTTTTCAGGAAAGCAGGTCCTTATCTTCAATGAATGTTTTGGCTGATGATTTGTCTTCATTTCTTGGTCTCCAGATCATGAATGATTGTTAGAAAGGTCCCTTGACCCTTTGAAAGTATCCACCTATCCAAAACTGCCCAAAAAAGCTGCTCAGAAACCTTCAAAACAACACGCTACGAAAGTATGACAATTTCGTAGCGTACAAAAAATGACCTTTGCAATCAAATTTTCTACTTCTTTCCTTCTGCATTGTGTTCATCATGCCTTGACACGTCCTCCATATCATTTTCTCTCCTTGGAAGCTCCCCAAAGTGGTTTTAAATGACAAAATAAAGCTACAGGTGGTTTTGTAGTGTTTTCCTGGCCTCAAGCCTAGGAAAGGCTATGAAACTGTGGAAAATTGTGTTAATTCCAAATTTTTGCTTAATTTCAAAAATGTACTTTCCAACTACATAAAAAAATTTTCCAACATGAAATTTACCTTTCAAAACATAAACCAACTCAAACTAGGAGTCTTGAGGTGTTTCTTCCTCATTGATGATGAGTTGAGTTTGTTAGCACCTAATTTGAACCTCGGGCTGAAGGAAGGCAAATCAGGGTAACCTCAAACCACGCTCAGCCTTGTAGCTATCCCTACAAGGTCAGGAGAGGGCTCTCTACGGGAAAAATATTCAATGAATTGTAACTGCAAACTGATTTTAGGTTAGGTATAATAACGTGGAATGTTTTTATAAATTTTCAGGGTTATATGGAACAGATGGAGTTGGACAGTTTGAATCTGGGGAATTAAATCAGAGATACAAGATATTTCACGGGGAAAGGTAGGTAGGGATTTTAACAATTTAGTTTAAATAATGATGGAATTTTTAAGATTGGTGAGGAGCTGAAAAGGACATAGGAGATGGATCCTTTTAAAACAGCAAAAAACATCAAGTATTAAATGATTTCCCAAGGCAGAGCATTATACAATGGATTCTACCTATCTATCTTGAAAACATTCAACAATAAATGTGAATGAATGAATGGTAAAAATTACAATTAACAGATGAACACAAAGGAAAGAACAATGCTAAAATCCATACCACAAGGATCCCACAAATCAGAGATGCACTTCTTTATTAATTCCTTTCCAAACTGTTACAAATGGAGCGCAGAGCATCCTCAATGATTTCCAAATTATTCCACACTTTATTCCCCCCTACAAATGATGAAGAAATTACATTAAATAGACAGAAATTGAGGGGAGAAGATCCACAGAAGAAGGGGTTGTTTCACTAGCTCGGGAACTGAAATCCGAACATAGAAAGAAAACCAACAATCTTCCCCTGAAAAGAAGGAAAAACAATACATTTGACCGTCTTGAAGATTTTGCTGTTACACCCTATGAATGGAATAGCAAATCTGAAGAACAGATCCCTTTTTTATCGCTATTGTAGATGTCTCTGTTTCATAATTAGTTCTCGGCCTTGACCATTTGTCTCTGTCTTTACTCTTTGAAGAAAAACCATTTTCTGAAGAAAAATGCCTTTGAAACCTTTTGAAAATCAAATTTTCCGTTTAATGAAGAAAATACCCCTTTTTAATTGAAACTAAGCAAAGGGAAAGGGAGGTGGGCCCAAAGGAAATCGCAATCGCAATTGGAGTGGAAGGGAAATGGGAGAAAAATTCTGGTGCGGATTTTTCGATTTCGATGTGTGATTCATCGCAATTGCAAATCGCATCGGGAGGGGGGAAGGTTGAATTTCCGAATAAAGTGATGCGATGAAAAATTGCGATGCGATGGGAAATTTGCAATGGGTGGAGAGCTTTGGCGAAATCGCAATCGCAAATCGGGCGAGGAGTGGTCATAACGGATGGCGGGGGTGCAAAAATGCATGATGCGATGGAGTATGGAAGAAATACCTTTAAAACAAATAAAAATGAGTTTGTGCTTTTATAAAGGAAAAAACTATTTTTCATTGAAAAGAGCAGAGGGATTTAGGGTGGGACCTAAGGGAGGAATCGCAATCTCAATCGAAAAAGGGGAGCGGGTTTAATAATTGTGAAAATGGTCGATTGTGATTGGCGATATGCGATCAATCGCATCGGCAGGGAGGAGGAAGGGGGTTTAGTGCTGTGCGAAGTGAAATAATGTGATTCGATAGAAAGGCCGACGTGATGAAAAACTTAAGAAATATTAAAAATGATTTCTCGCATTTTTACAAAGGAAAAACCCCTTTTTGTCTGGGACGAGTGGATAAGTTTACGGTAGGGCCCAGGGGAGGATCGCAATCGCAAGTCGGAGTGGGCGCGGGACATCATATAATGGAGTAAGGCAATAAATATTTGTGATGTGACGGATCGCAATCGCAAATCGGCAAGGAAGTGGAGCGGGAGTAAAGTGTTGAAAATATTTGCGATGTGATTGGGTATAGACCAAAGATAAGGGATCGGAAGAAACTCTTTTAAAACACACAAAAAATGAAATTTCCGCTTTACACAGAGAAATATCGTTTTCTGTTGAAAAAGCGGAAGGCTTTATGGTGGGACCCACCCGATCGCAATCGGGAATCGGAGGGTGAGCGGAGCGGGATTAAGTGCTGGAAATAAAATATGCAATGCGATCACGTGATCGAAGGAGGGGACTTGCGATGAATCGTATCGAGGATTTGCAATCAGGGAATGGTGAATCAGAGGTGGTCAATTGGGACTGTGCGATTGCGATGATGCAATCGAATCGGAAGAGAAGGGGACTTGCGATCGGATCGAAGGGAGTCAATCAGGAGTAACTCAATTGGGGGTGACTCAATCGGGAGTTGTGATTTAAATGGTGTGATCGGATCGGGGGAAAGGTTTGTGATTGAAAAAATTTAAGATTATATTATAAAGTTTAAGGGACAAATGAGGAAAGGGGTAAAGTTAGGCTTTTGGGGACTTTTGTGCACTTATGCATATTTTTCAATCTAGGAGTCAGTTTTGAGAGTATAATATACTGTTGGAAAGATCTTTCCGGGCTCCTTCTGATGGACATACTTAGAACATGATTTTACACTAAAATTGGTGTGGAAAACACATCTGAAAGGCAGGGTGATGGCTTTGTGGAGATAGCAGCTTCTGAAGTGCAACTTATTACATACAAAGACATAAAATTACATAAAAGATGATAAGAAAAGAAAAGTACCATGTTTTCACCTCAAAAAATGGTTTTGAGGTGAAAATTACATCAATACCAATACAACACTTCCTTGATCTTCTCAGATACTATGCCTCTGAGTTTATTTGTCCTCATGGTCTTGTTGATATTTATTGACACTTGACTTGTTAATTTGACCATGATGAGACCTTAGAACCTAAAGAGAACAACCCTATGACCTACTAACATGACTTATAGAGTGAAAGTGACTCATGACTGAAGACCATAGAGAGGGGAATCAGTAAGTTTCACATGAGGGAAAACTGATGAAAGACCACTACCATCAATGAATCCATGACCTAATGGAATGATGAAAATTTATGGTATGGGACTCCTAACATGCAAATGCAAAGAGTAAGTTTGATAACTGATGGAATTATGACAAGACTGACACTAACATTGGCTCCAGTGGGGATGGTAGCTCCTTGGAGGTGCCAAGAACACCGTAGACCAAGTAGCCTTATCCATTGGGAAAATATGGTAAAAATACTGAAAACTAACACAATGAAAACTGACTCTGACTTAAACTGTGACTGAAAACTTAAATTAAAACCAACAGAATTTACACATATCATTCAATTTTTATAGCCTTAACCTCGGGCCCCAAAATTCAATGATTGTGTACTTTGAAATCTGACCAACAATGACATGGTATATACAATGACTGGAAGATAAATGGATCCATTATCTTCAACAGTGGTAGTGCTTCAAAAGCCTATAATTTACTGGTCCTCCAAGGAAATCTTGGCCATTCATCTTTGAGAGAAAGAAAGCATTATGTCCCCTGTATGCTGAAATCTTATATGGTCCTTTCCACAGGTTTTTGAACTTACCATGCTTCCCTTTGTCCTCATTTCATGCATCCCATCTCAACACCACATCGTCCAACTGAAACTTTTCTGCTTTGGCTTTACAGTCATAGATTTTCTTTATCTTTTCCTGCAATAGAATAGCATTATGTGACACTTCCTCTCTTGTCTGCTGAAGGTGGATCATTTGATTGATCCTTCACTGATTATCATCTTCTTCACTACCAACCTCTTGCAATAATCTCATGACCGAAACTATAAGTGACGTGGGAAAAACAACATCAGTACCATAAACCAATTCAAACGGTGACATACCTATGGATTTCTTGTTGCTGACTCTATCTGCCCATAAAGCGTTGATGAGTTTTCGATGCCAGATCCTCTTATTTTCTTCCAGCATTTTCTTGAATATGTTTATCAGATATTTATTTGATGATTCTACCAGGCCGTTGCCTTGTGGGTAGTACATTGTTGAATGGCCCAACACAATATTGTACTTGTCACAGAATTCCACCATTTTCTTAGATCTAAATGTTGTTGCATTATCTGTTATGATTTTGTGAGGGCAACCAAAACGATACAAGATATTTGATTCTAAAAATTGAATGATTACCGTATTAGTGGCCTGCCTTGCTAGAATGGCCTCGATCCATTTAGTGAAATAATCGGTACCTGTCAAGATCCATCGATGTTGTGCTGATGATGCAGGATGGATTTCCCCTATGAAATCAAGTTCCCACTGCTGAAAGGGACAATTTACTGAAATTGGTTTCAAAGGAAGAGGAAGCAGTTTCCCTTTTACTTGGAAAACTTGACACTCATGGCAGCTCATCACTGTTTTGTACAAATCTGAAAATAAAGTGGGCCAATAATATCCTGCTCTCAACACTTTGTTAACTGTTTTTTTCCAAAACAAATGACCCCCAAAATCACCTTTTTGAAAGTCATGCATTACCTGCTGAGCCTCATCTTCAACCAAACAATTAAGCAGAACACCTCCTAGATCTTTCCAATAAAGAGCACTGTTTAAAATACAAAATTTAGCAGACTTGAGTTTCAGTGATCCACCTTTTCTTCTAGACATCCCTGGAGGTGGTGAAATATGCTGAAGAACATAAACAATGTCTGAATACCATGGGGATTGTAGAAAAATGTCTGAAATCGTAACAAGCGAACCTTCGTCCTCATCCTCCCACATTATTGCTATGAGATTAATATCCAGGGCACGTAGGTTTGATTAGGCCATTAGCTTTTCCAAACCTTGTCCTTTGATTAACTTTGTGGGTTTGATCTCCAAATCATATTCCAACATTGTGGCTATCCACTTACCTCTTCGATTTTCAGGATCAGTTTGGATCAGGACATCTTTCACTATTGCATTAGGAACATATGCTATAGTATGTGAATGCAGAATGTATACTCTAAAATCCTTCAATGATTTTACAAGGGCCAATGCTTGTTTCTCAATAATATTATACCGCAAGGCAGCATCTCGAATGGTCCTACTGGAAAAGGAAATTAGCTTTTCAATCTGATCTCTCTTTTTCATTAATACCGCAGCCATGGTGTGTTCCAATGCAAAAGAAAATATAATGAAATATTGGGTATAGTCAGGACTAATCAAGACTGGGGCATTGGACATAGCAAACTTTACTAGATTAAATGACTTGATAGCCTCCTCACTCCATTTGATAGTACTATCCTTCCTCAACATGTTAGTCATTTCTCTTAAATGTTCAGCCAAATTGGGTATAAATCTACGCAAGAAGTTCATCTTACCATTGAATGCTTGAATCTAATTTTTGTTACGTGGGAGGTCTATGTGCTAAATTTCCTCCACTCTAGATGGATCAATGCGGATACCGTCTTTAGAGATGATATGCCCCAGCAGCTTTCCTTCATCCATATCAAACATACTTTTCTTTGGATTGAGAGAAATCCCAAACTTTCTGCATCGCTGAAAAAAAACCTCAAGTGGTGCAAAAGTTCATCATCAGAACCAGAAAACACTGTCAGATCATCCAAATAAACAACAAGAAAAACATCCTTTTCATTGGAAAAAGCAATGTCCATTGCTCGCTGGAAAGTGGCTCCAGCATTCTTCATTCCAAATGGCATTTTGGCATACTAGAAAGTTCCCCAGGGTGTTGTGAAGGCAGTTTTGTCTTGGTCTTTTTCATGCACCAAGATCTGCTTATAGCCTAAGTAGCCATCGAGTAGTGACATCCTTGATGCTCCAACTACTCTCTAAAAAATATAGTCTATATTTGGAAGTGGATAGTTATCCTTCAAGGAAACTCTATTCAGATTTCGGAAATCTATACACAACCTTATCTCTCCTGTCTTTTTGCGTACCGGGACCAAATTTGAAATCCAATCAAAAAATCTAATTGGGACAATGATATCAGCTTTATACAATCTATTTACCTCTTTTTAAATGGATGGCAGCAGCTTTGGGTTGATCCTTCTCAGCTTCTGTCTAAATGGCTTCTGATCCGGCTTGATGGGAATAGTGTGCTAAATTATGTTTTTGTCATACACCTTCAAATCTGAATAATCCCATGCACACACATCAGAGAATTCAGAAATTAATTTAACATATTGTTCCTTTACCTCACGGAACAATGCTTTTGATAACTTCACGAGCTTAGGCTTGTCAGTTGTTCCAAGATTAACATCTTCAACTCCTTTATCAGTAGGTACCAAGCTTGGATTCTTTGCAACATCATCTTGATCAAAAAGCTCCTCTAAAGGTATGAGACCTCTAGGAATTACATTTTCTTTCAGCTGCAATATGTCCATCTGACTTACTTCGATTTCTTGATCATCGACCTCATAGTCACCTTCCATGGGAGTATCCTTGAATTTTCCTTCACTCTGCAAAAAAGAATTGATTTCATTGTCATCCCAAAAAACTCGCCAATACCTTAGATTGTCTGGAACAGTAGGCCGATGTTTGACATAAATTTCAAACTTGTTGCTGGAATTCATTGGAAGTTTCAAGTTGCTTGCAGTAGTGGCAAAGGAATCAGTGATAAGATTCTGCATTCGAGGTATTGCTGTCAAAGTGTACTCAGAAAATTTCCTCAGAATGTATAGGACTGCATTTCTATATGCCCTCAATCGCGGATGCTTTTCTTGATACTCTCCTTTTACTTGTTTGATTATCAACTCCGAATCTCCATAGACAGAAATCCTCTTTGCATTTAGCTTCTTCAAAATTTTCAAACCTGCAATCAAAGCTTCATACTCTGCTTCATTGTTAGAGCAGTCAAAACCCAATTTGTAAGTACATACTCTAACATTACTAGGAACTTTTTGAGGCTAGAAAACAGGGCTTCGAATCCATATTCAAATACCAGCATCGTCCTTGCCAAAAAATCCATCAAAGTCCATGCTCCACAGGCCTTCTTATTCTTCTTATAGATGCTGAAATTTTGCTTCTTTCTCCACTTTATCTTGACTGATTTCTTCATTTTTATGATGTTCACTGTCTTTTTGCTACTAGCAGGCAGGTAGCTCAGAAATGATTTTTGATTTATCTTTTTCATGTTCAAGGACTTCCCTAAAATTTTCTGAAATCTCAGGTATCTCATCTACTTCTACCAACTGAACATTTTCATCATTCAAACCACCATCTGAATATAATACAAATGACTCTAAATCTGTGTGGACTGCATTAATTGGATGATTGACTGGCTTCTCTTTTCTAGTGATCATGAATTTCATTTTATTCTCACTATATGATTTTCTCAACTGACCGAACATGAGAATGGTGGCATAAGAGAAGTTAAGCTGAATGGTTCCTTTCAGTTTTTCACCCCATGACCTAGACAAAAGCATTCCAAATCGTGGTGGAACATCGACAACAACTACATCCATCAAAATACTCTTGGCTGGGATTTGATCTAAAGACACTACCAAGTCTTTGATAAGACCAATATAATGGACCCTAACAGAGTCAAAGGAATACAAATCATGGTATTTGCGGGTAATATCAAGACCCAGCTTCTCCATAATGGCCTTAGGCATCAAGTTATGCAAGGCTCCGGAGTCCAACATAGCATTGTGTAGAATGAACTCATGCAATCTAAGACTCAGGTAGAAGGGAGGGACTTCACTCTTTTCAGACTGACCTTCTATGGCTGGACCAAAAATGAGTTCAGGATAATCATCTTCAAAATTTACCATATCTGACACGGAATCTATTTGCAAAATTCTAGAGACCTGATGTTTGTAAGTATTGTTTTTAACCAACTCATTCAAGGGCATGGATACATTCAGCTTAGCAATTTCATTTTCCAAATTAAAAGATGGAACTTTTTCTACCTCTTTGACGGGAGGATCTTTCTTCTCCACTTGCTCCTTTGCTGCGCTATGTTGGTTCTTTTCATTTGTACTGTTAATCGCTGAAGATGCCTTGCTGGGAGAGGGAATAGTTGGCTCTTTCCCTTTCCTTTGCATATTTGAGGAGTCATTCTTCGATTGCAGCTCTTTTCTCTTCTGAATAAGATTGATTGCACATCTCTACTTCTCAAGGAATACTGCTTCTGTTGCGCTGACAAAGCTTTCATGTATCCTCTTTGATAATCATCGGACTCATCGTCTAACACTGCATCATTAGCCAATATGAAATCTTCATCTTTTCGAATGTCTATAATTGTTGTATATTCTTCATCTTCTGTGAGAAAGATGAGCGCACCATCGGCAGTGAAGAAATGATTGGCTTCAATCACAGGATCATCATCGTCGTCTTTTTCCATTCCCTGAACATAATTTTACTGCAAAGGAGTTCTAATCTGCTGTTGTGGCATTGTTTGGTCCTGCGTTCTATGTTCTCTTTGCTTAATTCAGAATTGGGGCTACTGCTGTCCTCTGAAGTTTGGATTCTTGATTTTTGCTTCAGGTCTATCTGAAATAGTCAACCGATCAACCATATTTTCCACTGTTCGGATCAAAGTATCCATCTTACTATCTGAAGGGGATGCTTCTTCTTTCACAGTTACCCTCTTTTCGGCTTTCATCCGCGCTCTTTTGGCCAGCAAATTAGCTTCTACACTCACAGCTATCTTCTACATGTCTTTGAGTGTGGTAGGATCTCGTTCTCGTAGCTGATATTCCATATCAGCATCGAAACCATCTGGAAACTTGAGCAAGGCTAATCCCATAGGGGGTTTTAGGTTGGTTGGGATAGCATTAAATCTCACACAATAATCTTGTACATTTTCACCTACATTCCTTTTAATATTTTCATATTCAGACAAGATTTGGAGTGGGTTTTTCTTTACCTCCCACCGGTCTAAGAATTGTCTATGTAGCTCCGGTAAAGTATGGATAGAGCCTACTGGTAAGGCTCTGAACCATTTTCTAACTTCACCTCCAAAGCTTTGGACAAAAAATCTCGTGGTCACATTTTCTACCTCTACCTCATGAAGGTCAAAGAAGTCATTCATCTTATCAACATGCTGCTGGGATGTGATGCTTTGAGTGGCATCAAAGATAGGTATTTTACTTTGATATTCAGCAGGCATATCATTCAGGTTCCGAGGTAAAACCAAGGGTGCATACTAGGCAGCCATGACTCAAGGTGGATTAATAACAGCATTTGTGATACTAGGATTCAAAGGAGGTGTTGATGGAGGAGTCGAAAGCTGAGAATTGACTTCTGAGACTGATGGGAATGCTGATGAATTAAGGGCAGGAAATTTTGTTTCTGATAACTCTAAAGGCTCAGGGATATTGGTTACAATAATAGATGTCTGAGGGGAATTCAAAATATAATCATCAATTGATGTGTTTTCCCTTTGAACTTCAAGATCTACAAGAAATTCTGGATCGAAAACTATGTCATCAAGTGTAGTTTCATATTTACTTCTGAACAAAGAAAGCTTGAAACATTCATCAAAAGAGAGGTCTTCCATGAACAACCACTCACTCGGACAAGTATGGGATCTGAAAATAGGTCTATGACTTAGTGACCCTTCTTGTCTTCTGATTATCCTTGGAATGAGATTAGGATTTTCAAACATAGGGTGAGGCTTTGGATCAGGGTTGGCCCTTGTGTATCTTCTTGAAGCCAGTGTGGTCAAATTTCTACTTTATAATGTTTTATTTCAGCCTAGCAAACTCTAAACATCATCATCCCGAGTTCAAGAATTTATATTGTAGATATTACTGGGGTGATCAGTCTTTTGTTTTAAATATTCCCCAGTATGGTCGCCAGAAATGTTAGCACCTAATTTGAACCTCAGGCTGAAGGAAGGCAAATCAGGGTAACCTCAAACCACGCTCAGCCTTGTAGCTATCCCTACAAGGTCAGGAGATGGCTCTCTCTGGGAAAAATATTCAATGAAGTGTAACTGCAAACTGATTTTAGGCTAGGTATAATAACTTGGAATTTTTTTATAAATTTTCAGGTTATATGGAATAGGTGGGGTTGGACAGTTTGAATCTTGGGAATTAAATCAGAGATACAAGATATTTCATGGGGAAAGGTAGGCAGGGATTTTAACAATTTAGTTTAAATAATGATGGAATTTTTAAGACTGGTGAGGAGCTGAAAAGGGCATAGGAGATGGATCCTTTTCAAACAGCAGAAAAAATCAAGTATTGAATGATTTCCCAAGGCAGAGCATTATACAATAGATTCTACCTATCTATCTTGAAAACATTCAACAAGAAATGTGAATGAATGAATGGTAAACATTACAATTAATAGATGAACACAAAGGAAAGAACAATGCTAAAATCCATACCACAAGGATCCCACAAATCAGAGTTGCACTTCTTTATTAATTCCTTGCCAAACTGTTACAAATGGAGTGCAGAGCGTCCTCAATGATTTCCAACTTATTCCACACTTTATTCCCCCCCTACAAATGATGAATAAATTACATTAAATAGACAGAAATTGAGGGAAGAAGGTACATAGAAGAAGGGGCTATTTCACCAGCTCAGGAACTGAAATCCGAACATAGAAAGAAAACCAACAATCTGCTCCTGAAAAGAAGGAAAAACAATACATTTGATCATCTTGAAGATTTTTCTGTTACACCCTATGAATGCAATAGGAAATCCGAAGAACATATCCCTTTTTTATCGCTGCTGTATATGTCTCTGGTTCATAATTAGTTCTCCACCTTGACCATTTGTCTTTGTCTTTACTCTTTGAAGAAAATCCATTTTCTGAAGAAAAATTCCTTTGAAACCTTTCGAAAATCGAATTTTCCGTTTAATGAAGAAAATACCCCTTTTTAATTGAAACTAAGCAAAGGGAAAGGGAGGTGGGCCCAAAGGAAATCACAATCGCAATCGGAACAAAAGGGAAACGGGAGCAAAATGCTAGCGGGGATTTTCTGATTGCAATGTGCGATTCATCGCAATCGCAAATCGCATCGGGAGGGGGGAAGGTTGAATTTCCAAATAAAGTGATGCGATGAAAAACTGCGATGCAATGGGAAATATGCAATGGGTGGAGAGCTTTGGGGAAATCACAATCGCAAATCGGGTGAGGAGTGGTCATAACAGATGTCGGGGGTGCAAAAACGCACAATGCGATGGAGTATGGAAGAAATACCTTTAAAAAAAATAAAAATGAGTTTGTGCTTTTACAAAGGAAAAAACGATTTTTCATTGAAAAGAGCGGAGGGCTTTAGGGTGGGACCCAAGGGAGGAAACGCAATCACAATCGGAAAAGGCGAGCGGGTTTGAACATTATGGAAATCACCGATTACGATTGGCGATATGCGATCAATTGCATCAGCGGGGAGGAGGAAGGGGGTTTAGTGCTGTGTAAAGTGAAATAATGCGATGCGATGGAAAGGTCGATGCGATGAAAAACTTAAGAAATATTAAAAATGATTTCTCACATTTTTACAAAGGAAAAGCCCTTTTTGTTTGGGATGGGCGGAAAGGTTTACGGTAGGGCCCAGGGGAGGATCGCAATCGCAAGTCAGAGTGGGAGCAGGACATCATATAATGGAGTAATGCAATAAAGATTTGCGATGTGACAGATTGCAATCGCAAATCAGCGAGGAAGTGGAGCGGGAGTAAAGTGTTGAAAATATTTGCAATGTGATTGGGTATAGACCAAAGATAAGGGATCGGAAGAAACTCTTTTAAAACACACAAAAAATGAAATTTCCTCTTTACACAGAGAAACACCATTTTCTTTTGAAAAAACGGAAGGCTTTATGAGTGGAAGGCTTTATGGTGGGACCCAACCAATTGTAATCAGGAATCGGAGGGTGAGCGGAGCAGAGGTTAAGTCTTTGTGTGGGGCGATAAAAAGGTGTCTTTGTAACTCCTTATTACCTCACATTAATTGTCAACCCAGGGACGACTTTTTGTTTCAAGAGTGTACTCAGTTTGAGGCGGCTATTTACTCGAGTAATGTTTGTGAAGATGTAGTATAGAAATACAAATGCAGAAATAATAAATGCTTGAAAAGAAATCTGCTTGAAAAGAAATCTAATTACAAATGACAGAAATGTAAAGACTACACTACAGCAACCTTGCTAGACATCGATTAAGGATGCAATAGTAATAACTCTTTCCCCTAGAAATCGATGTGAGATGACCAAATCTGGGGACCTGGAATGATTAGCTCTGCCCTCTACAGTTTAGAGATCTCAAAGCAAGTGAAAACAACTCAAAGGAAATGAAATCTAAAACGCAAACTGGAAAGGAACAACAATCTAAAATCAATGAACAGGAATTGAATAGCAGCGTAAAATAAACAGTGAATTCAATTCATAACCAAGCAAACTAGATTTCTACTCTTTAATCCTGTCGACAGCCACGCAACAATCAACTATCGTAATTCATAAACAAAAGGAATAACAATTGGAATTAGATACAGAAAAATAACATTTTATAACAATTGAATTATGAATCATGCTTCTTGTAAAGAATGGAATAACAATGACTCTGTATTTGATCCAATTAGCAATAACTCAATAAATAAACGAACTTCACACAACAGAAATAAACCAATAGAAATACAAACAGCGGATCGCTCCACCAGGGCCGGGCCCTCAACCACCGGTGAAGCGTTGCTGTGATTTACTCCAGCACTTGAGAAATGGAACAACAGTGAACTCCTTTATTAATCAGGCATTAATAATGTTTACAAACAGCTCACACTCTCTTGACAAGAGCTGATCCACAATTCTGCAAATTACAATAAGAAAAGTCTCTCCATCCCCCAATCATCCCCATCTCTGATCTCTGTTTTCATTTAAATAGAGAGAGATCAGAGAGAAGTTACAATAAAGATAAGTACAGCATGATTTACATTACAAAATTGGATTGCTTCTAACCATTTGATCAACAAGAACAAGGCGAATTTGGCTTTGCAGCTGAGATTTGGAGGACGGCCGCAACCACAGATCTGAGAAAATCGTGCTCAAAGAATCCTGCGTTTCTCTCAGTAAAAGCCGAATTTGGGCAAACCGTTCTTTGTTAAAGTTAATTGGGTCCGTTTTGAACAAAACCCATGTTCCGGATTTTCCAGATTCGTCTTCATTTGCTCAGAATCTCAACCGCAAAACTGTCACTCCTTATTCCAGCGCATTTCTGAGTTGACACTTTTAATGATCAAATCTTCAATCTGGAAATTATCTTGGAGGCTAAAAATGGTGAATAATGTTATAACCAACTTATTAAAACCATCATTGATAAAATAATTCATAATAATCAATTTATTAGAAATAAAGGAAGATAAATAATATTCATCCATAAGAGCATAAATCATTTATAAAATGGATTTAAATAATAAATTATAATAAATGACGTGATGAAGAATGGTAGAAATGGGTGGAATAAGCGTTCACAAGTGATAATAATAATGGCATATTAACGGCCCAACATACCCCCACACTCAATATGTTGCATGTCCTCATGCAACGAAAACATGAATATATTGCATGTCCCCATGCAACCCAAAGACAAAAACCCATGTGTTAACCAAGCAATAAAAAATATGTTCATCTCAGCTCATGAAATGGATAGAACAAATGAATTCTTCCTTAATTAATGAATATTCACTTTTAATAATCTTGATGAAGGCATAACAATTTTTATATTGACATTCAATTCATCTGTCTTTGAGGTTGTCTGATTGGTTTGCAATTTTCCTCTATATAGATGTGATGAGTACAAGTCTTGGGGCTTATCCCTTTCATGTCAGTGTATTCCCATGCATATGCAGAAGAATGTCTCTGTAATACTTTGACTAACTCTTCTTGTTGAGATTTTTCTAGGTTATTGTTTATGTTCAAAGTTTTGCCTGGAAAAATTTCACTTGTAGAGCTGCCAAATTTGTCCATAGAATGAAGAGACATCTGCCTAGATGACAAAAACTCAATATTTGATCCCTCTTGAAATGATTCATGTTTGTGTTCTGGAGAGGATTCAAAGTTTTCTAGAGTGTTCAGAATTTGATTATCTTCACTAATTTCTGAAATTGTGAAGAGTGGTTGTAAATCTTCTTCATCCTCTATCCATTGAGTGTCATCTAGATCTGTAATTGTCCTAGATGGAGGATATAAAGTGAACTTCTTAGTTGAACTACCATCAGAGATGTACATATCACCAGATCTACAACTAATAAAAGCATCATCTGTAGCCAACCAAGGTCTTCCTAATATAACAGGATGTCCTCCTAGATTATTCTTAGGAGTTAGGATCATGAAATCCACAGGGTACTCCCAAGAATCTAGGGACACTGGAATGTCTTCTATTACCCCATCTGGTTTGATCACAGATCTGTCTGCTAATTGTAATAATGTGGGTGTAAAGAGAGGATTAGGAAGTTTCAGTTTATCCATGATTTGTCTACTCATGATATTGATTGCTGCTCCTAAATCAATGAGTGTGTTCTGGATTTCAATTCCATTGATGTGAATTTTGACAACTGGATTTCCTGGGTCAAGATACTTTGGAATAGAAATCTTGCCCATCATAATGTCTGCTATTTGTCCTACCAGTTGAATTTTCTTGGTTTCTCTTATTCTTTTTCTTGTTGTCTTCATACTCAACTCCTTTATTGTTTTGGCTAAAATTGGGATTTCCTCGATGGCTTGCAATAATGGAATTTTAATGCAAACATTTCTCAATTCATCTAAGAAATCATAATTAGGCACCATGATCTGTTTCTCTACACCTCTATCAATTTGTAATCTTTCCGGAAAAGGAGGTATAGAAGTAGATGTGGATGGTTGCTCTAATATAGGAGTTGGATTTATTGGATCTTTTTGTTTTAGTTTTTCAATGTGTGGGTCTTGAAAGGATGTGTCTTCCTCAAGACTTTTATTCACCCGTAGGGAGTCTTCCTCCGAATTATCTTGTTCTTGTATGATCACAGAAGGTTTCCTCTTTTCAAGTATCCTTCCAGACCTAAGTTGAACATCACTAAGGTCTAGAGGAGTAATTAAATAAGTTGGAAACTGTTGTCCTTCTATCATGTATGTATTCGGAGGGTTCTTATTATTGGGGTTTGGTATGGGCTGAGCCGGAAATTGATTTGATTTCTTATTATTGGGGTTTGGTATGGGTTGAGCCGGCAATTGATTTGATTTTTGAGGGAATGGTAATGGAAGTGGTTGATTTTGATGTGGTTGGTTCTGATGATGTTGTTGAGGATTTTGTTGAAAATTTTGTTGAGAATTTTGAGGATAAAAATGTGGATATGGTGGATAGGATGGTGGATACTGATAGTATGGGGAGTATCTTCCATAGGGACTTTATGATCCTTGTGCCCAAGCTTGAGATTGATTTTGAAATTGGGGCCAAGGTTGCTGCCAAGAATTCCAAGGTGGAGGTTGATTATACATTTGATCATGGAGTCCTTGTGTCTGAGGTCCTTGCCAAGGTCTTCTAGATACAAAATTGAGAGACTCTGTGGAATCTGTAAGAGTTTCCTCCTGAAAGACAGCCTTGAGACCAGGAAGAGAAGGACAATTCTTTGTCTCATGCTTTTCAGAACAAATGACACAGGTTTCTACAACTTTTACATCCAAAGGACACTCTCTCAAGGCATGTTTCTTTCTACATTTGGGACAAAAGATTTCCAAGGCATCAGATTCAGCCTTCTGCTTGTTTTGTATCTTAAGGGTGTCTATTTGTTCACTAAGACTCCCTAAGATGTCAGATTTAAAATCATCAAGCATATGTCCTATTTCTGATCTACTTATTGTCCCAGAAGCAGATTTACTTGCCCTTGCAAGAGCAGGATCTCTTGGACCTTTGGCAGTTTTAGATTTCCCTCTTGAAAGGTTAATACATAACTCCAATATTTCAAGTAATGTGAGTTGTGATATATCCCCTTTTCCCATCATGTTAAGGATATCCAACCATTCATCCCTAATTGTTTTCAACAAAAGAGCTTTTAAGGTGTCTTGATCTAGGTTTTCCATTTTTGCCCTTTTTATGTTGTAATTGAATCTCTCCAACAAATCTTCCAAATTTTCATCTTCTTTTTGTAACATCTTGAAAAATTCTTCCTTATGATTAACCGGCATACAATAATCCAAATATCTCTCTAGAAATGCTTGTTTCATGTCTTCCCATGTTCTAATAGAACTACTAATTAGACTCATAAACCACTTCAATGCTGCTCCCTTCAAAGTTGAAGGAAATAATTTCATTTTTTGAGCATCTTGTAAGTAGTCATAAGTTCTACACAGCACTTCAAATTCGAATAAGAAAGTTTCAGGATCTTCAGTTTTAAGTCCATAGAAGTTTGGAAGGACAGAGGGTGAAATGTTTTTCATGGTTGTATTGGTTTCTTCATCAATTATAGGGAACCAAAAAGAGCTTCCTATTCTACCTCTTCCTCCATTTGCACCTCTACCTCCTTCTCCTCTACCTCTACCTCTACCTCCAAATAGTGTGTTTTCTCCATTAAAAACTCCTCCTCCTCCTTCTTCTACCATGGTTGACTCTCTTGTGGAAGTGGAAAGGTTTGTGTCCCTAACATGAGTTTTTAGATCTTCTTCTATGGCAGGTTCAGTGGATGAAGTGGAAGGTTTTTCTAATGGGATATCTGATTTCAGGTCTTCTAGAAGTCCAGGATCAGTAAAGGATGGAAGATGGGTTTGAGTTGAAGGTGTACTAGCTCTGGATCTAGATGAAACAAGTGGTGTTCTAGAAATCAAACTTCTGCCTCTGTTGCTTATAAATCTTCCCCTTGAATCTCTCTCCATATGCATAAAATTGTTTTTGGATGCTAAGAAACAAAGGTTACCTAGTTTTCACTTCCCCGGCAACGGCGCCAAAATGTTTGGTCTCAATCTAGTCTCCTAAATTGAGCTCATTTAATTGTCAACCAGGGTTGGTAAACTGCTGAAGTGAAGTGTACTGTGTGTACCTAGGTGTTTGTTTCTTAATGTGTTGTGTGTAGTGTTTTGTGATGTTTTTGGTCTTTTGTGATGATTTATAATTTTTTTGGTCTTTTGTGATGATTTATAATGTTTTTTGGTCTTTTGGTGATTTTATGTTCACAAGAAAGATGACTAGAAAGCTAATGGAAGGAAGCTAATGATTAGAAACAGAGTGAAACCTAATTGGTTGATGACAAATGACTGATACAAATGAAATACTTAAAACAGAATCAAATCTAAACTATGACCAATCAGAAACAAAGCTTGATAATGACTTTTAAGAAAATGATTCAAAACACAAACTAAACTTGTCAAATTCTTTCATCAAAGGCATTTGAGAGAGAGCTTGAGACATGGTCACTAAGTATGCAAATCTTCCTAACTAAACAGTTTAAACAACTAACTTATAATGATGCAACATTTTTTTCCTTGATTATAAATTTGTTGAAGTATGTTTGGAGTAAAACATTGATACCATCATAAGATCTTCTACTCTAAATCTAGTTCCTAACTCTATTCTGCAACTCAGTTTTATAGCACTACACTTCACTCAAAGGTTATAGATTTTTGAAATAGTCTATTGAGGAAAATGTTTGTTTGTAATATGATAAGGAAGTTGCAGAAGTACTTCAGGCCTTAAAATGATATGGTCTTCTGTTCATATGGTTATGAATCAATTATGGATTTTAGAACAAGAAGAGATTTGTGAATAATGAAGGTTGTTTTGTTAAATTTAACAACTGAAGTAATCTAGTATGCAGTGACTGACAAATGAATATGGAGTGCAAATGCAATGAGTTGAGCTACAACCAAACCTAAAATGTCACTAGCCTAAAACAGTGTTAAACTACAAGTCATTATCAAACTTAAAGAAAAACAACTGAACATGAGTTAAGTGCAATTAAACTCCGGAGTATCCTAACTATGCTATGCAAACATAAAGACTGAAAGCAATTAAAAACTAAGATATCATGGCTATCTCTCACTCATCATTATGATATTTTGGACAAGCGTTTAAGAGCAAGAACAGCTATGGTACTTAGTGAAAACACACAACTAAAACGTTCAAGATCACAATCATGCTTAAGACAGTATAAATATTTCTTGGAAGAGTTTCTTCTTGTGGAAGAGTATTTAGCATACGTATAACTGTGATGGTGAACAAAAGAGATTACATTTAAATTCTACAATACTATAGCCATTCCCCATTCATCATTATAATCTTTTGGAAGAGCTTCTTCTTTTGGAAGAATTTTTAGAATGAGTATAACTACAGTAGCTAATGAAAACAACTACGAATTCAACTTCAAATCCTACAATACTATAGCTATTTCCCATTCATCATTATAATCCTTTGCAAGAGCTTCTTCTTTTGGAAGATTTTTTAGAATGAGTATAAACACAGTAGCTAATGAAAACAACTACTAATTCAAATTTAAAAACGTAAAGGCAGCTAGAATACTTATCTAAATTACGCAAATAAATCCGTGCAAGAGGTAGGGGCCCTCTACCACCTGATGGAATCTAACTCCAAATCAAATCAACGCTTTCAAAACAACACTGTCTACTTCATTAAAAGGTGAAATAACTTGAACAGAGCACTCTGCGTCTTCAGAAATGTAGCACAGAATCTAAGCAAAATCTAGAACAAAATCTAGCCTAGCTCTCGGTTTCCCAAGTGTTTATATAACAAATGCACATAACAAGACTTGCAACAATTTCAGTATCATTGTCTTTATTTATCGGAATCACATTAGGACTCTTGAAGTGGCTGCGTAAAAAGGAAAAATACATCTGGACTGAGACAGTCCTAATAGAAGTCTGCCTTCCTAAATGTATTCCCACGTTCCAAAACCATACCCAGAATTCGTTTCTTCCTTCATGGTGAGCAACGAACCATGTAGACATGACGTGGAATATGCCCATATGCGGTTTTTCTTGAGAGGCCACCTGGAACATATCCAAACTTGAAGACAGCTGCAGAATCGTCGGTTAGCTACGGAATGTCTGCATTCTGCAGCTAGTTCCGGTCAAAATTCATTACAATGGCAAAAATCACAAAACTTTAGCAAGTCAGTCATGTTAATCATTCTAAAAGTAGTTTTAACTAAATTCATTGATCAATTGGGTCTAGGATAGCAATGGACAAAGGAAAATGAGGTAAAGTGGAATGAAAGAAAGCACAATTTTGAGGCTCAACATACCCCCACTGCTGTCTCCTTGCATGTCCTCATGCAAATTGTAGGTTTTAACCCTGAACAGAAATTATCTACACATGAATCTTGTAACAGAAAATAAACAATAGCGAGAGCATAAAACATAAAACATAAAACAGATAAACACAGAGATTTTTCCCCTGGATCCCAAATCGGGACTACCATCTTGATTTTTCATTATATTCCGTTTAGTGTTACAACACATATATATACATGCCGAAGCATACATAAACCCCAATCCATTAACCCTGGATTAGAACATAACCGTAGTTCCCTTGACCGGATCTACAAAATACCAGGGGCCTAAAACCATCGTACCCCAAAACCACGTGCAAACTCACGCACAAAACATGGGTGGGTCCGCATATGATTGGGACCGCATACCCAAAAAAATTTCGCCGGGGCGCTGCCGCCCCCCCTGTGACCCCCCTGCTGCGCCCGGCGCATGCGCCTAGTCGTGGAAAGAATATAACACATACCCAACACAAATTATCCTATGAACTCAGAGGCTTCTGCAAGAACATCTAATCCTCTCCTTCTCCTTTGCCTGGAAGCTAAAGATCTTCTGGGTTTTCTGATAACAAGTTTGAACCTTGAGTTTGGTAAGTTAGTGCCTTGGTTAGCTTCTTGTTCCTTTTCTTCAACTTTTCATTGGTCTTTTCCACTTTGTCTATATGTAGGGATAAGGTTGAGTTCATATCAGTTTTGAGCTTGACTTGATCTTTGAGAATTTAATTCTCATTTTTGATGTGTCTATTAAGTATCTCCAACTCATACCTATCCCTTCTTAATATATCTATTTCAGACAGTGGAGGACTAGGGGTTCTCTCTCTGCTTTCTGAAGCTCTCCTTTCCAAAGTTTCCACATAGTCATAAATTTCTTGTTGAGCAGGGTCAATTTCAGGGGTTCCTTCGTTAAAATCCTCTTCAACATCTTCTTCAATGGATGTTTCCTCATCTTCTATATTAATCACCCCTGTTTGTTTGATTTGAGTTTTCCTTAGTTTTCCCTTTAATCTATGGCTTCTTCTAGGCTGAGAAGATCCCTCTCCTTTCTCCATGGCAGATTTCTTCATTACCTTTTCTTTCTTAAGTTGTCTCTTGATTTGAGTCAACTTCTCTGAGATGATTTCCTCACTACTTTCTTGGACTGTTTTGTCAATTTCAACTTTTGAGGTTCTCCAGTTTCTACTTCTCCTTGTAGGCTGTGGTTCCAGTGAGGGTTCTTTTGGCTCTTCAAAATGATTTCTTATCAAGAAATTGTCCCATGTATCATTTGTTTTGGCTAAATGATGTTCAATCAAAATTTTAACCAAACCATGATGATATAGGGTTGTCTCTAAAAATTGAACCCTTGTTTGAACACAGGAAGCCATCTTTTTCAAGCTTTGAAGCAAGAAATAGGGTAGGTTTAAGTCTTCCCCCAGAAAATGCATTATCAGTCTAATGTGGTAGACATAAAATGTACCATATCTACCCTCACATGTCATAAATTTTTGCAGAAGAAGTAGTATGTTTCTCCATTTATTTTTCAATGCAGAACTTGGAATTCCTTTCTTAAATACAGTGACATCCATACCTGGTGATTTTAGAATTTGTTTCTAGGATTCATTGTGGAATTCTCTGTTTTTGAACCATCTCTCTCCATTTCTAAGCAACCTGTAAACCTGTGATAGAAAACTTCGGTGACGATCGTGACATCTCCCACTTCAGCAGTTCAACGAAATGATCTTGCAAATGTTTTAGTGACTTCTTTGTGGAAGCCATTAAATTGAAGCCATCCTATCTGTTGCAACATTTCTTTGCATTGAGGGTAGCCTTCTAAGTATTTTGAACCCACTGGTTCAGTTCTTACAATGAAACCCATAATAGCTTCTTCAACGTTCAGATTAACACTCTTCTACCCACAGAAACAATAACTTTCACCTTCGAATTGAAATGGCTTCAGGTTCTTAATGAAAATGGCTTCAAACTTCGGAATGATATACCTCTGGTTGACAGTGACAACAGCTTCAAACTTCAGACTGATATGCCTCTGGTTGATAATGAAAATAGCTTCAAAACTTCGGACTGATATGTCTCTGTTGATAGTGACAACAGCTTCAAATTTCCCACACTACTATACCTTTGTCTCTCGGTGGCAAATAGTTTCAAATTCCCATACTGCTATATCTCTGTCTCTTGGTAACAAATGGCTTCAAATTCTTCAATGCTATACCTCTGTCTCTTGGTAACAAATGGCTTCAAATTATTCAATGCTATACCTCTGTCTCCCGGTGACAAATGACTTCAAATTCTCCTCTGCTATACCTCTGCGTTTACAGTGATAATGCTCAATCTCTGCCCACGGTGATTCAAATTGATATACCCTTTTGCTCTTCTCTCGGTGATAAGGATATTTCTGTTTGCGGAATGAAGTGCCGGCTACAGAATGGAGTGATGGAAGTAGTCACGGAATGGGGTAATGGAGTGAGGTGGAGGAAACAAATTAATGATTGAAAAGACGGCGGAGATTTTTACAACGGAAAAGAGAATCATCATTGAATGATTTGGTTAAGTGACGTGAAGAATTCAAACACCTCGGCCATTTTAACCGCTTAAATGATGTCGGATATGGAATTTGAAATGAGAGATTCTAATCCAAAGTTTGTGGAGGGTTTATTGGTCTTGATCAATAAAAATAATTAAAACAACCTTTTCGAACAATTCATCACTAAAACTATGTTAAACTTTATGAAATGCAATTATAATCTAAACTTGTTACCTCTGCTTTTCATTTGATTTTTGTAGTCTTGGTCTTCTTTGTTCCTCTTTGGAAGAGTATTCATAATCCTTCTTAATGCTTTTTATTCATGAATACACTGGATCATTTTGTTGCAATTCTAATGTCTGCTGACTAATGCCTTAAGGATTTGTAGCTGCGGAATGTCTGGCTAGCTGCGGAAAGGATGATCAGCTGCAGAATGTCTCTTAAGCTGCAGAATGTACCTGTAGAGCATTTTGGACATGGAATGGAGTGGCTTGGGAATATAAGTGAGATTTTACATGGTATGAATGAAGATGGATGATGAGACATGATATGTATGAAGTGGATGATGAAATGGAATGGATTCAGTTTATGAAATGGAGTGAAAGAACATAAGAATTGCCCTGCAATCCATGACATGTTTTATTCATTTACAGCAAGACATCAGAATTTAAATCTTGACATGAAAATGAGATGGATGGAGTATGGAATGAGATGAATGAAACATGGAATGAAGTAGAATATGAATGAATAAATGAAATGGAGTATGGATTGATAAGTGAATGGAGTGAAATGAAATGAGATGGATCATAAGCACTATGGATCTGAACTTATGATTTTGTAACAGTTGCTTGTAAAAACAAAAATGGGAAAAGTTAGAGTGTCAGAGAGACTCTGATATTCACCCTATCTTTTATGTATAAACATGCCAATCAATGATTGGTTTTCATGTTTATACCTTTATTCTTTCTTCTTCTTCTTTTTTTTTCTTTTTTTTTAAAGAGAAATACTTCAGAAAATTTAATCAAGTTGATGAAGAAGAGAGATTCTTCTTCATTAACTTCACATCACTGCTTTCTTGGAACTTCTTGACAAATTCTTCTCTTGAGAGTGGTTTGTGATATAGCTTCAATCTATGACCATTCACAAGAAAAGTGACCTCTTCTTCATCTATAGTTCTGATTTTTACTGTCCCATTATCAAAAATTCGAACAATTTCATATGGCCCAAGCCAATGTGTCTGAAATTTCCCTTGAAAATCCTTGAATTTTGAATCAAACAAGAGAGCCCAGTCACCCTCTTTGAATTTCTTCTCTTTGATGTACTTGTCATGCCATCTAGCCCTTTGCTATTGGACTAGACTTGTTTTCTGAACTGCATCTTGCCTGATCTCATCCAATTCATTAATTTGCTCCAGTCTATGCTTTTGTGCCTCCATTAAATCAAGTCCTAGCTTCACTGCCATTTTGAAGGTTTGAATTTGGAACTCTATGGGAAACAAAACTTGCTTTCCATAAACAAGCTCATAAGGAGTATGGCCTGTTGTGTTTCTCCATGTAGTTCTATAGGGCCACAAGGCTTCAGGAAGCCTATCTACCCAATCTCTTCTATGTAAATGAACAGTCTTTGTTAGGATTCCTTCAATGACCTTATTAGTAGATTCCACTTGACCATTTGCTTGTGGATGATAAGGAGTAGATTTTCTATGCCTGATTTTGTACCTCTCCATCATTTGTTCCACTAGCCTTGATGTAAATTGAGCTCCTCGATCTGTAACAATTTCCCTTGGGACACCAAAACGAGTAAAAATATCCTCAAAAAGAAAAGTAACTACAGATGATTCATTAGCAACAAGTAATGGTTTAGCTTCTACCCACTTAGTAACATAATCAGTGCAAACTAATATGTATTTCTTTTGTCTTGAAGGAGGACTAATAGGTCCTACAAAATCCAAGGCCCATTTTTCAAAAGGTTCAATGTGTACCTGAGGTTGTAATGGCATCTCACCTGAAGGAGAAGGTTTCCCTACCCTTTGGCAACTGTCACACCTTTTGACATACTCCCTTGCATCTTTAAACAAAGATGGCCAATAATATCCTAAATTAAGGATCTTATAAGCTGTCCTCTTATCTGCAAAGTGTCCGCCACAAGGTTCATCATGACATGCCTTGAGAATCTCAGGCATCTCATCTTCACGAACACACCTTCTAATGATCAAATCTGGACCTGTCTTGTACAACTCATTAGCAACCCATGAATATTTTGCACTATCATTAATGATTTTTCTTTTATCCCTTGTATTCATAATCGAAGGAAATTTTCCTGAAACTAAATAATTAGCAATATCAACAAACCATGGAGTTTGAGTAGAGATTGCAAAAAGATATTCATCAGGAAATTGATCTTCAACCGGAGTGTCATCTTTGATATTTTGGAGTCTAGATAGGAAATCAGCTACTGTGTTTTGTTTTCCAGGCCTATCTAGAATAGTAATGTTGAATTCTTGTAAGAGCAACAACCATCTTATCACTCTGCCATTAGTGATTGATTTGTTCATTAAATATCTAATTGCAGAATGATCAGTGTGAACAAAAGTTTCATAGCCTGTTATATAGTGTCTAAATTTGTTTATGGCATGAACAACAGCTAAAAACTCTTTTTCAGTTACAGTATAGTTTAACTCTGCAGGAGTCAAATTTTTACTGGTATAATAGATGGCATAGGGAATCAAGTCTTTCTGCCCCAATACTGCTCCTAGAGCTGTATCGGAGGCATCCGTGGAGATATGAAAAGGTAACTTCCAAAATAGGTCCCTTAATATAGGTGCTTCGAAATTTTGGTTTTCGTGTTTCAAAAGCGAATCAAAATCGAAGTCCACTTAAATTCACAATCTTTGGTGAGTAATTTGAAGAGTGGGATGCTATTTTGGTGAAGTTTTCTATAAATCACATAATACCCCGTAAATCCTAAAAAACTTCTAACATCTCTTTGACAACTTGGAATGGATAGGTTAGAAATGACTTCAACTTTTGCCTCATCAACCTAATCCCATTCAAATGTGGTGCCCTAAAACAATACCTTCAAAGGAACATCATAAAACATTTTTCATGACTATGAAAGGTTTGCCTCTTGACATCTTTTTAAGACTTTCCAAGTTTTCTAAAGCCTCTTCAAATGTGTCCCCATAACCGTGAAATCATCCATGTACACCTCTACACAACCATCTATTAGATCGTAGTAATTCCTAATACCGCCCTTTCGAATGTTGGTGTGCATTGCATAATCCAAATGGCAATACTCGGTAGGCATAGGTACCCCAAGGACAAGTAAATGTGGTTTTATCTTGGTTCTCATGCTACTTGGATTTGATCAGGAATCCACTAAACCCATCTAGGAATGAAAAGTACTTTTTTCCAAACCTAATGTATCTAATAATTTCGATCTATGAAAGGTAAGGGAAAAATGGTCTTTAAGAGTAGCTTTATCTCATTTCCTGTGAGTCATCACACACCCTCCATTTTCCATTTTTCTTTGGCCACCACAAAAGGAGAGACCTACCGACTATCTCGAAATAGGATAGATGAAATTAACATTTAACAATTTTTGTAATTCTTCCTCGACAATTTCCTAAGATTTGGATTCATCCGTCTTTGAGGCCGTTTGATTGGTTTGCAATTTGCCTCTATATAGATGTGATGAGTACAAGTCTCGGGACTTATCCATTTCATGTCGTTGTATTCCCATGCATATGCGTAAGAATGTCTCGTAATACTTTCGTACTAACTCTTCTTCTTTGGAGATTTTTCTAGGTTCTTGTTTATATTCAAAGTTTTGCCTCGGAAAAATTTCACTTGTAGAGCTGCTTCTAAATTTGTCCATAGAATGAAGAGACATCCGCCTAGATGACAAAAACTCAATATTGGATCCCTCTTGAAATGATTCATGTTTCGTGTTCGAGAGGATTCAAAGTTTTCTAGAGTATTCGTAATTTGATTATCTTCACTAATTTCCTCGAAATTGTGAAGAGTGGCTGTGTTTTTCTTCATCCTATATCCATTGAGTGTCATCTAGATCCGTAATTGTCCTACTCGAGGGATATAAAGTGAATTTCTTCGTTGAACTACCATCTCGAAATATACATATCATCGACCTACAACTAATAAAAGCATCAGCTTGTAGCCAACCAAGGTCTTCCTAGTATAACGAGATGGCCTCCTAGATTATTCTTAGGAGTTAGGATCAAGTGAAATCCACATGGTACTCCCAAGAGTCTAGGGACACTCGAATGTCTTCTATTACCCCATCCGGGTTCGATCGCCGCATCTATCTCGCTAATTGTAATAGTGTGGGTGTAAAGAGAAGATTAGGAAGTTTCAAATATTTGTCCATGATTTGTCTACTCATGATATTTATTGCTGCTCCTAAGTCAATGAGTGTGTTTTGGATTTCAATTCCATTGATGTGAATTTTGACAACTGGATTTCCCCGGTCAAGGTACTTTGGAATAGTAATCTCGCCCATCATAATGTCTCGCTATTTGCCCTACTAGTTGAATTTTCTCGTTTCTCTTATTATTTTTCTTGTTGTCTTCATACTCAACTCCTTTATTGTTTTGGCTAAAATTGGGATTTCCTCGATGGCTTGCAATAATGGAATTTTAATGCAAACATTTCTCAATTCATCTAAGAAATCATAATTAGGCACTAAGGATCTCGTTTCTCTACACCTATATCAATTTGTAATCTTTCCGTAAAGGAGGTATAGAAGTAGATGTGGATGGTTTCTCTAATACAGGAGTTGGATTTATTGGATCTTTTTGTTTTAGTTTTTCAATGTGTGGGTCTTGAAAGGATGTGTCTTCCTCAAGACTTTTATTCACCCGTAGAGAGTCTTCCTCGAATTATCTTCTGTTTCGTATGATCACGTAAGGTTTCCTCTTTTCAAGTATCTTTCCCGTACCTAAGTTGAACATCACTAAGGTCTAGAGGAGTGATTAAGTAAGTTGGAAATCGTTGGCCTTCTATCATGTATGTATTCCGAGGGTTCTTATTATTGGGGTTTAGTATTGTTTGAGTCAAGAATTTGATTGGATTTTTGAGGGAATGGTAATGGAAGTGGTTGATTTTGATGTGGTTGGTTCTCATGATGTTGTTGAGGATTTTGTTGAAAATTTTGTTGAAGATTTTGAGGGAAATTTGTTGAGGATTTTGAGGATAAAAATGTGGATATGGTGGATAGGATGGTGGATACTGACAATATGGAGAGTATCTTCCATAGGGACTTTGTGTTCCTTGTGCCCAATATTGAGATTGATTTTGAAATTGGGGCCAAGGTTGCCGCCAATAATTCCAAGGTGGAGGCTGATTATACATTTGATCATGGAATCCTTGTGTCTCGGGGTCCTCGCTAAGGTCTTCTAGATACAAAGTTTATGAGACTCGTGGAATCTCGTAGGAGTTTCCTCCCGAAACACGCCTTTGAGACCAGGAAGAGAAGGACAATTCTTAGTCTCATGTTTCTGTGTGAACAAATGACACAGGTTTCTACAACTTTTACATCTAAAGACACTCTCTCAAGGCATGTTTCTTTCTACATTTGGGACAAAATATTTCCAAAGCATCGATTCAGCCTTTTGCTCGTTATGTATCTTAAGGGTGTCTATTTTGTTCACTAAGACTCCCTAAGATATCGCATTTAAAGTCATCAAGCATGTGTCCTATTTCGATCTACTTACCGTCCCGTGGCGTATTTACTTGCTCTTGCAAGAGCGCGGGATCTCTTGGACCTTCGATGTTTTAGATTTCCTCTGGAAAGGTTGATACATAACTCGTATATTTCAGTAATGTAAGTTTTGATATATCCCCTTTCTCCATCAGTTAAGGATATCCAACCATTCATCCCCAATTGTTTTCACAACAAAAGAGCTTTTAAAGTGTCTTGATCTAGGTTTTCCATTTTTGCCCTTTTGATGTTGTAATTAAATCTTTCCAACAAATCTTCTAATTTTTCATCTTCTTTTTTGCAACATCTTGAACACTTCTTCCTTATGATTAACCTAAGATAATAATCCAAGTATCTCTCTAGAAATGCTTGTTTCATATCTTCCCATGTTCTAATAGAACTACCGATTAGACTCATAAACCACTTCAATGTCAGTTTCCTCCCTTCAGTTGAAGGAAATAATTTAAGTTTTTGAGCATCTTGTAGGTAGTCATAAGTCCTACACAAGACTTCAAATTCGAATAAGAAAGTTTCAGATCTTCAGCTTTAAGTCCATAGAAGTTTGGGAGGACAAGAGGGTGAAATGTTTTTCATGGTTGTATTGGTTTCTTCACTTGGCATAGGGAACCCAAAAAGAGCTTCCTATTCTACCTCTTCCTCCATTTGTACTTACCTCCTTCTCCTCTACCTCTACCTCTTACCTCCAAATAGTGGGGCTTCTCCATTAAAACTCCTCCTCCTCCTTCTTCCGCCATGGTTGACTCTCAGGAAGTGGAAAGATTTTGTATCCTCGCTGGGGAGTCTTAGATTTTCTCATGGCAGTAGTTCAAGTGGATGAAGTGGAAGGTTTCTCTAATGGAATAGTTGACCTTAGATCTTCTAGAAGTCCAGATCAAGGGAGGATGGAAGATGGGTTTCAGCTTGAAGGTGTACTATCTCCGGATCTAGATGAAACAAGTGGTGTTCTAGAAATCAAACTTCTCGCCTTCGTCGCTATAAATCTTCCCCTTGAATCTCTCTCCCTACGCATAAAATTGTTTTTGGATGCTAAGAAACAAAGGTTACCTAGTTTTCACTTTCCCCGCAACGGCGCCAAAATGTTTGACTAAATCTAGTCTCCTTAAACCGAGCTCATTTAATTGTCAACCAGATTTGTAACCGTCATGGAAGTGTACCGTATGTACCTAGGTGTTTCCTAATGCGTTGCTTGTAGTGTTTCTTGTGATGTTTTTGGTCTTTTGTGATGATTTATGATGTTTTTGGTCTTTTTGTGATTTTATGTCATAGAAAATGCCTAGAAAGTTAATGGAAAGGAGTTGGTGCTTAAAAACAGAGTTAAGCCTAATTGATGGATAAATAACCGACAAATGCAATTGGAAACACCGGCTAATCAAATCTAAACTATGACAAAGTAAAAGCAAAAGCTGATAATGACTTTTGGCAAATGATTCAAAATACAAACTAAACTCGAGAAATGATCACTAAGTATGCAAATCCTCTAACTAATCAATTAAACAACTAACTTACAATGATGCAACATTTGTCCTTGATTAGAAATTTGAAACATATTTAGAGGAAAACATTGTTATCATCATAAGATCTTATATTCTAGAACTAGTTCCTATCTCTATTCCGCAATTCAATTGAATGTCACAAAACCTTTACTCAAAAGTTATTGATTTCTTTTCAAAGTAGGCTTTTGAGGGAGGACTTTGTTTATGAAATGATAAGGAAATTGCAGAGATACTGTGCCTTATAGTGATGTTGTCTTCTGCTCATATGGTTATGGATCACGTAGATTTTAGAACAAGAAGATGTTTCAGGAATAATGAAGGTCAAGCGAGTTAATTCTAATCAACTCAAGTAATCTATTGTGCAAGGATGACAATTCGATTATGGGATGCAAATGCAATGAGTTAATCTAAGAATGAACTTAAGATGCCACTAACCTAGAACAATGCCGAACTACAAGTCATCATCAAACTCAAAACAAAATAACCGAACAGATTTAAGTGCAATTAAACTCCGAAGCATCCTAACTATGCTATCATGCATTATTCTGCGAAGTTACACAATCTCGTTTGTCCATCATTAGTGATATTTTGGAAGAGTTCCTTCTTTTGGAAGAGGTATTAGAACAATCAATCGTGTACCGAATGCAAGTGCAAGCAAAAGGGTTCGAAAAGCAATGAAAAACTAAGATATCATATCCATATCCTACTCGCCATTATGATGCTTTGGGGCAAGCGTTTAAGAGCAAGAACAAAGATGATACTTAGTGCAAACACACAACTAAATCATTCATTATCATGCTCATGTCTTGAACTTCTTAAGAATTTCTTGGGAGAGTTTCTTCTCAGGAAGAGTGATTAGAACAAGTGTAACTGTGATAATGAAACAAAAACTACAACTAAACTTCTACAATACTATAGCCATTTTCCATTCATCATTATAATCTTTTGGAAGAATTTCTTCTTGTGGAAGAGTTAGAATGAATATAACTACAAGAACCTAATTAAAAACAACTATGAATTCAACTCCTAATCCCACAATACTATAGTCATTTCCCATTCATCATTATAGTCTTTTCGAAGAGCTTCTTCTTGTGGAAGAGTTAGAATGAGTACAACTACAAGTATTTCAAAACAACTATTAATTCAAATTCAAAATGTAAAGGCAACCCAGAAGACTTATCTAATTTACGCAAAATAAATCCGTGCAAGAGGCAAGGCCCTCTACCACCTCGACGAAATTCAACTCCAAATTAAATCAACGCTTCAAAACAACACCGCTTCCATTAAAGATGAAATAGTTTGAACATAACACTCGCGTCTTCGTAAATGTAGCATGTGAGTCTAAACAAAAATCTAGCATAAAATCTAACATCCAATCTAACATAGCTCTCGGTTTCCCAAGTGTTTATAAAGCAAATGCACATAACAAAACTCGCAACAATTCAAAGAACACCGTCTTTTCCTTATCGGAATCACGTTAGGACTCTTTGAAGTGGCTGCGTGAAGAGGGAAAGACATCTGGACTGAGACAGTCCTAATAGAAGTCTTCCTTCCTAAATGTGTTCCCACGTTCAAAACCATACCCAGAATTCGTTTCTTCCTCCATGATGAGCAACGAGCCATGTAGACATGACGTGGATCATGCCCATATGCGGTTTTTCTCAAGAGGCCACCTGGAACATACTCAAACGTGAAGGCAGCTGCAGAATCGCCGGTTAGCTACGGAATGTTTGCATTCTGCAGCTAGTTCCGGTCAAAATGCTTTACAATGGAAAAAATCACAAAATTTAGCAAGTCAGTCATGTAAATCATTCTAGAAGTAATTTTAACTATATTCATTGATCAATTGGGTCTAAGATAGCAATGGACAAGGGAAAATGAGGTAAAATGAGGTGAAGGAAAGCACAATTTTGAGGCTCAACAGTATACGGGAGGTGCTGAGAGATTCAGATTTTCTTTTGTAGAAGATCCAGCAGTGAATATTTTCTTGCTGCGTCAAGATCATGGCAGGGGAAGAAAGGATAAGACATTATTGCTATGGATTTGACCAACTATTCTTGCACAAGCTTTATTTGCTAGATTGTCAGCAACCTTGTTATTTTCTTTCAGAATATGGTGGAAGGATATGTCTTTCATATCTTTGGACAAGATACAACATCTACTTATGATTCTGTAGAGATCAATTTGAGGATGGGGAGGTATTTGATCATCATGCTGATGACGATAGAAGAGTCCCCGAACACCATTACATTGGTGATGTTTTTCCTTTTTAGCAGTTGGAGGCCTTGAAGAAGGGCATAAGCTTCGGCTTTATTGTTGGAGATGAAGTCTAGTCCCCATTCAAAAGAGAGCAGGCTACTGCCATTTCCATTTCTGATAAAACCTCCTGCTCCAGCTATTCCGGGTTTGATTTAGAAGCTCCATCGAAGAAGAGACCTAGTCTGGAGCAGCTATCGAGCCATTCAATGAATTCTTTTTCTTTTAGTCAAATCTTCCATCTTTCAGTTTGATGAGGCGGAGTGACCGGAGGCTTGGAGTGTCCCAGACTATCCAACAACTTGCCCAAAAAAATTCTTTCTTCCACTTGAAGGTCATTGACGTTGATATTTTTGGTGCTTTTTGGAAGCAATTGTTTCAAGGGTGAGGCTCCATGTTTTGTTGCAGAATTTCTGAAGAGAAGGCTTTTTATCATTGAAAATCATCTTGTTTCTGGCGAGCCATATGTTCTATAAATTCACATAGGGGAGGGTGTCCCAAACCCTTCTAGCTATATTATGTTTCTTTCCCCCCCATGGATGATTTTTTCTCCAAATTTTTATTAGATCATGAGTGGTGCTGATGGGGTCTAATTGAATCTGGGAGATGGGTGTGAGATATTTCCAGCATTGAACTGTAAATGGGCACTTAATAAAGAAGTGAAGCATTGTCTCTTCTGCACCTTGGCAGTTGGGGCATCTAGATGGCCCACTAACACCCCTTTTTCTAAAGTTTTCAGAGGTTAAGATCTTGCATTTGAAGAGAGTCCAGATAAAGATTTTTATCTTTGGAATGGCTTCTGACTTCCAAATGAGCTTCCATATTGGCAATTGAGGAAAGGGAAGGTGCTCTTTGTTGATTTGGCAGTAAGTTGCTTTCATGGTGTAGGCAGTTCTAGAGGGATCCCAACGAAAGTTGTCCACACTTCCTTTCAGCAAGGGTGCAGCATAGTGGAGCAAGACTTTTAGGTTTGAGAGATATTCTTCCAAAAGAGGAGGGACAGGATGGAAATTCGATCCAATCTAATTTTCATTATGCTCATCCCACTTTGAAATTTGATCTAGAGAGTTTAAGTCGATACTCTGGAGGTGAGAGAGGATTCGATGAGTGCCCGGCCTTTCGAAAAAGAGGAGTTTGTCCCATGATCCTGTCATTCCCGATGTTGGTGTTGCTTCCCCCTTATGGGACTTTGGAGAGTTTTTGAATTAATAAAGGGATAGATTTATTGCATAGGACCCAGATTCTGGAGCAGGGTCTATTTAGAATGTCATGATCAAGGAGTTGTTGTTTAAGGGTGCTAAGCAATTTGGATTCAAGGACTTTTTTCCACTAATCAGACGCCAAAAAATCTTTCCTTCAAAGGCGTTGTTTGGGAGTTTGGGAATAAAAATTCCAATCCCTCCATTTTCATAATTCTGAGTGACTTTTCTCCACTTATTAAGATTGTATTTCTTCTTTTCGTTTTTTCCACCCTGCCAAAGAAAATGCCTTAAGATTGCTTCAAATTTGAGATGAATGTTGACAGGAGCGTAGAGCATAGTGAAATGATACAGAGGCAGAGATGAGAGCGCAGATTTGAGCAAGATGATTCACCCAGCCAATTTTAACCAAGAATATCCCCACTACTGTACTCTTATTTTCATTTTGTCTATTTTAATATTCCAAACTTCAGACTTCGGAGGCCCAGCACTTACAAGCATACCTAGGTAATTGAAGTGATCCCAGTTCAATTTGTAAGAGACTCCAAAAAATTTCGCTATGTTTTGAATGGCTTGATTTGTTGCGTTCTGCCCATAAATACAACTTTTTAGATAGTTTATCAGCCCTCCGGAGTAAAGCATGAACTTTTCAAGGAGAGATTTAAATCTATGAGCAATTATACAAGTTGCACCACCCATAAGGAGAGTATCATTTGCAAATTGTGAATGATTCATATTCTTGACCCCATTGCCAAATTTAATACCAGTGATGAGGCCAAATCTTTGCTTATGGTCCAAGGCCCTGCTAAATGATTCATCCATAAGGATGAAGAGGAAGGGAGAGAGGGAACAGCCCCGTCTAAGACCATGTGAGGATTGGAAGCAGGTTGCAGGCTTGCCATTTATGAGGGGGGGGGATCCAAGGACTAGTAATGCAAGCTTTGATGAGGGAGACGAATTCATTGTCGAAGCCCATTTGCTGAAGGACAGAGAAGAGCAAGGAGTGTCTAACCCTCTCAAAGGCATTGACAAGATCGAGCTTGAGAATGAAGCCTTTCTCTTTGCGCATCATACTCGAATGAATAGCTTCTCAGACAAGGAGGATGGAATTCGATATTTTCCTTTAGGAGATGAAACCTCCTTGGTTTTCCGAGATGAGGTTGGGGAGGAGGGGCTTCAGGCGCATGGCAAGGATTTTGGTGATTATTTTGTAAGAGGAATTGTAGAGGGAGATGGGTCTAAGCCTTGAAAAGGAGGATGGGCGGTTTGCTTTGGGGATAAGAGCAAGGTAGGTTGAGTTGGTGAAGCCCACTACCTTCTTCTTTCTTTGAGTCCACTATATCATTTTGGTTAGATACCTTTTTATTAAGTCCCAGTAGGTCCTGTAGAAACTGATGGAGAAGCCACTGGGACCTAGAGCCTTGTCTAGATGCAAGGACCATATGGCGCTTTGTATTTTGACCTCCTCAATAACTTTTGTCAAAGTGTTGTTGGTCTCCTTTGTGATAAGTTTTGGCAGATGACTTAGGAGGTCTGAATAGTCTTCCGGCTCAGCTATTTCAGTGAGAAGATATTTGTAATAGGTTGTGGCAGTAGCTTTTATATGTTCTTGATCTATCTGGATTATTCCTTCTTTGTCTATGATAGAGGATATCTTATTTCTTGTCTTTCACAATGTAGCTTGCTTGTGGAAGAAAAAGGTGTTTTTGTCACCTTCCTGAAGCCACAAATTTCTAGATTTTATCCTCCTCTTCTTTCTTGCTAATTTTATATAGTTTCCAGTAGAGGTATTTTTATTGATCTGATTTCTCTTGGCTCACCCCATGGGTATCAATTGTGTTATGGAAATCCTCAAGATTTTATTTTATTTATGTTTTAATCTTATTAGGTTTCTTATAATGCAGCTTGGCCCAATATTTTAAGGCCATTCTGACCATCTTAAGCTTTGTTTCCCAGATATACAAGGGATTTCCCTCTACATGTTGCTACTAGGTATAAAACACAAGATGCCTTGCTTCAAGGATGTCGCTCCACAGAGGATTTTATTTGAAGGGAAGGGGGCTGAGAGAGGTTTGTTCACCAAGGGAAAGAGTAATGGGATAGTGATCAGAGGCAGTACAGGAAAGGATGTTGGTGGAGGCTACGGAATAGTACGAGATGATAGGGACATCCACAAGGAATATGTACAAATGCTCCATGATGTTCCCCCCTCCAATTCTAGAGGGGTCCAGGTTGAAACTTCCACCCCTTTTTTCATTTGCATGCAAGATTAAATTGTAGTCACCTCCTATGATGATATTGTTGTTGTCCTCATTTTAAATGTCAGCTTTTAGTGCCTTCCAACAGACTTCTTTATCCCTATAGTGATTAGGTCCATAAATGTTGTAGATAGTGATATCAATTCTCTCTTTAATGCTTTGCAAGATTAATTTTATCCAATTTTGTGTTTTTGCAGCTCTTTTTTGTTTCCAGATAATTTGGTTCCAAATAGTAGCTAGTCAGCCCGAGGCTCCTCTGGATTCTGAATGGAGGCCTGCATGATTCTTTATTCTACTTATAATAGTTTCCATGTCGATATCACCTTGTTTAGTTTCTTGGAGGAGGATAATATCCGACTGCTCTTGATTCATTAGGTATCCTAGGGCTGAGTTTTTGGAGGGGTGCCCTAAACCCCTACAGTTCCAAGGAGGGTTTTCATCATTTTAGGAATGCAGAGCAAGAGTGTTACACTGAAATTTGTCACCATGATGTTTTAGTACTCCCTTAGAATTCTAGAACATCAAAGTTCCTAAAATCAAGCCTTGAAATTAAGGGAAAAGCTCACAAAAGTCTTAAAAACACTTGTACCGCACTTTCTCTTAACATTGCCTGCGGTGCCGCACCTTTTTGTTCTAAATCATGCAGAGCTAAACGCACGTTTTCTTCATTAAGGGTGCAGACCCCTATAAAAGGTAAAATGAAGGCGGAAAGTAACATTTAGAAGCCCAACAGTCAAATATGGAAGGTTCTAGAAACAATTATCCGGTCGAAGGTTCGCTCCTATCATGTATTTTCATTCCTCCATTATGGGAGCCTACCCCTTGATTTATGGAGCTCAATCCCTTCAAAAGAGCATTCTATCCCTTCTTATGTGGAACCATAACCTCCTCTCTTTTCCTATAAATTGAAGCCATAGTGCAGCTTCAGGAGTTAGTTAGTGAGTTAGACTTTCAGAATTTTTGAGGAGAAATGTTGTATAGACTCAGACTCTCTTAACTGATCATTATGTGGGAATGATTACACACCCATGTGTATTTTAGCTGAGAGAGTGCAAAGCTTGTCAGAGTAAAGGAAACACCTGTTCCGAACCCGAGGAAGGCCTGTACGACATCAAGGCAGACACGGTTTTAAGGCTCTTCTTTATTAAAGATAATACAAATGAATACCATTTTCTCAATGAGTTCTTTAATTAAGTAACTTGTTTATCATGTTTTATCAATGAGTTATTTAATTAATTATCTTATTTCTTGAATTCCTTGATCATCTTGATAGATATATAATTCTTGAATTAGTTTATCCTATGCAGGTGCTATTGATTTTTTCCATTTTTGTGATTGCAGATATTTGAAGACGACTCTTTCAAGAAACTGGAAAGAAGATTATTAAAAATAGCGCTAGACTACAGGTAGGTCTTCAAAACCCCTGTTGTCGCTAATTAATGAATCGAATATTATCTAGATAAAATAGTTTTTGTTTTTCTGTTTGTTGCTAGCTGTCCGTAGGACACTTGGGAGGTTTGTCTTGTGTGCAAGAACGACTTATCCGTCCAAAAAAATGGCGACTCCGCTGGGAAATGGATTTTGAACTTTGATTTCTTTTATTTTTGACTTATGAATTTATTTTTTCTGATTTTGATTAGTTTATACTGGCTTGGGTAGTTTATCCCTGTATAATTCCTGAGAAACGTTTTAGAGATTTTTATTTTTCTCTTAGTTTTCTGGTATCCTCACTTTTCTTTTAGAAATAGTGCGGGCATCTCCGCTCTTTTCTTGTATAAATAGTGTGGGACCGCACCTGTTTACACTGGAAACTGTGGAACCTGTGAAAATTTTTAGAAAACTTTAAAATTCTCTTTTCTGTATCAATTTTTTAGATTCTCAGTGTATACCCAGACTTGTATTTTCTGTCAGAAAGCTTTGATTGAGAGTTTATTTCAGAATTTTTAAATTTTGAATGATTTTCTGAAAGATCTGCATGTTACAGCAATTTTTTCTTTGTCTTTATCCCACTCAAATATTAGAAGCCTCGGTATACCTTTAGATCACTGGTATTTCCTTACTTTCTTGCTGAGTTTGACTTCATAGCAGAAATTGTTTTATGAGATTTAGATCCCATTTTCTCATTTGCAAATCTTTAAACAACTTTTGTTGATAAGTTTGGAATTTCACTTAAAAAACCAAAATTGGATGTTTTTTGAGTTCTTGCTAATCTAAGAAAAGAATTTCTTAGTTAGATAACAAGCTAAGCAAAACATCCTCAAAATATTTAAAGTTTTAATTCAAATTTAGTCTTTAGAATTTTTAGATCTCAAAATTAGTGTTTTTTAGTTTTGAGTGATTATTTCTAGAAAATTGTAGTTTTCTTTTGGATAAAATTTTGTTTGTAGTTTCGATCTTGAATGATAAAGGTATTTCTTATTGAGCAATTGATCATTTTGAGTTCTCATGAAATTATATTTCTTTTCATTTATTCTTGTTTGAAGGAAATAATAGTTTTAAAAGATTACATTTTCTCAACTCTTTCTTTTAGATAGAATTCATTGAAAGGAAAAGAATTGTTTCTCATATAAGATGAATTTTTAGTGTGTTTTGAGTCGGATCACTACATATCATCAGTTTCACTTTCACACCTATTGTCCTAAGAAATAGCCTATTAAAATCAACGCTTAAATTAAAATCAATATAGTAAATTTTATATTTCTAGGGCTCTTTTCACCAATATAGCTTAGGCTAGTGTCTTGGAGTAGGGAGTAATTAACTCTCCAAGACAATTAAAACAAAAAATTAGTCGATCTTGTGGTAGGAAAAATCCAATAGTCGCTTGTATGCTCTGGGAATCTCCTCTTAAAGGAGTCAAGCAGGAGGTCATATCTGAACCAGTGGGATAATCAATTCTATCTCATTGGGAATGATAGAGGATATGCGCGTATTAACAACGGTAAACCTCACCTCAAATAGACCATTTTTGAGGAGCCTGGGGTCACTTGTCGGTATACCTTGGATTATGTCAAGGAGCCTTCAAGGGGATTGAGCTTTGTTACTCTGCCCTTGCACGTATGTCGGATCGTAGACTGTTCCCCCAGGTATATTAGTTCCTGTTGGTAACCTTAGTGGCCATAATATTTATGGTTTTTTCCTAAGGTGACGGTGGAGGAAAGATCCCACTATACCTGGAGCAGACGTCGACTAGACTCACTTAGACTCTCCAGAGGGTTATCTTCACTCGAGATGGTTTAAGTGGAGAAACTTGCACCAGTCTGTTTCATTAAGCAGGTTGTCAAGGTAACTGTTCCAACCGCCCTTTCTACATTAAAATACTATGATGTTGGATTTCATCACCATCTAGTGTTTTTAGTGTGGGAAGTTACTGTTTGTGTGTTGTTTGATCTCCTAGATTTTTAGGCGTGTGATTCATTTTTTTGTTTCCATAGTGACTCTAGGAGTTTTCATTGAAATTTTATTTACTTGCGTGTGATTAATAATTTTTAATCGTGGTTGAATTACCAAGACAATCGCGTAGACTCCAGGGGAAACCCCCTGAGTATACACCAAGCCAAATTGAAGGACTCTGAGCTTCGGTACCGCCTAGTGTTAGTAGATTTAGATCAACAGAACCAGTAGAATCATCTATAGTTATTCATCCTGATTATCAATCACAAACAGTAGAATATATTCAAGAGCCAATTTCAATTTCCGAAGTTACTGGTAGTATTTGTCCAACCAGTGAATTAGCTGAAGAACCTGAAATTTCTGAGCCCGAAACTGAACCTGCTGTGTTGGAACCATCTTAAGGATTTTTTACTCTAACTTCTAGTGATCCTGATTCACTTAGGGTAAGACATCGCATTACTGAAAACCTTCCTTCTGATCTCATATGTATTGAAGAACTTGTTGGTCCAGACGAAGACGTAGTTCTTCTTGAAAACCAAGAAAATTTGAATCTTAGGGAACGTGAATCAATATTCTACAGTCCTTTTAGAACAGACACTTGCTATTTATCATTGAAAATTTTTTTACAAAACGCAGGTCTTACTTATTCACCACCCCGAATTCCTTTTCACCCTACACTTAGAGGTTATCATCCTTCATCAGCTATGTTGGGTGAGTCATCTATGTTTTCTCAATCTCCGAAAACATTTTTATACGGTGGTCCATCTGTTCCTTTGGGATACCAGTCGCTCTCTAGTACTTTCTCAGTGGCAACTCCTCAACCAATTGAACAAGTGCTATCATCTGGTACAAATGAAACTAAAACTGAAACATTGAACGTAGAACAAATTTTTATGATGTCTGGAAATATTCCAAATCCTCAACCTCAAGGAAGTTAGTTACCGCCTAGGGGGCAACCTCAAGGTAGTTAGTTACTGCCTGGGGGGCAACCTCAAGTTATCTTTTTACCAGGACAAACTGTAGGACAATATTATCTACCTGGAGAACAACCTCAAGGACAGTACATACCTCAAGGTCAATATCAACCTCAAGGACAGTACATTACTTAGGGTCAACCCCAGAGTCAATTTATTCCTCAGGGTCCACCCCAGAATCAGTTTATTCCTCAGGGTCCACCCCAGAATCATTTTATTCCTCGGGGTCAACCCTAGGGTTAGTTTATTCCTGAGGGTCAATACCAACCCTAGATTCAGTACATGCCTCAAGGTTATCAACCTCAAGGTCAATACCCAGCTAAGGGATTTCAACCTCCTTCAGGACAACCATTGTTAATACAAGGAACCAGAACTTTGCCAATTAATTATCAAACTTATGTTCAACCTGGTTATGGTCCTTCATATGCACAACCTTCTATGGGTCAATACCCCGGAATGAATATGGCGTGGGATCCATCTCAAATTCAACAGACTTTGCAACCCAATGTGCAATTACCTAATCAACCTGGACGGCCCATAGGTTCTGGTACAACCCAGCAACCTGTCCAGCCTACCTTTCAAGTCCCTGCACCTGGTTCTATTCAGCAGCCTGGGCCTAATACACCTCAAAATCCACCTTAGAATTCTGTTACTATTGCAACTTCTGTTCAACCTACCACACCTATTTCTGGAGTATCTGTAGCTCCTGTTTCTACTACCCCTGTATCAGTACAAATTCCTCAAGTATCTATGCCACAGTCAGGAGCTACAATTCAGACTACGGTCCAGATGCCTACAGGACAAGCTGGTACAAGTACGATTCTTACTAGTCAACCACAATTTACTTACCAACCGTACCAAGGACATTATCAATTTGGACAGGCTACACAAAATCCATTATATCAATATCAATCGTACCCTGGGTATACTTATCAAATACCTCAACAACCCCAGTATGGTCCGGATAATCCTAGTTATCCAAGAGGTTTTACGACTCCCAATGTGCATCCAATTCCAGGATATCCTGGATATCCTCCTCCTGGAACTGGTTTGATCACACAAGGTTATCAAGACCCTAGCCATCGATTACCGTTTATAGAAACTTTAGATTTACTTGATCTATCGCACCTTACGAACGATCCTATCTTTTATCTTCTGTATTGGTCGTCATTGCCTAACAAGTTGCCCAGTGATATTCCAAAGTTTGAGGGTAAGTCAGGAGAGGACCCATCTAATCATGTTATGAATTATCACCTCTGGTGTGCATCCAATTCACTAATCAATGATTCGATTCGACTGCGTCTTTTTCAGAGAACTCTCATTGGTCTAGCTGCCAAATGGTATATTGAGTTACCATGAGGCTCTTTTAATAATTTTAATGCACTAGATAATGCTTTCTTAACCCATTTTCAGTTGCCTGTCAGATACGACAATGGTACGGAATTGCTAACTTCATTAAAACAATCTATGTCTATGTACATATTCGATCACATTCATGAATGGAGACATAGGAGGCGTTTAGTGAAGGTCTTTATTTCGGATCAAATTTTGGCTGAATGGTTTATTAAATCGTTATTGCCCAAAATAACTGAAGATGTGGCAAAGGGAGGCGTTGTTACAGAAGAGCAAGTCATTGCTCAGGCTCAGTACCTTGACCTTGTATATACCCAGTCAAGTACTCTGTATGATAAAATCCCCGATTTACCAAGACCTGGTCAATTAACTACAACTCCTTCTGGCTCTCATGGCGTTGATGGTGTAATTGGTTTTGTTAGCACTGGTAAAAGTAAGAAGAAATCTTCCAAGACGACTTCTCCTATTATCACTTTACCCGATTCACCGAAATGAGATTCTTCTGTTGAAAATTCCACCGATATTCATGTTGTAGAATCATCTATAACCAAACCTAAAACTGGTGGTAAGAAAAAAGGTAAGAATAAAAAGAAAAAACCTTCAAAAGATAAAAACGATAAAACTGAACCAACTGACGAAAAATGAAAACCTCGTTATCCTTCTCTCATTTGTGATGAGGATCATTTTACAAAAGAGTGTCCACGTAGAGCTGAGGTATCGAAATTCGTTAAGGCTTCACCCATACCTACTGTCTTGAAAGATCCGTTTCCTGCTCAAGATAGTAATATGATTGGATCTTCCTCAAATACGCTAGAAGATATTTTCATGGTTGCGACGCGATCGCAAGATTACGGTAGTAAAAATCCTAGTAAAGAAGTAGAAACATCTAATTCATCATCAACTACATCTCCCTAGTTTCTGATCCGCTACAAATCGAGAAAAAAAATCCTGACTTAGTAATCAAACTGCCTGTTAAAGGTGTACTTCGTAAATCAGCCTTCAATCCACATATGAGAGCTGCTCAGAATTACTATATTGTTGAAGACTTGGCAATTTCCCCTTCAACAATGTCAGCTTTGGAAGTGCTGCAATCATGCCCAGCCCAAAGAAAATTACTATTGTCAGCCTTAGGAGCCATAGACCTCCAGGATTCGAACCTCATGATCTTTGATTTAGAGAATTTTACACCCCGCCTACCCCATCAAATGGCTTTTCAAATTCCAATAATAGTAAAAAACAAACATATTTTTCGTATTGTTGTTGATGAAGGGGCTTCCACGTGTATTATGTCATTAAAATTTTTGAAATCACTTGGTTCTCCGACAATTAACCAATCACCGACTATCCTCAAAGATTTTGATGGAAGAGGTTTTCAGTCGTATGGTATTTTACAGGATCTACCAATAGAGGTCGAAGGAAAAACCGTTAATTTGGATGTGGAAGTGGTTGATGCCCCTCTGGATTACAACCTTATCCTGGGTCGTAGTTGGTATTATGCCATGACTGTTGTTGTATCGTCGATCTTTCATCTCATCATGTTTCCGCATAAAGGAAAGATCGTTAAAATAGATCATATTTCATATTACTCATCCAACCCAACCTCTACTGATAGCATCCAGCATATCGGAAAATCGACTATCCCTTATAAGGATGTCGGAGTAGGTTTGCTTAAAGATTCAGCTTTACTGGGAACTTTTTCCCTGCCTACTCCCAACGTACAACCTCCTATTGCTAACATCAATATGATTACATCAAGTACTATTTCCTTTGATGATCCTTGGATAGTACCTTCAGAATCAGAACTAGATTCCTTCGATGACATGATGCCTTTGAGTCCTTTTGAGTTAGCATATCAGACTGTACAGTCATTTTCTGATACTCCTTCAACTAAATTAGATCCAGTGAATTTGATCAATGAGGAGTCATTTTCAATATCGAGCTTAGCTTCGACATCAATTTCGGATCTTGATCAACACGTATTTAATGATGATGAAAAAATTCGTGAATTCTTATCTGTCGATGAATTACCATGGGAAGATCTACATCATAGGTCTTTGTTTTTACCTGATCTTCATCATTTTGAGAATAATTTTTCCTCTATTTTTACTACTGATTACGTCAAAGAACCTCAAAATCCTATCTCATCTTCCAATTCTGAATTGAATATAGAAACAATTTCTACAACGTTTCCCATTGACATTTCAGTGAAACCCAGAATTGTTGAAAACATTCATATAGGTGCTTCTTGTACGCTTGATGAAATCCAAGCATATAAAGCCATATTTTAGGAATTCCGCGACATTTTTTCCTGGTCATATGAAGAAATTCCAGGAATTGATCCGTCGATTGTTTTTCATGAAATTAAGACATACCCAGATGCTAAACCCGTCAGACATAGATTACGTCAGATACATCCGAGAAAAGCTGTCGCTATTAAAGTAGAAGTTGAAAAATTACTTCGTGTAGGTTTTATTTATCCGATTCCGTTAACAGATTGGGTGTCTAATATTGTTCCTGTCAATAAAAAACAAGGAACAATACGATTATGCATTGATTATAGGGATATAAATCGAGCTTGTCCAAAAGACAACTATCCAACCCCTTATATCGATCAAATTATTGACGATTGTGCTGGAAGTGAAATGTTTTCGTTCATGGATGGATTTTTCGATTACAATCAAATTAACATACTCCCTGCAGATCAACCTAAAACAACTTTCATTTTTCCATGGGAGACTTTTGCTTATCAAAAATTACCTTTTGGACTTAGGAATGCTGGCGCCACTTTTCAGAAGGCAATGTCTTATGCATTTCATGACATTAAACACATTTTGCAACCCTACCTCGATGATTTTCCTGCTCATTCCTTGCGTAGAGTAGATCATATCACTCATTTACGAGCCATTTTTATATGATGTAGGCATTATAAGATTCGTCTGAATCCTCACAAATGTATTTTTTGCGTACAATATGGATGATTGTTGGGATTTATTGTCTCAAAGGTAGGAATTCGTGTCAATCCATCGAAGGTTGAGGCTATCATCAATTTACCTTCTCCTTCTACTCTTTGCCAACTCCAAAGTTTGCAAGGGAAAGAAAAAATTTTACGTCAATTCATTCCTAACTACATTGAGTTAACGAAAGGTTTTACCAGGTTGTTAAAACAAAATATTCCTTTCTTTTGGGATGAGATCGCTGATCGATATTTTGATGCTCTTAAAAATGCACTGACCCATGCACCGTTACTGCATCCTCCCAATTACAACCAGGATTATTTTTTGTACCTCGCCGCATCCGATTCCACGATAGGAATGGTTTTAGTTCAGGAAGATGAATTCAATAGTGAACATGTGATTTATTATCTTAGTTGTAATTTGCATCGGACTAAAATCAAATATTCACATGTGGAGAAATTTGCCTTGGCAGTTGTCCAACGTTTTCGTCATTACATACTTTTACGCAAAACAACAGTGATTTCTGATTGTAACCCTATGATGTATATTTTGACCAAACAATTGCTAGGGGGCAAATACTCCAAATGGATTGTTATCCTATAGGAGTTTGACTTGGAATTTGAAAAATCAAAATTAAAGAAATCATTGATATTTGCTGAACTTATGTGTGACTTCCCAAGTACTGATACAGAAACTGTGGCAGAAAAACTGATCGCGGACGAATCCTTGTTTCTTATTAGTACCATAAATCCTTGGTATGGGGATATCATTGTTTATCTTCAGACCCAATATTTTCAGCCCAAAATTTCACGATCACAACGACGTAAAATCCGTTTCCAATCTCAACAATATCATATTGTTGGCGACACACTATACCATCATGGTGCAGACTCTGTTTTTCAACGTTGTCTCACCCATGAAGAAGCCGAAAATGTTTTAAATGAATTTCACTCTGGAGCATGTGGCAGTCATATGTCTGGGTATGCCACAGCCCAAAATATATTGCACGCTGGTTATTTTTGGTTGTCCTTATTTAAAGATTGTATTTATGCAGTCTGAAAATGCCATAATTGTCAAATTTTTGATCGAATGATGCGAGCACCACCTGCTCATCTTCACCCTATAATTGTTGTCGGTCCTTTTTCAAAATGGGGCATTGACTTCATTACATGTAACCCTCACTCGGCTGGGGGGCATGGGCATATTATTCTCGCAGTAGATTATTTTACCAAATGGACCAAGGTGATGCCTACATTTACGGCAGATAGCAAAACTGCATCTACTTTCGTGTTCAATTATGTGATTGCTCGTTTCGGTGTACCCCAAGTGATAATTACTGACCATGGGAGTCATTTTCGAAACATCATGATGACTGAGCTAACTGACCAACTTGGCCTGCGACATGATAGTTATACACCATATTATCCGCAGGCTAATGGTCTGGTTGAAGCGATTAATAAAGTTTTAGTCACCATGATCAAATGAATCATCGGAATTCATAAATAGAATTGGCATACCATGTTTTTTTCTGCACTTTGGGCATATTGGACCTCAGCAAAAACATCAACAGGCTTTACCCCTTTTCAACTGGTTTACAGTTTAGAAGCGGTATGACCGATTGAATGCGAGATACTGTCACTCAAACTAGCCATAGAGTTACTACCAGCTACCTCTGAGGAGGAAAAACACTTTTTGCACTTAGCTCAATTAGATTAGAATCAGTGCATCGCTGCATTAGTCACTAAGACTCATGTGAAACAAATGAAAGCTTAGTATGATAGAAGTGTTACACCTCGTATTTTTTCAGAAGGAGACCTAGTTTTACTATATGATCAAGCTAACAATAAGCTAGGGGCTGGGAAATTCGAACCCATGTGGCATGGTCCTTATATTTTCAAGTGAAAACTTGCAAAATGGGCCTATGAATTGATTTATTTTGACGGAGTTTCTTTAGGAAAACCCAGAAATGGGCTTTATCTGAAGAAATATTACACTTGATTTTTGTGTGAAAATCTTTCCTATATACTAGTTAGTTTTTAGCTGGTGTGTTGTAGATTAGAAACGTGTGCCTACCTTAAGTGTGATTTTACTACTATTCCTGCTTATCTGGATTACTCTTGATATTTTAGATGTCGACGTCTTTTCAAACATACATTGGTTTTGCTGATGGTGCTTGTCGTAGTACACGAAACATTTCTTCCGCAGCCTAGGTTATTTATTCACCCACTGACAAGTTAGTATCTATGCATGGGGTAAGCCTCGGTCAAATGACAAGAAATATTGCAGAATATAGCACAGTTATTGAATTATTGTCTGAATCCATTTAATTTGGAATTTGGAGTTTGATCGTTAGGTTAGATTCTGAGCTCGTTGTATTACAATTAAATCGAGTATATGCAATTAGAAATCCAGTGTTGTTAAGATTATTTTTGAAAATTCATCTCTTGGAACGAGAATTTGATTATATTGAGTATCAACACATTCCAAGAAGATTAAACACATTAGCAGATGCAATAGCTTCTAGTGTTATAAACATACATTTGCGATAATGAAAGCAGTAAATAACATTCGATAATATGTTGAACAGCTAACTAGAAATAGTAGTATATCATAGTATAGAATAGTGTTTCAAAAAATAGTACATCGTCCTCGATCATAGGTTCAAAACGCCTTATGATCGGGGAAAAAGTGATACAAAAATGATATGAGTCTATAAAATCGATCATCCACTATCCATGGTAATGATCATGATAATATACTATAGCTCGTGCAACTCTACTCAGGAATCTCCTAAATGGTCCAGGAACACCAATGACATATCTTTGCAAACGAAGTGGAATGTCGTCTATGGTAGTCTCAGGGATGTCCATAGTCAGCCGCTCCAGATGGTGTTCCAAATCAGTAAATATTTCTATTGTATGATCCTTTGGTGGTGCTACCACTGCAGCTGCATCCCTTTGCCTCCTCTTGAAGGGGCGTAGAGTGACTGGTCGACGTGGACCCACATCTACATTTAAAAATTTTGTTATGAGTTTTAGACGATTTAGAAAAGAAAATAAAAATTAGAAATTGGAGCATGTCAAAAAGATTTTTTACCTGACTCATCCCACTGAACTCCTGGAGGAAGTGGCATATCTCGATCGCCACGGAAATCTATACCCGCATAAGGAAAATCTTCTATCACAAAGAGTTGGTGCTCTAGCAAATAGAAGTATGCTGAGGGAAATTGAAAAATCTCTCCACCCTCGCTATGACAGGCCATCAAAGCAACCCATCGAACCATCCAAGGCTCTTGAGCTCTACCAGCATCAACTAGAATATGTTGCGGGGTCAGTAGAGGAACCCTCTCCAGAGCAAAATTAACTACGATCGATCCATATCCAAAGTTATTTAACTTCCCGTTATTTTCTCTAGTTAGTTGGCCTTTGATATTAGCCAACACTGCCTCGCACCAATTGAATATGGTGCCTCGGAAAGAATCTACTGCAATCCGCATTTGAGAACCAGTAGCAATGTGCAAAGTTGCACTTCTACATAAATTGGTTACGGTAAATGCAACCACTTTTAATTCAGGACGAATGATAGTTTTGATATCAATCCGTTTGTCTTTAGGATTGGCCTCATCATTGCAGAACTCTAATTGCAGGCTAGCAACAGACTGGCCACCTGGCCTAGCCCCAAATAGAGAAAGTGGTTCACCTCTTTTAGACAAACCAGTGAAAAAATATATGTCCTCCAGCTCAATTTCGAGTCGGTTGCCTCCAATCATAAAACATTGGTCCTGTACATCCCACTTGTTTACCAACCAAGTGAGAAGGTCTACTTGAGCTCTCATGCCACTAATAGCCCAGAATTTAAGTGGCCCACATGCTCTTAAAACTTGTAATGTAGGCGGATGAATCATTGCAGCTTCATCCACCTCCTCATGTTCAAGTTCCCACTAGATAAGCATTGTAAATATCCTACAATGAATAAAATGAAAGATTAAAATCATTTTAAAAAGGAAATTTTGGGTAATTTGGAAAGAAAATATGTTTTTAAATTCTTCACGGCACCCCCACACTTTTCGTTCAGAGACAATGCATAGCTCTGCACAGGCTCTGTGCTAAAAGTGCGGGACCATGACATTTTTCTTTGTAAGAAAATGTCAGGGTCCGCAGGTAACATGTGTCTTACTTGCGGACCCCCAAGGGCAGAATTTTGAACATATTTCCTCTCCAAAAATGAATTTTAAACCCTAAATTAAGGAAATGAACAGATGAAAAGCAAGGAAAAGAGGATGTGGATTACCTGGAGCAGACGGTTTTCGATTTCAACGGTCGGTTTGTCCGAAATCTTCTATAGAGCGTTTTTTGCCAAAAGCTCTAAAATTTTCACTCCGAACTCAAATGGTAAAAATGAATTTGGAAAACTCCTTTTTATAAGTTTTTTCGAATAAATGAAATTTAAATTTGTTTATTTTTCACTTTAAAAAGATGGTTTTTCAAAATATTTTTATTATTGAAGCAGAAACGTTTAATTTTTTGAGTTTTTGTGCAGAATACCGGATTTTTCAAGTGAAATGGTCATTTTTGACGAAGAGTATACTTTTATCACTTTTTCGGGCTCTCTAAAATTTACGAAAAAGTGAAACCATGGAGTTCTCTTTTAGGCCCTTTTCAGACTCTCTAAAAATGAAAATATTGCCGAGTACTTGACTATTCGAACTCGTTAAAGGAAATGAACAGTCGTCCCTTCAGTATAAGTTTACCCCTTTTCCGGATTGAAATGGACTATTTACGAAAAAGGTATACATTTACTAATCACGGTCAATAGAGTTCTCTCCTGCATTATTTTATCCTTTTTTGGGCCTGAGAGACTAAAATTACGAAAAAGTACACCCATGGAGTTTTCTTAAGTTTTTTCTTCTGACTCCATAAAAATGAAAAACACCGAGTTTCTCCTATACTGGACTCATTAAAATTTAACAGTAAAGGACCTATTGATTACAAACAGGAGCGGACCACTCCTTCTTAGGGTTTGATTTTAAAATAAGTTGGACTCATCCGAAGGATGAGCTTATAAACAAGCAAATGTTATCCTCCTCAAGTTTATCAAAAATAAAGAGGTACTTGCCAGAAATGGTGGGGGAAAAGAGAGAAAATGAATTCATTTGTTACACTTTTATTTAAAAGTAGTAAACCACTCTTGAACATGAAACTTTTTTTCACACTTCTACCTGGGTTGGGAAATCCTTTGCCTATCAGTTAATCAAACCACATTGAAAGTCTTCAGCCGGTTTCTGGGTATTAGCTTAGGGAAATTTTTACCAAACCATCTGAAGTGTCGTTATGTGTTCAAGAGGATAGTCAAACAAACCATTCATCTACAAACATTTGTCTCCATTCGTGTTGACCATCCCTGAGTCAGTCCTTGCAAAAAATTTCTTCAAAACTTGATCTATGGTTTCCTGTCATGAGCTTGCTTACGATGGATCACTTTCTATCGACGACAGCTCATAATCTAGGAAGTTTATTTAGAATCTGTCAGTACCTTGGAATATTCATGCCTTAATGGCAGGTTTCTCACCTTCGATGACATGTTGCATCATTGACCTTTGATCGAACGATTCCGTGAAATGTTCGACTTCAAATCACTTATTCACATTTCATGGATTGTACTGAGTACTTTGAGAGCCATTGTCATTATTGGTGGTTTCTCTCACACTTGTTAACAATTCACATCATTGACTGGTAATCAAGTGGGTTCTACCATGTTTGACTTCGACACATTTAATCGCATGGATATAATCGTACTAGTTCAGGAAGCAGAAATCAAGACCCTGGATCTATTTTTCACCATCCAAGTTGTGAGGAGTTTTATTATTCATTATGCAGTAGAATATTCATTACAGATGGTTGTGTCCATGTTGTGTCTACACTATTGATGTAATATTAAAATCATTTATGTATCAGAACAAGTTTAGTTAGTTTTTGTTCTGAGTATGGGAATGCCTACCTCAGTGATGATATATATATATATATATATATATATATATATATATATATATATATATGTTTTGCATTGAATTTTTTTACAGGGTTCTAACTAGGGTCTCCACAGGCTAATCCTTGAAATGATAAAGCACATCATTCTTCGAATTCTCTCAGACTTCGCACTTTAGGGGGAAATTTTTTACACTTAAATTTGTCACCATGACGTTTTATTACTCCCTTAGAAGTCTAGAACATCAAAGTTCCTAAAATCAAGCCTTGAAATTAAGAGAAAAGCTCATAAAATTATTAAAAACACTTGTACCGCACTTTCTCTTAACATTGTCTGTGGTGTTGCACCCTTTTGTTCTAAAGCATGCTGAGCTAAATGCACTTTTTCTTCATTAAGGGTGCAGACCCCTGTAAAAGGTAAAATGAAGGTAGAAAGTAACATTTAGAAGCCCAGAAATCAAATCTGGAAGCTTCTAGAAACAATTATCCAGTCGAAGGTTCGCTCCTATCATGTATGTTCATTCCTCCATTATGGGAGCCTACCCCTTCATTTATGGAGCTCAATCCCTTCGAGAGAGAATTCTATCCCTTCTTATGTGGAACCATAACCTCCTCTCTTTTCTTATAAATTGAAGCCATAGTGAAGCTTCAGGAGTTAGTTAGTGAGTTAGAATTTGAGAATTTTTTAGGAGAAATGTTGTATAGACTCAGACTCTCTTAACGGATCATTATGTGGGAATGATTACACACCCATGTGTATTTTAGCTGAGAGAGTGCAAATCTTGTCAGAGTAAAGGAAACGCCTATTCCAAACCCCAGGAAGGCATGTACGACATCAAGGCGGACACAGTTGTAAGGCTCTTCTTTATTAAAGATAATACGAATGAATATATTTTTCTCAATGAGTTCTTTAATTAAGTAGCTTTTTTATCATGTTTTATCAATGAGTTATTTAATTAATTATCTTATTTCTTGAATTCCTTGATCATCTTGATAGATATATAATTCGTGAATTAGTTTATCCTATGTAGGTGCTATTTATTTTTTCCACGTTTGTGATTGCAGATCTTTGAAGACAACTCTTTCAAGCAACTGGAAAGAAGATTATTACAAATAGTGCTAGACTATAGGTAGGTCTTCAAAACCCCTGTTGTAGCTAATTAATGAATCGAATATTATCTAGAGAAAATAGTTTTTGTTTGTCTGTTTGTTGCTAGTTGTCTGTAGGACACTTGGGAGGTCTGTCTTGTTCATAAGAACGACTTATCTGTCCAACAGAGAGCCTGCCTTCCCTCCTTGCTCCTTTTGGCCTGATTCTTCGTAGTTTTTCCCTAAAATGTATGTTTCAATAGGGTTCTAGGTTCCAAGAGCTATGTCCTTTTGGGCAGCTTCATCTCTGTGGTGCTTGGATGACTTCCTTCTAGGGCCAGTTTTTTTTAGGATTTCCAATGTGACTCCATGCTATTTTGAAGAGTTTCTAGTGATCCGAGTTGAGGAGGGATCTAGAGAAGGGGAGGGGGGATTAAGATTGGAGGGAGAGTGATGAGGGGAAGAGAGTTGAGTAGGAATAGAGGGTTGAGGAGGGTCATCTTCTGAGGGGGAAAGGGAGGAGAAGGGGTTGGAAGATGCTAGAGATGCGATGGAGAGAGGGATGGGAGGAGGATCAACAGGGTGTTGGGAGGGGTCAGAGGGATGGGGGGATGAAGAGGAGGGGATGCAAGAGGAATCTTTAGGAGGAGGCGTAGAGTGGGCCAAGGTATTTTCGGTGCTTCTAGGGTTAGAAGTGGTCTTCTTTTTTTTATGGTTTCCCATTGTGTTTGGATCTAGGTTTTCAACATTAATAACTTTAGAACATTTGTTAGAAAAATGGCCTTATTCATGATATAACTTGCATTTAAATGGGATTTGCTCATAATTGAGCTGCTGAATGTGACTCCAGTTGTCAACTTTGAGCTTGATCGCTTCAGGGAGACCATTTCCCAGTTCCACCTCGACGCAAATTCGGGCACATGCTTGCATTTTGTCTCTTGGCTCACTCTGATCGATGAACTTGCCAACAAAATTTCCGATAGCATGAATAGAGTCATCCCCCCAACAGTGAAAGGGGAGATGCAGAAGCTGCACCCAAACTGGAACAACATTTGGCACATCAATTTTTGCATCGAAGTCAGGTGTCGATTTGTTGAGATATAGCCCTCTAGTTTCCATGAAGTAAGGACCGTTCTTGAATATCAAATCCTTGTCCTCTTTTTTTTCAAAGTGAAAGTTAAAATAGCCTCTGCCACAAAACCTGATAGATATTTTCTCACTGAATATCTTATATGCCCAGTTATGCTTGACCCATTTTTGAACAGTCTTTGGAGACGGCCATAACCTAGTGAACTGACCGATGAGGCCCTTCTCAACAAGAGAAAGGGTAGCCATGTGCAGGATAGTCAGAGGTAGAGAGACCTCCTGGATACTGTCAAGCTTCTTGACAAATTTGTAGATCACCGGACGAGGGCAGGGAGGATATAGAGAGCTGATCAGAGCCAATAAAGCTTGGTCATGATCCGAAGGAGGGGTCGCCTTCGGGATGGTCTCCAGGGGGGCCATGCGCGTAGCTGAGAGAAGGAGATGCAGTCACAAAAGCGGTCGCGGCACCATAGCGCAACAACAAAAAAATAAATCCTTGACGAGTGGAAGGGTTCTCATTATTCCTGAAGGAATAATTATGGATTACTATGCTTGGGGTTTGGGAAAGAAGAGAAATAATCAAGTAGAAGCCTATGGATTATACTATGGACTTACCATAGCGCAACAAAAATAAATCAAGGATATGCACATATTGGGAGACTCTCTTCTAATTATAAAACATATGATCACAAATATTACAGCTCATAACAACAAGTTGAATCAAGTTCTAAAAACAATCCAGAGATTACGTCCCCTCTCTCAGAATCTTCAATTCTTCCACATATTAAGAAGTCCAAATCAATAGGCTGACTTGCAAGAAAATATAGCTTTCCAAATAAAGGAAATTTATAATCAAGTGAATGGAACTAAAGGATCCCACCCCATCCCCTAGTCCTGATTATGAATATTATAAAGATGGAGTAAATATGTTTATGCTATTGGGAGAAAAAAATAAAGTAATTTGGAGTTTAGATCTTAAAATTCTAATTTCACTCCATATTCCTTGTTATGAATGGGCTCTCATTTTTATAATTCTTTTTATTCCCCCTTGGCTTCCACATCACCCTCCACTCATCTCCTCCCTTCACGTTTCTCTTGTCTCGCTCCCTTGCTGGCATCCTCTTCCTCTTCCCCCTCACTCCACCCCCTCATTTCTCCCCCCTTTCACCTTAACCCCCTATGCTTGAATCTATTCAACTATAGAAATAGGTTACGTCCTCTTGTCCTAAGCACTTGGATAATTCCATGCAATTTTTACCCTTCAACCGATGGATGCAATACAGTGATGTCATCAAAACTTGGCAATGAGATTGGAATAATTGTGGCAGATCTGAGGCTTATGATTCGTAATCAGTCCCATTGCATGAACCAACAAACCATCTCCATGCGAGAACCCTCTGAGAATGAGACTCATTTAATTCTATGGGGGAAGATATGATGGCTTGCACGAGGGGCGGTTAATAACTATCAGGTGAACATTGTTTCAGGCGACAAGGAAATCATGGATGGTAATTGGGACCCTGGAGGTATGTTTTCATTTGCATGGCTCAGTTGTTTCTATAACTTGAGAAAAAAAGATCAGAAATGTTGCAATAGAGAGGCCATAGTTCTGAAGGCTGATGGTGGTAGGTTTCAGGGGTATTTTCGGGGATGTTTGTGGGTAATTCAGGTTTCTGAATTTTGGACTTGGGAGGATATAAGTACTAAGAAGTATCTGTCTAATAACATTGTTGTTTGTGTGACTCTAAGAATTGGTCCTCGGTCCTTTGAGTCTTTGTTTTGGTCTCTGAGTGGAATTGGGCCACTGTCGAATTGGGTCTTTATCTTTTCCACAGGAAAATTCGTAATTTTATTAAAAATAACAAAATTACATGTTGCATCAACAAATAAAGGTAGCAACCAGCCAATATTGGTGTAAAAACAAGTAAAGTAAAGTAAATTAATATACAATGGAGAGAAAAACTAAGTTTTCCTCCCTTTCTTCTTTTCCACCTTCCGCCATGCTCCTTGAGATGACGTGGGGGAGACAAGGGCGAGCTGACTATCAACTGTAGCTGCTCCAACATCCTTGTCTAAGTTGGAGTTGTCTGAAGTATGATGCCTTTTTTTCCTGCCGCTATATGTTACAACTGGTTCCTTTGAGGGCTGGGTCTGTTGTGTTTGTATTTCAGTGGATCCTAATTTTCATTTTTTTGTGCATCCGGGATAACTGTTGACTGATTGTTCCCATATGTAGTGGGTGCTTCCTATTTTTCTTCCATATCCTCCTCTGAATCACATGGGGGGTATTTCCATCCTTTGGGTTCTTTCTAGACTCTCTTTTTTCTTCAGTTATCTCTCTTTGCTTCAGGGCAGGTATTTTGTAGATGACCAGTCTGTCTGCAAATTCTGCATCTGAAGGCTGTGTTTTCATAGTATATGTGTTGCATCCATTTTTTTTTTTTTGTGTACCATCGGTATGATTTCTAGTAGTCCTTTGCTGAGATCTAACTCGGCACAAATACATGCAAAGGTGAAGATTCTCTCCTCTATTTTTTGTGTGTCTATTTTGATATATCTCCCAATAACGTTCCCAATTCTTTGAAGGACACTTTCACTCCAAAAATGTAAAGGAAGATTATATAGTCTGACCCAAATCGGCATTCTAGAGACAACCATAGTGTTGGCATCAAATTCTGGGAACGATGGGGTGATATAAAGTCTCATAGAACCCCAAAACCATGGACCCTCATGGAGAAGGGGGTGACCCTCGTATTCCTTTATGGTTATGTTATGTTAAAGTGCTATGAATTCATATAACAGAGATTGTATTGTTGCTGGATATCCCCGATATTTTGTGATTTTCATTTTGAGAGAAATCATCTACTCTGTTTCATATGTCCAAACTACTATATTTTCCCCAAGAGGGGTTTTAATGAAGATTTGAAATTTTTTTGTGTTTACCTGTTTCGTGGTTGCTTTTTTCGATGTGTATTCTATCGCATGGTTGATTCTAGGTGCTTCTGCAATGGGAGGCTTGATTTTGGTTCTGTCTGCAAAGGGAGGCTCCATATAAGTTGAGGGTGCCTGGGGGTCCCAGGGGAAAGAGTAGTCAAAAGGAGCAGATGGGCCTGGTCAATAACATGTAGAGACAGGTAGCTATATGCAACCTAGTGCATATCTCCAGTAATGAGATCCCACAGCCGTTGAATAGGGAAGAGGGTTGTGCATCTGAACCATCGTCTCCCCAGGTGTGTCACGCCCATTCCTTCCTAGTCGAGGCCAGGGAGTATGCCATACTGCTTCGCATCATTATCTGAATCCAGCATCTAGTCAGCTAACTGAAGTAGCCATGACTGAGGGGCTTCACCCTGTAAAACCCCCTCCCCAACCTTCGTGAACTCTTTGCCAGTAGGACTAGATTCTGATGTCAATGTGAATAGCCAATACCCTAGAGTCGAGAAGGTCACGTGTCTCCAAAATATTTCTTGTTGCAAAGGGAGATCAATACCCGGCCATCCAAACTTGGGTCTGGCGCAGACAGGATGCATAGGCTAGTAGACCCCGCCCGAGACCACCACGGCGCAGGTAGAAAGCACAAAGTCGTAAACCCTAGAATTGCCGCAAGCCATCTCTAAAAAATGTAGGGTAACCGAATTGGGTCTCTATCAAAACTGGTCCATGTGGTAATAGTCCCTTAAAGGTTGAGTCATGGCCTCTGTCTCCTGGAAAACCTCTGTCTGATTCAGAGTATAGGAATTATTTCAAGAAATTTTCTCGGAACTAAGTCTCTAGTAGAATATTTAGTGTTGTGAAGTATGTGTAGTTGGAAATTGGGGAAATTGGGTCTGTTTCTCTCATTGGGAACTCCTGGGAGTTGTGGATTTTTTGTTTCCTGGTGGTGAATTTTGGATTTCGGTATTTGTTTCTTTGTGAATATTGGGCCTTGGTCTTTCCCTTGGTTTACTTCACTCAAGTGGATACCATGGATTCATATACTTGGGGATATCGTCGCAGATGTTCAAATAGGGTGGTAAGTCGCTTTGATCGAAATTAGGAGAAGTTCCCCCCTTTGGCCACTTTCTCCCCTCATCTTTGTACTCCCTTTGAACGTGAGTGCTATGAAATAAGGTTATGGTGGAACTCGGGAAATTCTTCCAGATGCAGCAAGAAGATGCCTGCGAGATGAATGAGAGAATCATTGAGAAGAGACAAAAGATTGATCAATTAGAGGACGAGGTGTATGCACTACATAACCAAATTGAAGAGTTGCAGACTCATCTGGCTAAGAATAATTTACATACTGAGGACGAATCAATGGGAATTGATCTCAATAGGCATGTGGATCCAAATGACTAATTTTTCTCTAGTTTTTTATGTTAAATTTAAATGTATTTTTCTACTTGGTCAGTTCTATAAATCATATCCTAGTTCTTTTGTAAAAGCTCAGTCGCATTTTGAAATTTTGCATAGTAAATGGGCTAATCCAAACAATGTGAAAGCTATGATGGCCATGCATGGCACTGATTTTGAATTGTATCCTCTTGTTTTTTCTGCGACTTGGTGCATATTAATATAATATTACTACTCTTTTTTGTTTAAAAAAAGTAAATTAATTTTTTTTGCTCATCTTATTTTTTTTAACTTTGGTTATGTTATATATCTATATATAGTTATGTAAAATTAAGGTGAAAATTGAAGTATTTTAATTATGGTCGACATTAAATTCTTTTTTATTACTATTTTTAATTTGTCATATGATTTAAACATATATACAATTAAAACTATATAATAATTTTTAACAATGGAACTTCATCTCAACTTAATTACATATATTCTTCATTTGTTAACACATCTTGTTACAATACCATCACCTAACCAATACCACATGCCAAAAAAACCATCACTCATTTCATATGACATGAATGCGGTATTTTTTTTATTAACCAATTCAATTAAAATGATAGAAAGTACATAATTTCTTAGAAATGAATTTTAAATTTTGATTTATGGCCACTATGAAAAATACTAAATAAATCTTAACATTTGATTTGTATTCGCTACTAAAAATATTCCAAAATATTCTATGGAGGTTAAATCCCTACTGTCCACTTTATAGTTAGGAAATATCATCATATTAAACTCATATATATATATGTGTGTGTGTGTGTGTGTGTGTGTGTGTGTGTGTGTGTGTGTTGTCTATAAGAATTAACAATTGAGCCACTATGTTGGCACTGAGACCACTATATCCTCTAACCTCTAGGTGAATCTATATACAACCCCACACAACCCACACTATAAATCAAATTATTTAAGCCTCTAACTTCAAATTTACACATTATCTTTATAACACTACCATCACCAACTAAAAGACACCATGAAAGATGATTTAAATGAAATATTTTTAACATAGAAATATACTTTTATTTTTCACTTTTAAATATCATACCAATTCTAACTCTAAGATGCTAAGTTTTGGAATTTTGGCTACTAATTTATTTTTGCCAAATTTTAATATATTTTTGTGAAAAATTTTGACTTCATATATAAATTGATACCCTAAAAAACCATTAGGACACTTGGATTGTGAAGAGTTTACAGCTCAGAATTGTATTTCTAAAAATCCCTACTGAATTCTAAATAAATTACAGTATAAAATATGTAGAAAACCCTTCTAAAATATATAACAAAAAGAGTACTGCAACATCTTAAATTAAGTATCTTTTTCCAATATCACTACTAGATTGAATGAATATGTGTTGTGGGAGAATGACAGTGACCGACCTGTCGCCAGGAATCCAATGCAACTTGTTTCATTGAAAATAGAGTTTGGATGAAAAAGTTATAGCCTGTTGATCATCGTTCAGAACAAACAATTTTAAAAAAAAATTATAGAACATGTATAGACTGATGACATCCCATCGGCAAGCCAAGTCAACAGACCATTAATTTATCATGTAAAGGAATTTGTTTTGATGTGATGTCAACGAATCAAATTCCACGCATATCAATTGCAAGAAATCACGTTGAAATAATATGCAAACGATCTCATCCTACTAGAAAGCAGAGAATCCCTGTGCAGTTTTCCGTGTCTGCGTGACCTCTGATACCAAAATTAGAGTGAATATGGCAAGTCATATCCATGTGAGCATTTTTATTGTATGACCTACCCTTGTCCTTTATGTTTTTTCTCTCTCCCCGGCATATGTTCAACACATTGTTACCCAAGATATATTCCATACAATTTTATATGGTCATATAACTTTATCTTCAGATAAGATATTGGGGATATTGCTACCCAATATTTCTTCAGTGGAAATTGTTCTGCTGCTCCTAATAACCGCACTGAAAATTAGTATATGTAAAACAATTGCATTAATGGGATGAGTGAATTCTCCATCTTCGGGCCAACTGACATCTCTGATGACCACTGCAAGAGAGAAATTTTCACTTTTTTCGCAACCATTTCTTTTTTGACTTACAGTATGTCTCACATACAGTTTATATCATCCTATGAAATAATATGACTTTGAAATATATAGATCTTTGGTTCGATTTCATAATTTTAGATATAAACTAAGAATGTGTAAAAGAGAAAAATAACTAATATAAAACATATAAACTTGCATAATTATATTAGATATCATTTTTGAGATTCAATTGCGTTAAGAAAGTCATTCATCTATGATCATTTCCATGAGAAGTAGTCGTAACTGACTAATTTCTCATGATTTTTGAATAGTCCACTTAGCACTCATTACATCGGGTAATGCTCACAGGGGTGAAGAAGTGGGATTGAAACTAGTGAAATGAATCACATGGCATCAATCTCACTTCTGGGGCTTGTACCTAGTAACCAGGACTTCTCACGAGGTCACCCATCCGAGAACTCTTCTGGCTCAAGCGTGCTTAACTTTGGAGTTTTTCCCACAATCAAGCCCACTTAGCTTGCTAAAATAGATGTGATTGATAATATCAAATACATACACAACCACATTATTAAATGTGATTCATATATAAACATCAATGATAGAATTAAATAAAAAATAATACAAAAATAATTATTATTTTATAAAATAATATTAGTATTATATTATAATTATGAGAACAATCATAATATTTATAATAACTATTATTATATTATAGTAATGTAATAATATTATTAATATTATTATAAATCTAATTGATTAATAAACTAAGAGATTATTAATATTATAAACACAACAAATTATTAAAAAATCATATTAATATTATAAATCCAAAATTTTAATATTAAACCTTATGATTAATTTTATAACCCTTAGGATAAATATTAAACCCTATGAATATAAACCTTTAGATTAATATTATAATCCCTAATATTAATATTAAACCCTCAAAAAATAAATCCTAAGATTAATATTATAATCTAAAGGATTATAAACCTAAGTAATTAATATTACACCCTAGTATTAATATTATAATCCCAAGGGATTATAAACCCTTGGATTAGTATTAAACCCTAAGATTAATTTATAAAACCTAAAATTAATATTATAAACCATAAAATTATAAACCGTAATATATATATATAGTCAGTAAAAAGCAGTTTTATATTACCATTTTGAAATTTACATCACAAAACAACATAGTTGCATTACATTTGAGCATCACAACCTTCAAAAGAAACTGGACTAAAGGCCTTCCAAATAGTAATCATGGATGCAAGCCAACAAAAACGGTGTCTATGTTATTTCCAGCACAAAACTGGCAAAAATAAGTACAACGCAAAGCATCATGGAGGACGATTAGGAGGAAATATTGGCGCTGCAGCGAAGAGGCCTGCATGGTTGTGGACATGATAGTCAATATGTTCTACCTGGATTTCCAGCACTCGGAGGTGGTCATGGGAGTGCCGCAACTGGCGTCGAAGACCCTCAAGAGCATCCAGAGTTTCGTTCTACATATGTTTACTATCATTGATATATGCAATAAGTTCATTTCTTTCTTCATACCTCTGCTCCTGCATGTTATCCAGGTTGAGTTAAATATGTTGACGTTGGGTTGAAATAACGTCTAGGGTGACCAGGGCTTCCACTTGGCCTAGGGAGAAAGCTGGAGAGACTACCATCACTGCCACAGAGTGTTGGCTCTTCGTAGACTCCGAGTCAAAGCTTGGTTTGGCATTTGCCCTTCGTTAATCCATGTCGCACCCGAAACCACCTCTGTGAGCTCTGCCTCTTTGTCGCGACATACAGTCAGTCTTCCCACCTCCCGTTATCACTGGGTTGTAAGGCCCCTCTCCCGCATAGGATGCCTCAAACTAATTCCCTTTTCCAGTATAAATACCAACACCTTTAACATGACCCTTGATGACTAACAACTTGCAAGGACGAGCGGCAATCCTGGGTGCCAATTCCCCTCCCCTTCTTGCTACAGATAGAACCCAATACGAAAGCATGCACCTGGGATTCAAAAACCCTTGAGCGCCACCTAAGCCCAAGCCAACACCACTCCCCTGCCTCATCTGTGAACACCAAGAGCCACACCACCACGTAGAACCACTCGCTTTCCAAGATGCATGCCTAATTGGGCTTCCCTATTACCACCAGTAGAGCAGGTGCTACTTCAAACACATCGACAGTCTCAAAAAGTGCAGGATTGCCAGGATCCCATATTTGAACACTATGTTAGACCCAATTATCTACCTTCCTAACATTCCAATTCACACCTTGTGTAGGAGGCTCAAGCCATGGCTTGAGTACAGACTCTGCGGCACAAGGTGTTCTCTCCCACCTCACACTCACCATCACCTAAATGCTGCATAAAGAACACAAAAAACACATCACCCTTGATAATACCCTGAGAACATCACGACGATGCACGAACCAATGTTCCATTACCCCGATCATGTGAGAGCTTTTAATTCTCATTGTTGGTGTGTGGTTGCTGGCCTAACCCTTCCGCATTCACCACCTCCATCTAGCGTATTGACATGACACCCCCATCGAGGATTATATTGTAATATATTATTATACATATTAGGGATTAATATTATAAACCCATGAGATTTATATAATAAACCCAAGCGATTGATATTAAATCCAAGGATTAATGTAAAACCTAACATTAATATTATAAACCCTAATATTAAAAATTATAAACCCAATATTAAACCTTAATATTATAAAGCTAATATTATAAGTCTAATTTATCAAACCCTAGTTTTGTAATGTAACAATGAGACATTGAAAAAGTTGCAATGTAATGTGACATTGTGACAATGTTTGTCGAATTAATACAATGTTTGCCACAATACGATGTTGGATATATTTTGTACCATTCCAACATCACAATATTAAACCCTTCTATAAAATACTAACATCTAGGTTTTATATTAGTCCCTTAGGGATTAATATTATAAACTCATGGGATTAATATTATAAACCCAAGGTATTATTATTACTACAAACCCAAGAGATTAATAAACCCAAGGGATTAATATTAAACCATAGAAATATAAACCCTAAAATTAATATTAAAATCCCAAGGGATTATAAACATAAGTGATTAATATTATAAACCCAAGGGACTATAAAACCAAGGGAATAAAATCAAACCCTAGGATTAATATTATAAACCCAAATGGTTAATAAACACAAAAGATTGTTAATATTATAAACCCAGAAAATTATGGATATTAATAACCCAAGGAATTAATATTAAACCTTAATATATTATTATACATATTAGGGATTAATATTATAAAGCCAAGAAATTAATTTAAACCAAAGGGATTATTTTAATATTATAAACTGGAGAGATTAATAATATTATAAACTCAAGGGAGTAATATATCCAAGGGATTAATAAATCCAATATAGTTATATTACAAACGGAGGGGATTAATATTAAATCCCATGATTGACATTATAAACACTAGGATTAATTAATATTATAAACCCAAAGGATTATAAATATTGTGACAATGACCATCACATTGATTAATATGATAAATCATATGATTAATATTAAACCATACAATTAATATTATAAACCCTAATTTTATAAAATATAAATCCAATATTAAACTTTAATATTATGAACTAAATATAAAAAAATCCCTATATTATAAACCTAATATTAAACCCAAGTTTTATAATGTAACAATGTGACGTTGAATAAATTGTAATGTGATGTAACATTGCGACAATGATTGTCACATTAATTGTAATATTCAGACAATTTGTCATGATACTAGACATTGGATATATATTTTTACTTTTCCAACGCCTCAATATTAAACCGTGCTATAAAACCCTACATTGTAAAACCCTAATATTTAGGTTTTCTATGAATCCCTTATGAATTAATATTATAAATTAAAGGGATTAATAAACACAAGGGAGTATTAATATTATAATCCCAAGGGATTATAAAACCAAGAGATTGATATTAAACACAATTGATTAATACTATAAACCATAAGGTCAATATTAAACCCTAGGAATATAAACCCTAAGATTAATATTAAAATTCCAAGGGATTAATATTAACCATAATATTATAAATCATTCCCCTAATATTAGTCCTTCATATTATAAACACAATATTAAACTCCCCAATATTATAAACCTAATATTAAAACCCAGTTGTGTAAAGTAACAATGTGACATTGACTATATATATATATATATATATATATATATATATATATATATATATATTAGATTTAAAATTATTGAAGTACATGCATATAAATCAATAATTACCTAAGATAAGGACTTGTCAAGAGACCATAAAAACACATACAATTATATCATCAATCCAAATAACCAACAATGAAAAATTAAATACTCAAATACAAAATATTTAAAATCATAAAAATCCATGAGCTAAAAAAATTGTGCTCCTAATTCCATGGACTCGTCTTTAATAGAGTCCCATGAACTAGCTATAAAACCATGGAGGGGAAAATCACACTAATGTTCCATTATTCCCCAACCAATGTAACTGCCTTTATATGTGTCACCCTAAACTCAATGAGAATAAAATCACAATTCATAGTAATTCTCAAGATTCCAATCCATTGTACTTAAAAATAGATAAGTGTATTTATGTTATGCAAATATCTTATTACCACCTTAAACTAGTGATTACAACCACAAAAATAATGACCCAACTCTTCAAGAAAAGATCATACTAACACCTTTAGTTGATGATAGAGTGGAGCTAACATTGATCTTTACCTCCTTATGTTGCAGGTACTCACCCATCCCTTTAATCTAGACAAACCTAGTTAGTATAAACACAATTCTACCTAACTCACTATTATCATAGCACACGTGCATTGATAATATTGAATTCCCTAATGCCAATTATTTCATTAACAAGCCTAAATAATGGGTATGCTATTTTTCTACAATCCATGTTAATGTAACCTTTCACAAGATTGGTCTCTTGGATTTTTCCATGCAAATATAAAAGTGAATTATAATTTTTTTATAACTTTAAAATTTTTTATTATATATAAAATAATATAGGCATAATAAATGCCATAGTAAAGTATCTCCACAACCTATATCGAAACAAGTCATTCAACCTATTGAGGTAGGATGGAAAACTAATAATGTGAATCATCTTTCAAAAATTCACAATGTTACATAGCTACATATCACTATACATATAATGTAAACATCATGGGAGGCTATATGGCATATCAAAAGCGAAAGTGGGGAGATGGTACACTCTGATTTGGAAATAAGAAAGGAAGCACTCAAATATTTCTCCGATTTGTATAAGATCGACCCCAGGATTAAGTCGAACAGTCAGGAATGGGTGCTGCAACACATCTCAAGATGTTTTGACGAGGAGGTCAGTTGGAAAATCTTAGAGGTTATTACAAAGGAGGAAGTATTCTCCACATTAAAATCTTTTGCTCAGGATAAATGTCTTGGTCCAGATGGGTGGCCGGTAGAATTTTATTGTCACTTCTTTGAGCTTATGGAGGATGAAATCACGATGGTGGTTGAACAATGCAGGATCCTGGGGCATATTCCTTTTAGCATGAATGCTACTTTTATTGCATTAATACCTAAGAAAACAGCTCCAGAATCTTTCGTTGATTTCAGGCCCATTGCCCTTTGTAACGTGATCTATAAGATTACATCAAAGATCATCGCAAATCGGCTGAAGGTTTACTTGGAAAATTTTGTTGAGAAGGAACAGTATGGCTTTTTGAGGGGGCGGTCGATCCATGACGCCGTAGCTATAGCCCAGGAGGTGTTACATACAATGCACATAAAAAAGAAGGAGGGTTTAATAATGAAGATTGATTTGCTAAAGGCCTATGACCGCGTTGATTGGTCGTATATCAGATTGTTGTTGATGAAGCTGGGAATGCTTATGGGTGCCTTACGGTGGATTATGAGCTGCATTATGACTGTCAAATACGCAATCATCATAAATGGGAAGCCCACATTTTTCTTCGGTGCAGAAAAGGATCTCAGACAGGGGTGTGCGCTCTCCCCATTGATTTTTATTCTAATTATGAACATTTTCAACTGTCTCATGGATATGGCGACTCGGGTTGGATACTTTGTTGGTTTTCCTTTCTCTAAGACTGTTAGTATCTCTCACTCCCTCTTCATGGATGATTTTCTTATATTTGGCTTGCTTTTGAGAAAATGTTGGTTTTACATTCATTATCTATTGATACATTTTGCATCTGCATCCGGGTTTTGTATTAACAAATGCAAGTCCTTTATAGTTTATGATGAGGGGGATGAGAATGAGATCCCTTTCATTACAAGTTTCCTGGGGGTTGGGAAATTACATGCAGCTGTAGGTTTCATATATTTGGGATTTAGGATTAAACCATCTTCATACAGGAATAAGGACTGGTCGTGGCTTATTGAGAAATTTAAAAATAAAATTGGACACTGGTCTCATAGATACCTTTCCCTGGGGGGGCGTTATGTTTTAGTACATTCTGTCCTTTCTCAGTTCTTATTTTATTGGGGACACCTTCTCTACCTTCCACAGGGTATTATCTCATCGATTAAATCTATCATGGCACATTTTCTTTGGGGCGGTACTACCTCAAACATGAAGTTTCACCTTTGTAAATTGGAGGCTCTATTCTGTCCGAAAATGTATGGTGGTTGGAGTATTCTTAACCCGCGTGCGTTCAATGATGCCCTGCTCACCAAATCTCTTTAGCGAGCGCTGACTGGGGGAGGTATATGGGAAGAGATCATATCGGCTAAATACTTACCTATCGATGCCTTGCGGTTTTTATACTGCAAGAAGATCTCCTTCCTTAGGAATAGATCTGTGATCTAGAGCAGTTTCAAGAAAGTGCATCACATCATCTCTGAGGGTCTGGTATGGAAGTTTGGCTGTGGTTACAAAATCGGATTGAGTGGGGAGAAATTACTGGGGGTTCCTGAAATACTGTTCATGAGTACAAGACTCCTGCATATCTTCAATAACAGGGGCATTTTTTATATTAGTCAATTGATAAGTCTCTGGCAGCATTCTGCCCCAATATTTAAAACGACAGGACAACTCAACCTTATCGGCTCTGATGGATAGGAGTGGATGAAATATTAGGAGGGGCTCCAATGGGCTGGGCTTTGTTATGAGCGGGCTGGTGATACCCTGACCTGGGCAGGCGACATTAAGAATGGAAACCTTGTTGTCAAACAGGTATATTTCAACATAACTCTTTTTGATACTTGCTCTAATATGAACATGGGATTTACTGAATTCTGGAAGCAGAAAATTCCTACCAAGATCCTTCTCTTTAGATGGCTAGTGTGGAGGGAGAGGATTCTTACTTGGGATATGCTAAGACGTAAGGGATTTCATGGTCCTAGCAGATGTTCTTTTTGTAGGATGGAGGAAGAATCCATCAGTCACATTTTATTTTCATGCCCATGGACTGCCCATCTTTGGTCACTGTTCTGTAAGCCTTTATTGGACGGTGCATGGTCTCCTACAAGTTTTATTGAAGCAGCACATAGGTGGGATAGGCTCTTGGGTGAATTCAGATCCCTTCCGTTCTTTTTTGTATGGGAAGTTTGGCGATGCAGGAACAAATTTATATTTCAGAATGTGCCCATTCAATTACATCACACATACTTTTCTATCATGTCTTGGATTCGAGATAGGAGACCTCATTCTCCGTTGATACAGGATGGATCTAAGCGGAATAGACCTCACCCAATCTCCCTTCCGGATATTTTCTTTGATGGAGCTTGCTGGGGGGGATTATGGAGTGTGGAGCATGGTTAAAATTATCTGAGGATGAAAGGATTGAAATATGTTGGAACAGAGGGAAGGGCACCAACAATATGGCCGAGCTTATGGCCATATGGTGTGGGTTTAACGCAGCTGTGAATCTGGGTCTACAAGGGGTCTCGGTTTACGGAGATTCCAAGCTGGTCATCGATACTATGCTTGGACATGCTATGAGTTCCATGATTGCTTCTCATGGATGGTTTAGGTGTGCCAAGCTACTTTGGGAGCGATTAAATCGCCCCCCCATTACTCACATATACAGGGAATTGAATACTAGAGCTGATGGGCTTTCCAAGCAAGGGGTGGATATGAGATTTGGAGTATTACAGGTTTCACAGTACAAGCTCAACAAGGTGTGGACCAACGACATTCTGATTCCGTGATCTTTGGGGGCAAGGCACCTTGTCAGGATCCTACCTTTTTTTTTTTATCGAATTTTGGACAATTCCAGATATGTTTGTCCTTCAATTTTGTACATGCACAGAACGCAAGCGAGCCAGTAATGACAAGCGAGCCTGATCTTTGGATACAAGCGAGCCGATTAATATGTACAAGCGAGCCTGTTATAAGAGCTAGCGAGCCGATTTCAATCATCTAGACCTAATGCCTAGACAGGTCTACAAAAGAGATCCTTCCTTTCAATAGAATCCGGGATATGCTACCATAAGCGGGCCAACATTAGTCTCATTGCACAATTGTTTCTGCAGTCTGGTGTTCAGTTATCGATCTTGCTCTGGATTGCCTCAAGCACATTTTATGGTCTCCCGGCATCTAACATAGAGTTTCAGTTACTATTGTTTAATAGGTACTCTGGTTTTTGCATAATGACAAAGAATATCAGAACTCATAGCTCATGTTCCAGGATCCCGGTTTATGTCATGCTAAAAGGGGCTTCAAGCCTCCCCATTGATGTTGCCTTTTTGTGAAGGATATTTGATTGATCAAATGCACTGTTCTTATATATACCAATATAAAACAATGTTTTTTTCTCTCTGAAAAAAAAAGCGCAAATATAAAATATCGAATAAAGGTTAGATCATATCATATCTTCAAAGATATATATTCATTAAGTCACCTATATATGGCAAGAGAATACCCAAAAGGAAAAGTTGAACGAAAATTGTTTTTAAGCCGTAGTTTAACAAGTTGTAGTTTTTTAAATAAATTTTTTATATGATTTTAATAAAATTGGTTTAAAATTTTTGGAAATTTAGATTACAAATTGTATTTAATAAATTGTTAGAAATTTTGATCAATAAAATTTAATTTTTTGAAAATTCAGATTATAACGGTTAAATTTAAATTTTAAATACCTAATTTTATTTTGATGATGTTAAATTTAATAACATCAATTTTTAATTAATATAGTTACATTAAAGGCGTTTTTATAAACGGAAGTTTTTTGAGTTTTTTGTTGTTGTTTGTGCAGACCCAATCAACATACAGTTGTTAAATAAATGTGAAAACACAAGTTAACTTTTAATTCACTAATAAATGCACTATGAATGTGAAATGGAAATTTCCGAAACAACATTTTTGGATGTTAATCACTTATAATAATGTGCCGAAGTTTTATTTATTTTATGACCACGTTTAGTTTTTTAGCTTTTAAAAACTAGGTGCTGCCTTGAAAATTTATGCTTGGTCTCCATCATATGTGTAAGTTATAATATAGCGTAAGTTACAATCTCATGCTATATTGATAGTACTCCTATAACTCAAATAGAAGAGGAAGAAAACCATTCAATTGTTTACCTTGACTATTTCAAATGAAATTATTTGCATAGAGTTGATTATATTGAGAAATCATACATAGACTATTGAGGAGGTTTAGTGCTTCAATGGTCATATCAACTAGGCTTGAATGTTCTAAATGAAACTATTTACATAGGTTGACTACAATGAGAAATCATACATAGACTATTGAGGAGGTTTGGTGCATTAATAGTCATATCAACTAGAAGGTTTTTCATCATCCTTCGATGACCAAATTTTGTATACATTGTGGATGAAAATCCTTTCTTAAGATATTTCCATTGGGAGTTAATGTGTCTTTACTACTATAAATTATTGATTTAATAAACTCTCTCATGAACTTGGACTATTAATCTCATATAAATTAGTGATTTCAAACTTGTAATTAAATTGTACCAATAATCTATAAAAATATCTTAATACATAACATCAAACTTTCATTTCCTCATACTTCAATAGTGAAAATATTAAATGAACAAATATTTTAAGATCTCTTACATCACATCCCCCACCATACATCCATTCACATTTACCTTTACTAAAAAAAACTTTTAAAATACTCATTTTCCTTCCCAAACAAAATTCTCTTATCTTTGAATAGCATAGCCACTCTTGGGTTATACTAGTTATTTTCAGTGGCTACACCGGTCTCATTGCAATAACTGGCGTAGTAGGCAAGTAAGCCACTAAGGTCAGGGACTTGTTTAGTGTCCCACAAGTTGGGCCCCATGGCAAGAATGGTGGCCCCGAACCCTTGGCCGGTTGTAATGGGTGAGTGGCCGTTATTTCGGACCATCCAAGTCCAGAGCGCAGTCTTCCACGAGATTATGCCATTCTGAGCCACAATTTCAGGGTGGTGCAGCCCATCGAAGCCAATGTATTGCCCAGCCCGTGCATAATTATCATTCCTGCAAAATTTTACTCGCAAACAAATAGGAAGCATTAAATTCAAATTCATCAGATACAATGACCAATGAACTTATGATGAAATTCAATACCATTTGAAAGGAATTTGTAAGTGCTTTAGAGACATATACACATACATACCATGAAACTGCCAAAGGGCCACGCCAGTAGTATTTTTTTCCCTTTGCGCACGGATATTGCGGATACGGATAACAATGGTCGGTCTTGTTTGTCTCTTCCACGTCACACAGGCCTGGAAGAGATATTGATCAATGTACATAAATAATTTCTGAAATCAAGCTAGGTATCCATAGTTATTTTATTTTGAGATTTTTTGAGATTTTTTGTCATCAGTGTGGAAGAGACGTTGGAATGTTATGTTATGTATAAATAAAAAGTTTTTTTTACTGACATCACAAATTAATTTGGACAACAGATTTTTTTGCAGGAATCAGGTAAGAAAAAGAAAAAAAAATCAGAATGCTGTAGTGTTTGAATCTTTCTTCTTTTCTTTTTATTTATTTATTTTTTAAATGGTGGGAATGGATTTAGCATCAAGAACTCCTGGAGCACTCAAAATACTAAAGTTTGACAGCTGTAATCCTAATTTTCAAAAATTTATGCTAGATTTTATTATAGTTTTGCTAAAATTTCAATTATTTTCTAGGCTAATTTGTAGGCTCTTTAGACTATGCTATAAAAAAATAACCAATTTGTAATATCTACAAGTTCTCAAATCAAGCTAGACATCTATAGATTATTTCATTGAGAGATTCTGAGATTTTCTTCAATCCATTATGGAAGAGACATTGTAATGTTATGTTATGTAATATAAATATTTTGACCAAATCAAATTACATATAAATAAATAACAAATTTGCACTATTTATAAGTTCTGAAATCAACCTAAACATCTATAGATTATTTAATGGAGAGATTCTCTAAAATTTTAAGAGACCTTGAAATATTTGTAATGTAAATATTTTAACTATTACATAAAAATATAAATAAATTAAATTATAAAAAATAAAATAAAATAAAATAAAATTTATTAATTATAATTAAATCAGTCTATATTGACTTTCGACTTTTTTTTTGAAAAAAAAAAATATATTTTTCATTCTTCTTTATTTCCTTCTTCTATTAATACTATTTATAATTGCAATATTTATTTCTTTTGATATTCTTATTCTTTTTATTTAATGGATTAAATACATAAAATTGATTGCTACTAGTAATATTATTATTTATTATTATAGAATTATTTAACTATATTTGTTTAACTTCGACATTTTAGGAATAAAAATTAATTAATTATTATTATTAAATTTATTTATTTTAACAATTAATTCTATTAATAATAATTTTTGAGTCAAACTTACTATTATATTCTAAGGACTAGTTATGGATTCTCTTCATCTATTTAAGTTGCTTTCATGATTTGTCTTAACCACATTAATTAGTTTTAAATACTCAAACTATTTGTTCTACTACTATGTGATTTTCAAAGAAAAAATTATTTTCTTATTTTCATATAATATTATGAATCACAAAAATCTGAATTCAAAAATAAATAAAAAATTACATATTTCAATTACAAGTAGATGTAGATATCATTGAGTAAAGGGAAAATCGAAACGGTAACAAACCAAATCAAAATTGTGACAAACAAAAAAACAGAGAAACGCTGAGGGAATTATAATGACAAAAGTACATCAACGGATCGTAAAACAAGAACATGGTGAAGCCCTTTCATAGGCTCAAAAAAATCAGGGAACCAGACTATCCAGAGAAAAACGCATAGGGCATTCAGAACTCAAAGGAGCCCAATGATGAATGGAGCCGCTAATCAGGACATCAAAAAACATTATGCGGGGAAGAAAGGTAATCCAGCGCTTAGACAAAGCATCTGTTATCATATTTTATTTTCTAGATTTAAAAGTGTGGAGGTGATGGTGATCTAAAATTCTTATTGTTTAATTAAGGATGAAATTTTATCAACTTGGTTGTGAAACAGGGTGTTGAAAAAGGCTAAAAGAAATGTGGGAGGAAAGAGTGTATTTTTTGTTTTTTTGGAAAAGTGGAAACAAAAAACATTTCATTTTTAAATGCGAGGCTTTCAAAAACAACAGGGAAAATTATGCACCTATTCAGGCAGCTAGTTCTTGTAATAATCTATTCAGCGAAGAGTTTGTCAAGAAACTAGAAGGGGTTATTGTAAAATTTCACAAGAAAAAGACAGACTACAGGAGCCAGATAAAAAAGCAATCTGTCCAATGAACTATTTTTAGCCTCATAAATATTAAAAATATTTTCTTTCTTAAATCATTCAAAATCTCCACTTAATGGATCTAATATTATTTCTAAATATAACCTAACTTGGTAATGGATCTAGTATTATTTCAGATATATTTAGAGATCATATTAACTGTATGTGAGACGTACCCCGAGTCTTGAAAGAAACGAAGGCGAAGAAAGCGGAAATTTCTCTCTTGCGGTCATCGGAGGTGCCGGTTGTCCCAAATCCGGGGAATACACTGGTCGCATTAATGAAATCGCTGTACGTATAGAACTTCTTTCCTGTGCAGTTATCAGGAATAGCAGATAAAATACCATCAAATAAATCTTGGGTAGTAAGATCATCGACACCTGAAGATAAAATTATATCACCATATAAAATTTGATTGAATATATTTTGGGTAACAATGTGCCGAACATCTGCTCGGGCGAGAGAAAGAAGATGTAGGGCGAGCATTGGCCATACAATAAAAACGCTCCCACAGAAATGAGTTGCCTGCATATTCGCTCTACTATACTTGGTATCAGAGGCACAGACACACACAGCTGCGCTGAAATTCTTTGGTCTGTAGTGGGCTGAGATCGTTTCTATAGTTCGAATTGTATAATTTAAGATTGACCCCATGTCTTGCAATTGACGCGCAAAGAATTTGGCTGCCTTTACAGTATAAATTAATGGTTTGTTGACTTAACTTGAATTAAGGGTCGGACGGATTCATTCAATCAGTTATGTAAAATATTTGAATATCAATATTAAACAAGGGTTATATAGTAATTGCAGGTTTATTTCAAAACCATAAAAACAAAAAAAAAAATGCATAAGATAAGTATATTTTTATGTTAAATTATTTGAATATCAATATTAAACTACAGCTATATAGTAGTAGTAGTTATTATTTTTGTAAATTTGGTGGGACCTCACTATTTTCTATTTATAATTATAGGACATGCTACAAAATATAAAATTCATACTGTGGCCTCAACCTGCCCGTAGGAAACCATGTCTGTTGGCCACCTGAAAGCATGGAAAGCATACCAAAATTGAAATTGTTTCATCCTTCTATATGACGCATTAAGTAGCTATCCTACTACTGCAATATGTTCAGACTTATGACATAAAGGAAGTTCATATACTTTTAAAAAGTGCATAAAAACCAAATACTATAAAAACTAGCCATATGATGAGGAAACTGGAGCTGGGTCCTTCACAGTGGACCCAGGCATATCAACTTGCTGCATCTGCTGGAGCAGCTTCTCCATGCGGTCAACCCGATCATCCATTCTACTAATGCGATCTGTTGCCTGATATTAAGTAATCTTAATATGTTGCAACTGGTTTTGTATGTCCTGAAGCAGGTCCTGAAGGCGAGGTTCTATCTTTGGCTGGTCTGCCTTGGCATGGACAGGCGGAAAACTCTGCATAGCTTTTGCTAGAAGACATTTAACTATCCAGTATGTGTGAATAGTCTGATTGAAAAGAGTAAGTCGACCACGGGTATTGCCAGGGTCCGTAATGAAGTCCAGAATCTCTGCTTCTGCTTCATTGTCTTCAGGATCATTCTGTATATCTCTTTCCCAGCCACGTATTTCTTGGCAAAAAATTGAAGAATTACCCATTACGTAATTAGCAGCAAGGGTCTCCAGATGCTCCTAGTTTGTTTTACGGCCACGTTTCTTTGGGACATGTTCCAACTGGTCCTTCTGTTTTCCCTTGGCAGACTCAAACCGTGAGCGTCTCTTCCCCATGGTTGGAGGAATCCTATTCAGTAACACAAACAGGCAGTTTGAAATAGTAAGGAAGTGGGGAACAGTATCTGAATCTCCTGTGTATACCCTTTGTGAATATATGACTCTGCTTTCTGAAGAGCAACAAAAACGGTCCCTAAGAACCCAATTCAGTGACCTATGTAGAGGGACAGAATTACTTCCGGGAAGACAGAGGACCTCAGACTCCTTAGCCCTGTACCAAAAACTACAGCTAAAGCTGACTGGTCTGATAACAATGAACTGAGTCGACCTCATACTAGAGAGAGTGGCTGAGTGCACCAGATAAGCAAGAACAGAGCAGAAAGTAGACGAAGCTTGACGTCTTTGAAGCCTTTGAGGCATTGTCCAGCATTCAGGTATCAAACTATAACCGAAAGGGTCTTGGGACGCCTTTAGATTATGGAACCCAACCCAATTACTATCCCGACTGAGCAAAACCATAATTGGACTAATTCGCAACCCGCACCAATTATCCCGATGACTTTGTATAACTGTGAGTAGTTTATCGGGCCATATCCTGCCCGGGGTAACAGCACGAAGGAGGGAGCAGACAAGCTTTATGCAGGGGTCATGGAAGCAGGGTTGGACAGGGTTTAACATGGGAATGAAAGACCAGGGAATCGAAAACAAAATCGAGACAGCCATAATATACAAAAACCAGAACCATATCGGGGCTAGTAACATCATGAATGTGAAATGGAGGACAGATACATACCCTGAAAGAGTTGCGAATTTGACGGATTGAGTTGCGCTCCTCCTCTTGTTCCTCCAAGCGCTTGCATGCAAAGAGCATTGCATGAACAAATGGAGTGAGGGAGGGTGCCTACTTACCTTAACCAAAACCTTCCTTCGATGCTCTGACATAACAGCCTGGCAGGACTACAATAAAATCATGTCGATCCAAGTGATCACACACTTCATTGATCTGTTGGGTCAGTGCTCCATTATGGTTCTTAATTGCCTGGAGGATGAGCAGCCGCCAAATTGCCACGGTCTATCCTTTCTGACACTTTTACACCCCGATCGAGGGGTTGGAGGTCCTTATTCACGATCAACTGGAGAGAATGCAGCTCCACATCCTAGATGGCGTCAATGGGACGAGCTTCTATGGAGCGCTATGTATGTTGGCACCCCCAATTAGCCAAATAATCCGCCGCGGCATTACCTTTTCGTTTAATGTGGCTTGGGATTAAACACTGAATCTGTTTGAGCAGTTTACTTAATTCTTCGATAAGTGCTGCAGTTCTCCAGCTTTGTGATATTTTCTCCCAAGGTGTGCCTTGCTGCAACTTCTGGATAATACCGGTTACCATTGCAGAATCTCCCTCAACAATGATTCTCTGATAATTTTCTCTGATTGTTATAAGAATACCTTGCTTGACCGCCATAAATTCTGTTTCATTATTTGTGGCATGGCCCAAATCAAATGCATAAAACCGGCAAACTGCCCCCTGAGAATTGCGGAAAATCCCTCCTGCTCCAACTTGTCCCGGGTTACCTTTGGAGGTTCCATCGTAATTAAGTTTGAGAAAACCTGGTTGAGGAGGTAACCAGTGTTCCTCAATAGATTGACAAGGAGGTCTGTATTTCCATAAACCTTTGTAAAGCATTTGCGGTTGAAGGTTAAGGTAATCTAAAATCTGAGATTCTATACCCACTGTATGCCAGTCTTCATCTGACCAGCTTTCTACTAGGATAGTTTCGCAAATATTTTCAATGGAACGCTGCCAAATGTGATGCATTGGTTGGGCTATTTCTTGGAAAACTCTGTGATTCCTCTCTTTCCAGGTGTTCCAGAGGAGGAAACCAAATGAGAGAGTCCATGCTCTATTGATCACTTGACAGTGATACCTCCCTTTTCTCCAATTGCTAATGGTTTCTAGAATGTTGTCATTGTTTTTATCCGTTTGCCGAAACAAATGTTCCAAATTCCTCCAGAGCGGCTGCACCAGGGGGCATGAGTTAAGAAGGTGTTTTGTCGTTTCAATGTCAGAATGACAGAAGGGACATCAAGAAGGGCCTATCATTCCCCGTTTCTGTAGGTTTTCCCATGTCAAAATCCTGCGATGACTTACCAGCCATAAGAAGTATTCCACTTTAGGCCAATGTTTCAATGCCCATATTTTTTTCCACAGCAGCCGAGCATTATTTTGAGCTTGTTTGGATTGAATATAGTAGCCTTCTTTAATTGTGAACTGCCCTTTTGTCATGTAGCCCCATCTGAGTATATCTGGACCAGATATTCGTTTGATTTTTCGTGTTTTGAGTTCTTTAGCTAGATTGTCCCACTGTTGCATTGCTGGAGCTGCCGCCCACTAGTTCTTGTCTTTCCATTTCCTCCACAAGTCATTATTGTTGGGACACCAATAGTGTTGCACTAGTCTCTGATTTGGTGTATTCGTATATAGGAAAATTTCGCCCAAGTCCAGGCGACTAAACAGTTTTTCCCGTTGTTGCCAAGAGTCTTCCCAAAAAAGAGCTGTGCCTCCTTCTCTAATTTCCCAAAAGCTGTGAGAGCGAATTAAATACCTGTTCGTGGCTGCCAAGTTCCAAATGGAGGAGCCCTTTGGGACTATATCAACCTTCAATTGTCCAGAGACTGTGAGTGGCATAGCATATTTTGTTCGCCAAATGTTCTTCCAAAGATCCGGCCCTCCCAGAAGCCAGCGCCACCACAGTTTAGCTCCTAGCACATTATTCAAAATGAAAGGATCGCGGAGGCCCAGTCCACCTGCTGTCTTCAGTTGAAGTAATTTATCCCAAGATAAGAGAGCCCATTTAACAGTTTAAAATGCAATAAAACTGAAATTAAACGCTGGAATCATCAAGAATTTGGTAACATCCAACAGGATCAAATTCGACTAAATGAAAAAATGAAGGAGATTCAGTAGCAAATTATCCTACACGGTCGAACAACGGACTTGGATTTGGAGGAAGGTCGTACTCTCAGTCAACAAGAGGAGAGACGAAAGCAAGAGGAGATACTGTGGAAATAGAAATCCCGGGTCAACTGGCTCAAAGAAGGTGACCGCAATACAAATTTTTTCCATAAAGCTATGTTACAGCATCGCCAGCATAACATAATCTTTTCATTGAAAGCAACAAATGGGTAGCGTTTAATCAAACACGAAGATATGGAGGGAGAGCTAATAAACCACTTCAAAGATCTATTGACGGAACCTCTCCCAGATCGCCAGGATGCTATACAGAAGATAACTGAGCACATTCCTCGAGTGATTACTAGAGAGAAAAATCTGGCACTGCTACGAGCAATTACTCTCCAGGAGGTAGAAGAGGTGGTCCTGAATCTACCTAGGAATAAAGCCCCAGGGCCGGATGGGTTTACTAGTGAATTTTTTAAAGCAGCCTGGCCATTCATGGGTCCAGATATTCAAGAGGTGGTTGAAGAATCCCGAAGGAATAAGAAGGTCTATCCAGCTCTGAATGCAACCTTCCTTACCCTTATCCCCAAGCATCAAAATGCAGACCCCCTAGTGGGCTTTCGGCTGATAGCTCTCTGTAATGTTATCTATAAAATTCTCTCCACGATTATGGTCAACCACTTAAAACCTTTGCTGCCCACTCTAATTTCTCCGGAACAGACTGGCTTCGTCAAAGGTAGACAAATCCTGGATGGAATAGTGGTCACCCAGGAAGCAATCCACTCACTCACGAAAGATAAACGGAGAGGGTTGTTAATTAAACTGGATTTGTCTAAGGCATATGACTGCATAAGTTGGCAGTACATGATAGAGGTAATGAGAGCCCTTGGGTTTGATGAAAGATGGCTCCAATGGGTTCGCTCATTCATCTCCTCCCTGCATTTTTCAATTTGGTAGTCCTTCTGTTCCGTTTAACAGCTCGAGAGGCCTCCGACAAGGTGACCCTCTCTCCCCATTTCTATTCATAATTGCTGCAGAAGGTTTAGGAAGACTCATCAAAGCTCATCTAGCTGAAGGGAAGATCCAAGGCCTAAAATTGTGGGGACCTCACCTTCCACTGACTCATCAGCAATTTGTTGATGATATCTTATTATTCTGCATGGCGTCATTACAAGAATGCAAAGCAATCCTCAAAATTATGGAAATCTTCATGGCCGCGTCTAGTACTCAGATCAACAATGACAAATCCAATGTCTATTTCTTCAATTGCACTGGTGCAATGCAAAATTTTCTTGCAAGGACCTTAGGGTTCCAAAGGGGATCTTTCCCTTTGAAATACCTTAGAATGTTTTTAAATCCAGGCCCCATTCGAATAGCAGACTGGCAGGATATCCTCATAAGAGTGGAGAAAAGAATACAGAATTGGGCTTTCAGAGTCCTGAATGCACCTGGGTGCCTTATAATGTTAAAATCTGTGCTTCAAGCCCTACCAGTATACCAACTGTCTGGAAGGACCTGCCCTGGAAGCGGGACGGCTCTCAATTGGCCGCCGTGTTTAAAAAATTTATGGCAAAATGGAGCCCAAGCAAACAGAAAAGAGCTATATAGTAGTTATTATTTGTTTACTTAATTTAATTAAATTAAAAAATAAAAGAAACAAAGATTTTATTAGAACAATAAAATAGTTATTGAAATATTGTATTGAACTAATTTTCATAAGCTTTGGAGTGAGATCTGGCAGTAGTCTATTTCCAAGATTTTTTGAACGTAGTCAATTCTCAAGACTCTTTGGAACAATAGAATTTGTCAGATTTGCGATTCTAACAAGGTGGAAGATGAAAATCTTCTTTTTAGACTGCATTTTCGCTCTCAAATCCCTACCATCTGCCACACTTCCAATCTTCTTAACCTATTAAGCCAACCCACCTATAGCTATCTTGGAGCACTTATTTCCCTTCTCTTTGACCATAGAAACAAGATTTTGAAGAAATCATTGGTCTTAACTGATTGTAACCATCATCATCATATTAACATATATATACTTTATTATATATACTTATTTTTTATAAATATATGTATATATAATTTTTCATAATTAAATTTATTAGAATATGTTTTTAATATAATAAAAAACAATAAGTTATAAAAATTGAAATAATAGAAAAAATATAGCTATCATACCAAAAGTTAAATAAAAAATAAAGAAAACAAAAAATTAGTAACTAATAGAAATAGAAGTTACTAAATAACCTATAATAAGACCTCAACCAATCATATTACAAATAAATAAATTTAAATAATTATAAAAAAATAACAAAAATTAAATTAGTAATGTTAAACTAGGGATAATCAACAAATATTTTTGGTAAAAGACAAACTAATATTGTTTTGGCAAAAGTGAAACACACATCATAATCATATTGACATGAATGTTAAAAATATTTTTGAAAATAAATAATAATAGTCATTTGAGATTTATTTTAAAAATAATTGTATTTATTTTAAAATAAATTAAGACATTTAACTTAAAAAAAAACCCAAATAAACATGTATTTTTTTTCCAAGGAAAAAATATGCAACTTTCTATTAATTAATAATGAAAAGTTACATTTTGTAGATGCAATTAAGCATTCAAGACACCCATGTGCTCAAGCACACATTGTAGCGATAAATTGCATATTGCCAGCAGGGTCGGGCTTTTTGCACTTGCCTTTTCTCTTTTGGACAATCTGCCAAGTCCCTGAATGCAGGGAGCAAGGAACCAAGGACAGTTCATTATTCCTTGTGGTATTTTTTTTGTCAGAATCTGAGCTTTCAAACACATGCGATATTTTATTTGCACCTGAGCTTACAACTGATCGAGCTTCAGTTGGCATAGGATCCATTGTGGTGTGTCCCGGCTGAACCATTGTGCTAAGTTCAAATGGGTCTTGTAATTCATGTTCTTGTACCCCTGGATCAGTTGCAGTCTATTTATTCTCGTTTGGGATGGGTATATCCGCTTCTTCTTCTGTCTCTTGCTCTGGTCCACATGAGGGAAATTTCCATCCTTTGGTTGATTTCTCTGTCTTCTTCTTTTTTCTGTTCTCTTCTTGCGTTCGAACATGTGTTTTGTATGTGACCGGTTTTCCTACATATCCTACACCTAAATGAAGTGTTTTCATAATCAAGGTGTTGCGTCCATTTTTTCCGTTTATGAATCAGTTGAATGCTTTCTGGTAGCCCCTTTTTGAGATCCACTTCCACACAGATTCGTGCGAATGTGAAGATTCTCTCCTCCAGTCGTTGGATGTTTGTTTTGATGTATCTCTCGATTATGTTCCCAATGCCTTCTAAAACACATTCATTCCAAAAATAAAGCGAGATATTATACAACCGGACCCAGACCGACATTCTGGTTATCTCCATCGTGCTTGTGTCAAAATCAGGGAACCATGGTGTGATGAAGAGTCTGGTAGAGCCCCAAAACCACGGTCCTACCTTGAGAATGATGTCTCTGGCTTTAAGGAAGGGAACTTGACTATAAAAAACCCCTTGGAAAAGAGATGGATGTCACAATCCATGGTCCAGTTGGTAGATATCCAATGGAAAAGCTCCATTGGTTTGGGCCAGAAGCAGTTAAATATGTATATTATTGCTTGTAATTCGAAAGTGGATTTTTCATCGATCTCTGGTGTGTCAATGTTCAGTTCTGGCACGCAGTACAGTTTCTCCAAAATTTATGGTTTGGGAGTATTCTTTGCTGGTTCGGATGGTGTTGCTGCTTTGTTTTTTCCCTGTAAAATTTTCCTGTAAGAGGAACCATTTGGGATGTCGGATTTGGAAGTGTTGGCTCCATTATGGGTCCATGAGCTCTGTTCTGTTCAGATCTAGCATATGTGTTTTCTCCTGGAGCATTGACTTTGAGTATTAAATTTAGGACAATGGAGGAGTTCCTTTGAATGTGGTAGTCTTTTAATTGAGCTTCTTCCTGTAGCAACTTCCCTGAAAAGATCAGACTTTGTTATGAAGCCAGAATGCCTGTGGAAACTTGGATCTTTTGCTTCAGGTCTATAATAAGCTCTGAATCCTGTACCCAAAAACTTATTGACTTCTTGTCTATAGCTTTTATGAAAATATTATACTCAGGCTCAGAAGCATAGACCCACCCTCTTCTATCTATGTTATAATTTTTGGTGCATAACCCCTGGGGGCAGACACCTCCGACAGAGTTGTCAAAAAACTATTATTACATGTTGTTTATTGAATATAAATTATTATTTTTATTGTTTTTGGTGTAGAAATTACACCAATGGATTCAATCCAATTATGTAATGTACTAAAACAAGACAGTGAATCCTTCTACAATATTTGCGGAATATAAAACATGATCACTCAATCACATGCAAGTAAGAGAAAGAAGTAAATCAATCGCACAACACAAGATTTTCCTGGGGAAAGTAACAGATCAAAACCCCTCCATCTTTATTGTATAATCAACCAAGGAATCAAGAAACAATACAATGTATTTGTGCTCACCACAACCTCATACACTCTACCAATTTATTCACACTGATCTAGGCAAAATTGGACAAACACATAGCCAATTATCAACCTACCCTCAACCTACCCTGCTTACGTAATCCCTAGAGAATTAAATCCCTATTAAATAGGAAATTCAACCTTCCTTGATTGTGAAATTCATCACGGGCTTCCTGTAGTTATATAGCTAAATCTGGGCAGATTGCTAAAAATACAACTGATAGTTTACTTTCCTTGAACCTTCGTCTCAATTGTGTCTCCACCAGAATTGATATACATGCAACTATAAATAGTGAATCATCAGTTACTTGGTAGATCACTACTGGTGAATTAAATCTGTTTTAATTCACTTGATCTTCCACTAGCTCATCAAACAATTAGAACTAGTTAAATTGATTTTAACTCAATTAATTTGAGTTAACTGATCCCACTCACACCACACTAGTGCTACAAATGCAACTGGACCCTATTAATAATAGAATCACTCTACATGCCTATCCATTGACCCTCAACTCAAAATTCTCGAGCTAACTAAGTCTATCACACTTAGTTAGATATTATAAGTTGTTATGAGATAAGATTACACTTAATTTTCCAATTTATTTAAAAATTGATTGCACACTAATGTGTCACTAAGATCCCTCACTCATGTGTGGCTTGTTATCCCACACTAGTGTGTGTGCATTTTCTTGTTGAATTTGAACTCTCCCTCTCAACAAGAAAGGGATTAGTTGCTACCTCGATCATGCCTTTATGGTATTTGAATTTTCTCTTCGCAATTCCTTCATCAAGATATTTGCATCCTGATCCTCCGTGGGAATGTACTGCAACAACATAATGTGCCTTTGAATACAATCTCTGAGATGGTGGTATCAGATGTCAATATGCTTGGACCTGTGATGGAATACTAGATTAACCAATAATTTTATGCAACTCTAGTTATCACAATGTATCACCGTCAGATCCATCTAATGACCGAACAAACCAACAAGTATCTTCCTCATCCAGATGACCTCACATGTAGCCTGACTAGCTTCCATGTACTCTGCCTCGGTTTAACTGAGTGCAACTGATCCCTGCTTCCTGTTGTACCAAGAAACTGCTGCAAATCCTACGATGAAGATGCCCCTGATGTGCTCTTCCTGTCTGATGGACTACCTGCCTAATCTGCATTAGTGAAGCCTTGAAGCTTCACTCCCTCTATCCTTCTGTACCATTATCCATACTCTATAGTGCCCCTGAGATATCTCAACACATGTTTCCCCGCCTTCCAAAAGAGCTTGGTAGGCTTAACCATACCTTGAATAAGATGGTTAACTGCATAGCATATGTCTGGTTATGTGTTCACCAAATACATAATTGAACCCACAAGATTTATGTTAACAATAAATCCACTACCTCACCTAAAGTAGCATCCTCCTTGCCTTTGCTACCTTCTTCTTCCATGCATCAAGAAGTTGGGAATCTGCTGCTGCGGGCTTGGGAATATCATTATATATGAATTCCTTCAACCCATTGTCCTCCAACAATGCCTCCATCCTGTCCTTCCATGCAATATAATTCAAACTTCCCTCAAGTGCATATTCGAGTCTCAAGCCATTGAAATACATCTTGATCTGCTTCTAGCTCCAAAGAAATTATCTGCAAATTTGAATACTGTTCAACACAAACTCAATTTCTTCTCCACTATTGTGATTCCTGGCGCTCTGACACCATGTAGAAATTACACCAATGAATTCAATCCGATCATGTAATGTACTAAAACAAGATACTTAATCCTTCTACAATATTTGTGGAATATAAAACATGATCGCTCAATCACATGCAAGTAAGAGAAAGAAATAAATAAATCGCACAACACAAGATTTTCATGGGGAAAGAAACTGCTCAAACCCCCTCCATATTTATTGTATAATCAACCAAGGAATCATGAAACAATACAATGTATTTGTGCTCACCACAGCCTCATACACTCTACCAATTACTTCACACTGATCTAGGCAAAATTGGACAAACACAACCAATTATCAACCTACCTTGCTTACGCAATCCCTAGAGAATTAAACCTCGATTAAATAGGAAATTCAACTTTCCTTGATTGTGCAATTCATTATGAGCTTCCTGTGGTTATATACTACATCTGGGCAGTTTTCTAAAAATACAACTGATAGTTTACTTGCCTTGAACCTTTGTCTCAATTGGGTCTCCACTAGAATTGACATGCATGCAACTATAAATAGTGAATCATCAGTTACTTGGTAGATCATTACTGGTGAATTAAATCTATTTTAATTCACTTGATGTTGAGCAAGAAAATCCCCTATGTGGACAGAGGTGATCCCTCTAGCCCTAAGGTTGGTCTAGCAACAAGGGAACATGCTGGAATTTTGGACTCCTAGCTTATAAATGAAAAGTGAGATGGGATAGATGACCTACCTTGGTCCAACGTTCTTGTCGTGGCTTGCAACAACGATCCTCCAATATTTTTCTTCACACATCGCGGTCCTTTAGTGATAATGTCTGTGTACCTACACAAATATCAAGTGAACGATGACAGCATACGAAAACATACTTTCATTTATAGCTATTTGATTGGTCAAGGAGAATCAAACATTTTGCATATAATTAAATGCAAGATTGGAACCAAAAAACCATTCGTGTATTAATAATAGAGAAAATAAGTTTACAACCTTAATGCCTTGACGTTGCAACCTCCTTCGACGGGTTCAGTCGCGCGCGTATCAAGCATTCGTTCGGGATCAGATTCGATAAGGCAATGGGCCTAAACTCTGTCTCAATAATGGATTCCTCTCTACCTTATTCTACACACCAACTACAGTAATGACTATTTAGCTATCTGAATCAATGTGAGAAGGAAGTATTTATAGGAGAGGAGGAGGTGGTTTGGGATCCCTCATAAGGTGGAGGAGAGGTCTATCCCTTTGGGGAGTTGCACAATTCTAGGAAACAAGAAGCCAAAGGGAGGAATTCGACGTTATTCAGTCGAAAAAACCATGATGAATCCGCTCATGAATTTTTTAAGCATGGAAACTTCGTTTCTATTTTAAAAAAATTTCCAAAAACAGCTCGGCGCAGGTACCCTTCTGAGAAAGAGTGCCAATGGGCGCAGGGCCCAATGTTAATTTCTCCAGGGCACGAGGCCATAACTGCCTACCAGCGCCGAGCCAAAATCACATGTTTTTTAAGGTCTTCTTGAGGAATGATCAACAGAGGAAATGTTATTGACATGCCAAGGGATGAAATGACACTTACAACAAGGTATGAAAATACACAAAACTCACTGAAATGGTCCTCCAATGTTCAAGATGGGGATTGCAGGGACGGTGACAAAATACTGTGTAACAGATGCCCCCTAAAGCATGAGGTCCGAGAGAGAGGGAGGAGTCAAATGTTTTATGAGAACCTGCCCAAACCAAAACGCCGTCGTCGGAAGACCTCCAAGAACAAGTACAATTGATATCTATGATACATGAATATGTGGTATGGGAACAACCATCCATAATAGAGTACATCTAACAATAAGATCTGAGGTATGGAAACAACCATCCAGTAAGAAGGATCGTCAAATAGACTCAAGTATAGTCGCATCCATCCAATCAGAAGAGTCATTCATATAGTCGTGATAAACCAAATCATCTCGTAACATGGATTTTATCAGGCAAAAGCCAGGGTCTCACGCTCCATATCGACCCGAATAAGTACAAATTCAAGCATGTGAATTAGTGAGCTGAAGTCAAACATGCAAGAAAATTTCCTGATTACCAACCAATGATGAAAGTTGTTAACATGCATGAGAGAAACCACTAATAATGACAATGGCTCTCAAGGTACAGCTAGTACAATTCACAGAATGTGAACAGTGAGCTGGAGTCGAACACCCGCGAAACCACTAAATCAAAGGCCAATTATGAGGAACTGTCATTGAATGCGAAGAACTTGCAATTGAGGCATGCAAGCTCCAAGGTACCGGCAGGGAGTCTCTGGATCATCTTCTTGGATAATGAGCTAAAGTCAACAGGAAGTGACCTGTCGAAGGAGGGCAATAATGTTTCCCACATCATCGACACGAGACATAGGAATAAGATGATAGTGAATCAGGACTAAATATAGGATCAGGGGTTGAAAACTACAGAAGGAAACTTCTCTTGAACATATTGGCGACACGACTCCAGAATTTGGCAGTATTTGACATCAAGGGATCTGAGGTCATGATGACATGGCAAAGAGCATATGAGAGGTCAAAACAAATAACCCAAACCCATGGAGGGAAAATGATGAATGGGATGTCCCCAACCCGACACGAATTGCAAACAAGTGTCATGTTTAAGAGCGACATACTGCAGACATGACTGAGAACTGGTTCTGTTTTCCCCACCATTTCTAGCGAGTACCCCAATTATTTTTGGAAACAAGCTTGAAGGCGATAACATATGCTTATCATATAAGTTTGTTCTTCGGAAAAATCCATCCTAGTACATTTTACGAGCCCTAGGAAGGAGGAACTCGGCAAGGTCATGGTGATGATTTCTGATGTCATTTAGGTTTTAACGAGTTTGAAAAAGGAAGAAATCGACACATTTTCATGCTTAGAGAGTTTGAAAATAAGTAGAAAATAAAACTCCAGTAGGTCCCTTTTCGTAGGTAGTCTCACAGATCTGAAAAGGTAGAAAACAATATCTGTGAGAACCTCTTAGTAGCGATAGGCTAAGGTATTCATTTTTCGTAAATAATTTTTCCTAGCTGGAAAAAGGGGTAAACGTATACTGGGCAGAAGACATTTCACAGCCTTTAATGAGTTCAAAACGACAAGAGTCTCAACAATCTTTTCAATTTTCGAGAGTCAAAAAAGAGCTGAAAGATGACTCCAGGGGGTGACTTTTTCGTGTTTCTACCGAGTCTGAAAAATTAATAAAATACAACTCCTCACTTCATCGTCATCATGTTTAGGACCTGTTGGTGCACAAGAGACACACGAAAAACCTATTTTTCAAGATAAAATAATAAAATAATCGAAAAATAAGCTCAAAAACCTAATTAGAGTTTCGAAAAAGTTATAAAATGATAGAAATAGTAAAAATAAATTACTTTTCACCTTTTCACCTCTTATGAGAATTTTACCATTTTTAACTATGATCTTGTGGAGCTGGCAGCGAACAATCCAGGAGACCAATCACAAATATGTTTTCTTCAAGTAAGAGCTCTTATTCTTGCTTAGATTTTAAGCTAGATTTCATTGCCTCCATTCTCGATTTTTTATGCTTTTGGGGGGGGATTTTTTTCAAGGTTGGGCACAGTGGTGGGCATGGGTTCTGGGCACAGAGTCGCACCAACTCGCCTAGAATTATAATGGGGAGGTTCCAACTGACGATGTTTTTTCTGAAACAACTGCGCCAATTGCGGCAACCACATTTGCCTGAAAAGTCTGTCAAATAGTATCACTTAAATAGTTCAAAAGTGAAATATTCGACTGATGAAAGTCCCAATGATGGTTTTGCAGGTGATTGAAAGCCAATATGGTTATTTAATGGAAGGAAAGAGAGCATGGGGAGGAAGATGAGCTAACCATGATAAATGTGAGATGCATGGATGCCTTGAGAGATTATGGGCTCTTGAAATTCTTCATGGCACCATGTCTTTGAGCTCAGTTGGAGTTACTACAGTATCTGGTCAGTGTGTAGGACACCAATCGGGAGAGATTAATGATTCACGATCAAGAGTTAGAGATAGAAGTCTCTGACATATATTTCATCACAGGATTATCACGGAGGGGAGCAGCACCGATACTGACAGTTACCCATCCTACAATGGATAACATGGGTATGCTCATAGACAGAGTTTTCCCAGGAGAAAAGAAAGGATCGAAGAGAAGAAAAATAGATATCCAGTCAATACCTGATTTGGCACTAAAATTAGTGCTACACACTATAACATGAGCTGCTGGATCTCAAGCCCGTCATGAAGCTACAAAAACACAGCTTCAACTTGCCGTGGATTGTATGACTCCAACCATTTTCAACTAGGAAGAAGCTGTAACAATCAACCTGAAGCGTCAGTTAACAAAGTGCAAGAACGAAAAGTGAAAAAAATATGGTTACGGGCCCATATTGGTACCGTTCATCCTAGAACGGTTGCCAATATTTCAATGCCAGGAGGTAATAGTACCTGCACCACTAGCACGAGAGCCACGGATGGTCCGTTGGGCGGAGTTGATGCCTCGATCGGGAGGTAGTCAACATATGTCATGGAGGCTAGAATTATTTGATTGGCTCTGCCGACAACTCATCGTCGTGGAGAAGTGGCCCTATACTGGCACCGAATTCATAGGTGATCCGAACCTTCCACTCCCAGAAGGAGAGGATTGGGATGAAGCATTGGGTAAACACTCATTTTTTTATTTTGATGATTATTGTGATTTTTTTTGTTTATATATGTTCTGATTATTTATCCTTGCAATTCAAATGTTGGCCCAGAAAGACCTGCAGGGATGTTCCCCATAGCACGGAAGGTCCCACATGATTTCAAGGCGACCCCTAATGGTGAGGGAAGCGAGGAAGAGGAGATCGCATGCAACTTTGAGGGACTCACAAGCGGGATCCCAGATTACGTGAGATTCGAGGATGTTCCTCGTGCATATCAGAGGTACATTGTAGCGGTGTCTAACCACATCCACCGTTTACTGAGGTGACTTGTGCGTGCAGTGACATGCTATCATGAGCATCATGCTGATTAGACACTTAGGCTTTATTTATGCATATTTTTTGAGAGACATGATGTCTTGGGATGTAACCAAAACACACATATTTTTTGAACTTATGATGCACGTGGATACAAACAATTGATATATATGTGTGTGTGTGTGTGTGTGTGTGTGTGTGTGTGTGTGTGTGTGTGTGTATGTATACCCCCTGCTTAAATCTTATTATGTGATGATGATGCTTTTACAAATTATGCAAATGTCTATCTAATACAATATTGGCTACTGCATCAGTTAACACATTCATGCTTCTAGGAATATGTTTATATGTGATACAATCAAAATTCCTTTCTAATAAATTAACACGCAAATACAACCTTAAGATTTGAGGATTTCTAATAGAGTAATGCCCTTTAAGCTGAAGAACAACAAGCTGAGAGTCTTGGTTCATAATTAATGCACAAATGTCGAGAGCAATGGCCTCAGTTAAGAGTTCAATGATAGCAATGTATTCAGCGACATTTTTTGTTGTTCGTCCTAGATAAATACCTTGAAGGTCTATCAACTCACCATTAGGATTATGAATCACCTAGGCTGCAGAAGATAGATTCTGGGTACCGCGTGAGGCACCATCCGTGAAACCAACATAAGGATTGACAGACATCTGCACAATAAGCAATGACATAATAAGCAGGAAAAACTGCTCGCAAAGCACACCGAGCCAAAAAATGTACAAAAATAAAAAACACACTTTGTACAAAGAACATGCACGAGAAACTCATGCATAGTACTTTTTGAGGTACAACCCATTTCTGGGTTGATTCAAAGGATAGCCTTCATATTCAATTAGGTCATAAGCCCCGTTTTGCAAAACACACTTAACGATATAGGGCCCATGCCACATGTGTTTGAATTTTCTTGCCCCCAACTTATCATGAGCTTGATCATACAAGAGGACTAGGTCTCCTTCTACAAAGATACAAGGAGAAATTGTCTAATCAAAATGAGCTTTGACCCACTTTTTATGTGCTTCTATGACAAGAGCAACAAAGCGGTAAGTTTCATCAAGCCTCTCCAAATATAGAATACGTTCTTCCTCTTGCAAGGTATTAGGTAGTAATTCAACAACTATTTTGAGAGAAGGGATTTCACATTCAATCAGAAGGGTAGCTTCCAGACCATAAACAAGTTGGAATGGGGTAAATCTGGTTGCATCCTTCACCGAGGTTTGGTAAGCCCAGAGAGCTGAAAACAACATGAGATTCCAGTTGGACTTGTGCATCCCAATCGTACGCTTAATCATAGTGACTAGAACCTTGTTCATGGCTTCAACCTGGCCATTGGCCTAAGGGTAGTACGACGTTGACTTGTCGTGACGTAGACCCAACCTAGAAGTCAACTCAGCCATCATGCAATGGCGAAAATGAGAGCCATGATCAGTGACAATGGCTTGAGGGACACTAAACCTAGTAATGACATGATTGAACAAAAATTGTGCAGTCATCTTACCGTTAGCTGTGAGTGTAGGCATTTCTTTGGCCCATTTAGTGAAGTAGTCCACGACTATGATAATATAAGCATGCCCCCTGGTTGAGTGAGGGTTACACTTCATAAAATCAATGCCCCACTTTGCAAAGAGACCAACAGTAATGACAGGATGGAGGTGTGCAGGTAGCACATGCATATTGCGCTGGTAAATCTGGAAATCATGACACTTACAGAGAGCGAAAATACAGTCTTCAAAAATGGCAGGCCAGAAATATCTAGCTCAAATTTTTTTTGTACAGTAGCATATCCAAACATCTGACCACCACATGCGCCAGAATGGAATTCATTGAGGACCCTTTCAACTTCCTCGAGGGTTAAACACCGACGGAGAACAGAATCAGCTCCGATGCAGTATGGAGTATCTCTGACTATATGACAAGGTTGCGAATGATATTGAATGCATCGACAAGCATCCTTCATCAACTCGGATCGGAAAGTGGAAGTCTGGAGATAGACGATGATATCACTATATCATGGATCGAGGGTGCTAATGAGAAAAAGGGTGTCATCTAGGATGCATTCCTCAGAACCAAAGGGAGCAGAGGCAGACGTTAAAGATTAAATCAAATTGGAAAAACCAATGATTTCTTCAATTTGGCAATAGTGAATTCCAAATCAAACTCTTGGAGGATAATGATCGAATTTGAGTATTTTTCCCCCAGCAATTGTTGAGTCAATATATAAATCATGGGGTTATAATCAGAAATCATGGTTACTGTACGAAGTAGAATATAATGGTGAAAATTTTGGACGGCTTGAAAAGCAGCCAACACTAATTTCTCAACGTGTGTGTAGCGTGTTTCGGTATCAAGAAGATTGTGGCTCAAATAATAAATGACGTTCTAATTACCATCGTCGTAGTTCTGTACTAGAACCATCGAAATAGTGCTAAATGTGGCAACCAAGTATAGGGAGTAGTTGTGATGATAATTGGGTGGACGCAAAAAAGGAGCATTGATAAGCAATGTCTTCAGTGCATCAAAATATTTTTGGGTGATCTCATCCTAGAGGAACGGGACGCCTTGCTTGAGAAATCACGTGAAGCCTTTGGCTACTTCAGCATAATTCGGTATAAAACGGTGCAGGAAATTAGCTTTCCCTTGCAGACTTTGTAATTGATGTAAAGAGGAAGGGGATGGAAGATTGACAATAGCTTTTACCTTAAGAGGGTCGAGATGAGTTCCGTCTTTAGAGACGATAAACCCTAGGAGTCTATCAGAATCAACGCAGAAGACACACTTATGCGGATTGACCCGAATGTTATAGCGTCTACAACGAAGAAATATTTGACGGAGGTGATTTGGGTGGTCCTTACTCTTAGCAGAAGGAGCCAGAAGGTCATCCAGGTAAGATTGAACAATGTGTTTAATATCATGGAAAGTGTACAACATTTCTCGTTGAAATGTAGCCCGAGAATTTTTAATACCAAAAGGAAGCTTCTTGTAGGTGAAGGTACCCCAAGGATAGATAAAGGAAGCCTTGTGTTGATTAGACAGAAGAATATTGATATGGTTGTAACCAGAAAACCCATCCATAAGGGAAATCATCTCACTCCCAGCACATCCGTTAATGATCTGGTTGATGAAAAGAGTGGGATAGTTATCCTTAGGACAAGTGTGGTTGATGTCACGGTAATCCACACAGACACGAATAGTACCTTGCCTTTTATCCACACAAACGATGTTAGAAACCCATTCTGTCAAGGGAATCGGATAAATGAAGCCAACTTTAAGAATTTTTTTCAACTTCTCCCTTAATGGTAGCGACCTTTCTAGGGTACACAGGACGGAGACGTTGGTGAATAGGCTTCACGTCAAGATAAGTAGGGATCTCGTGCACAACTATACTCGGGTTGATGTCGGGCATTTCTTCGTAAGACCAAGAAAAAACGTATTGAAACTCTCAGAAGAGACTAGTATAGACCTCAATCTCATCAGGAGAACAGGTCACCCCAATGTGGATGTTCTCGACAATTCTCGGTTTAGCGGAGATTTCAATAGGCATTGTTTGCGTAATTTTTCCCATGTTACCCTCTGCAAAAAATTCATGTGTCAAGATGGATGTCTGAAGCAGATGGGAAGGAGCTTGGGAAGCGAATTTCTCGAGACAAGTAGACATGGCCCCAAGTACAGGCATAAAGGAGGAACGATGATGACTATCGTCCCAAGGAGGATCCTTAAGAGACATGGTTTCCACGATGGCATCATCAAAGGGATATATCTCATTCAAGGGATTGGGCTAATCTAGAGTGCTGAGCTAAGGGGATTGAGAATACATGTCAAGAGACACACTCAAAGGAGTATGATTAGAGGGAGGAGGAGCTGAAGAAGAAATAATTTCACAATAATCAATTTCTATTGGGCTTAATGGCATCGCGGCACTAAATGAATCAACCTACTCGGGTGAAGGGATGATCCATGGATCAGAAGACGTGGAGGTCATGTTGACCTAAGAAGTGTTGGGTGGAGGAAGAGAAAAAGGACCCATAAGGGCAAGATCTTTGAAAAGACCTGGTCCTATGCTCTCATAAGGCGTAGGAATACGATCTACATATGGAATGTTACTCTCAGAAGATGTGGAAGTGAAAAAGTACAACTGATCGACAATGATGATATTTCCTTCATGCGGAAATCGAAGAACATGAAAGAGAGTGGACAGGACGCATAGCATGGTGTGAGTCCAACTGTGACTGAGGATAAGATTATAAAGTGGAGCTAGCAACGGACAATCCAGGAGACCAATCGCAAATCCATTTTCTTCAGGTAAGAGCTTTTGTTCTTGCCTACATTTTAAGCTAGATTCCATTGCCTACATTCTTGATTTTTTATTATTTTAGGGGGATTTTGTTCAAGGTTGGGCGTGGATATCGACGTAGGTTCTGGGCACGGAATCGCTCTAACACACCTATAATTCTAACGGGGAGGCACCAACTGGCGCTGTTGTTTCTAAAATAGCCGCACCAATCGCCGCAACCACATTTGCCTGAAAAATCTCTCAAATGGTCTCACTTAAACAGTTCAAAAGTGAAATATTTGATTGATGAAAGTCCCAATGATGGTTTTGCAGGTGATTGAAAGCCAAAATGGTTATTGAATGGAAGGAAAGAGAGCACGGGGAGGAAGATGAGCTAGCCATGATAAATGTGAGATGCATGGATGCCTTGAGAGATTGTGGGCTCTTGAAATTCTTCATGGCATCATGTCTTCGAGCTCATCTGGAGTTACTACAGTATATGGTCAGTGTGTGGGACACTGATCGGGAGATATTTATGATTCATGATTAAGAATTGGAGACTGAAGTCTCTGGCATATATTCATCATTGGATTATCATGGAGGAGAGCAACACCGATCCTGACAGGTACCCATCCTACAATGGAGAGCATGGGTACACTCATAGACAGAGGAGAATATTATAATATTTGGTCAGCGAAACTAGAGATTCCAGGTTCGATCCCCAGTGGAGTTGCCAACTTGTTGGGCAGGAAAATTCCCTCTGCAGACAAAGGCGATCCCTCTAGCCCTAGGGTGGGTCTAGCAACAAAGGAACATGATGGAATTTTGGACTCCTAGCTTATAAATGAAAAGCGAGATGGGATAGATGACCTACCTTGGTCCAATGCTCTTGTTGTGGCTTGCAGCAGCGATCCTCCGATCTTTGTCTTCACACGTCACGGTCCTTCAATGATAATGTCTGTGTACCTACACAAATATCAAGTGAACGATGACAGCATACGAAAACATACTTTCATTTACAGCTATTCGATTGGTTAAGGAGAATGAAACATTATGCATATAATTAAACAAAAAATTGGAACCAAAAAATGAGTCATGTATTAATAATAGAGAAAAGAATTTTACAACCTTAATGCCTTGAATTTGCAGCCTCCTTCGACGAGTTCAGTTGGGCGCGTCTCAAGCATTCGTTCGAGATCGGATTCGATGAGGCGAGGGGCCTAAACTCTCTCTCAACAATGGATTCCTCTCTTCCTTATTCTACACACTAGCTATTGTAATGAATGTTTAGCTAGCTGAATCAATGTGAGAAGGAAGTATTTATAGGAGAGGAGGAGGTGGTTTGGGATCCCTCATAATGTGGAGGAGAGGTCTATCCCTTTGGGGAATTGCACAATTCTAGGAAACAAGAATCCAAAGGGAGGACTTCGACGTTATTCAGTCAAAGAAACCATGATGAATCTGCTCACGAAGTTGTTAAGCATGCAAAATTCATTTCTATTTTAAAAAAAAATCCAAAAACAACTCAACACGGGTGCCCTTCTGAGACAGAGAGCCAAAGGGCATGGAGCCCAGTGTTAATTTCTCCATGGGCGAGAGGCCATAACTGGCTACTAGCATCGACCCAAAATCACATTTTTTTGAAAGTCTGCTTGAGGAATGATCAACAAAGGAAATTTTCTTGACATGCCAAGGGATGAAATTACACTTACAACAAGGTATGACCATACAAAAAATGCACTGAAATGGTCCTCCAATTTTCGGGATGGAAATTGTAGGGACGGTGACAAAATATTGTGTAACAATTGATCTTCCACTAGCTCATCAAACAATTAGAACTAGTTATTTATTGATTTTAACTCAATTAATGTGAGTTAACTGATCCCACTCACACCACACTAGTGCTACAACTGCAACCGAACCCTGTTAATAATAGAATCACTCTACATGCCTATCCTTTGACCCTCAACTCAAAATTATTGAGCTAACTAAGTCTATCACACTTATTTAACTATTACAAGTTGTTACGAGATAATATTACAATTAATTTTCCAATTTATTTAAAAATTGGTTGCACACTAATGTGTCGCTAGGATCCCTCACTCATGTGTGACCTGTGATCTCACAATAGTGTGTGTGCATTTTCTTGTTGAATTTCAACATTTGGACATATTGCATGTTGTTTGTTGACTTGAATTTATGGATTTAATGGTTTGTTGACTTGACTTTATCTGCTAAATGGTTCAAGCCGATGGACTATACTAAAACATGTATTATCAATTTTACTTACTGTAATAGGAGGACATGTCCTTTAATAGTCATGTGAACTAGTAGATATTTAAAACTTAAAAATAAAAGTTTATTTTTATGTTATAAATATTAATCAATATAAATATTAAATAACGTAAGATATGTATTGTATCAATCAATGCATTTATTTTGAATTAAATCTTTTTATAATTTTAATTTAATTATTAGGTGGATGATATGTATTTAATTTTCATGGCATATTTCTATTTTTTAATAATAGTTATAAATGAAAGGTTAAAATTTATTTGAATCTATATATTTGTCTCTAATTTCTTGCTAAAGCACTGCAATATCATACTACACATATGTATAGTATCATTGGAACCATTGGAAGCCCAAAAAGAGTTTTCTTAGCCTTCGAGTCCTATAGTTTAGTTTTTCTACATCTAGTTTGCAATGAGTGTAGAGCTCTCCATTACCCTTCTATCCTTTTTTCTCTACATATTTCCCATTTGAGATTTTTGTGGAAATGAAGGTCAAGGTACTTATATTCAATGACCACTTGTAAGACGTTTCCCTTAAAAACAAATTCCCTATGAACCTTGTTTCTCTTCAAGGTAAAAATCATTGTTGTAGTTTTGGAAGTGTTCACATGCATCCCCACCTCATGACAAAATATCTCTAGAGATTATAAGTTTTCCTTTAAATGTTGTGTTTTGTTTTCATTGAAATAAGATCATCAACATAAAGAAGCAACTTTATAACATTTTTTGGTCAAGTAAACCCCTCCACCACCAAAATTGTTTATCCACTCCTCTAATTTGTCAATGTACATCAAGCCAAATAAAGTAGAGGGTAATGGGCATCCTTGCTTGAACCCAATATCACTTCCAAAAAATTTACCAAAAATATAATTGTTCATTATAGTGTGGTAATTTGAAGGGTTGTTGATGTCACCACTTTTGAGTAGAGGGATGACAACACTTGTCATCCAATTTGCTGGAACCCATTTGAATGACCCCAATGAATGGTTTATTAATGTGATGCGTGAGGACCTCCAAGCCCCATTTTAAGTATTCTTCAAATTGACCATCTATGTCTTGAGCTTTACCCATGGCAAGCTTCTTTATTCCATATTTAATGTCTTTCAAAGTGAAAATCTATTTCTTTAATTGATTATCAAAGTGTTGTCTTTATCTCGCCATATCTCGTATAGTTGCTTTGCGTACTCTAACCATTTAAGATATGAGATATTATTTTCCTTTTCATGAATTTTTGTTGCAATTATTTCCAAAATCCTCTTGGATTGTTCCTCACAATTGCAATTAACGTTTTTCTTCTTATTTTCATATAAACTCCTTTTTTCAATCTCACTAGCTTTGCGTATTCCCTATTATAACTCCATATTTTGGTCATTTTATTTGCTGCCTTATACTCCTCATAATACCATGGGTTTGTTGGAAAGCTATTTTTATTTCTTCTTTTAGGCTTGTAACTTTTGCATGAATTGAGAGCCTTGAGGATAATAAAGGTCTGCAAGATGTTGTCTATATTTTTCTCATTTGAGTTGACCATCCCATTGGTTCCCACTTTGTGCAACAAATTTTCAGGGGTTGTTTGAAAGGTTTCAAGGTTTTCATGCATCAAAAGGATTGTACCTTGAGTAGCCTTTTTCTTTTCATTTTGTTGCATCTCCTTTTAGGGTTGATTATCTTTTGGTATATTTATTTTTACATGTATTGGATTGTATATGATTTCAATTCTATGGGACAATCCTTCTCCTCTATTTCTATGAAACTTGTCATACATTTCTTTGAGCTTATAATGTTCCCCTAACTTGGATAGGATTTTAAACCATTGCATATAATCAGATTATACAAGAAGCAAAATCCAAATAATTCTGAGTCTCATATTGTGTGATAACCTTCCTTTTTCATCATGAGTTACTCTTTCCCACTTTTGGTTGTCTTCCTCTTCCAACCATAAAGGGTTTTCTCCTATTCCCTCTTCATTACTAAGGAAAAAAACTGGTTATTTACAGTTTTAGAATTAAATTCTCCAACTAAGATGATTTATTCTTCGTGCTTGTATACTAATATATCCTTTATCAAGGCTGTATATGGGTCCCCTTTGTCTAATTTCTTATTCTTATAGAATTTTGAACCATGGGGAGCAAAGTAGCATGCTACAAGATAAATTATGATCTCCTTAACCTCATTTTTTATCCATATGCACTACTTATTTGGGTCTTCCTTTTCCACTTGTATGATTTTTTCTCAAGGATTATCTTACTAAAATTGTTACCCCTCCATAGCCTTTTCCACTTTCAGTTATCTCATTAAATAATAACATCTTTGTGTAGCCCTCAAAATTCGAAACCTTGCAGCCCCCATGCTCGCTTGTCTCAAGTAGGACAATTATTTCCATCCCCTCAGCGATGGGCCCTAAACCAGGTCCTTTCCTCCAAGGATAACCCTTGCAATTCTAGCTTACTAGTGAGAGGTGTGCCTAGGAAATCTCTCTTTCCTGTTTATTATGTGTTGTTTTGTTGCTAAACTGAGCTCTGCCCAATTCATCAACTAACACTGAAAGGAGCTACTACCCCTGATTTATCAGTTGCCACTCAAAGGAGCTACTATCTGTGATTTATCAACTGCTACTAAAAGGAAGCTCCTACTCCCCAATTTATCAACTGCTACTAAAAGGAGCTCCAACCCTTGACTATTTACCAGTCACTACTCGAAGGAGCTACAACCCTTGAAATGAAAGCTCCAAAATGCTTTCCATGTTTATCCCTCTTTTATGCAATTTTCAAACTCATATCAATAGAAATTTTACATATAACAATATTTCTTCATCTCTCTCACAACTTAATGCCTTCCCTGCAGATATAAACTCTTTTCTTGTTGTCTTAAACACCACTTTGCTGCTTACACATCTCAACCACCTTAAATCACCAATATCACCATTAAAACACCTTTCAAACATCAAAATTGATCTCTGATTCACCTCGATGCATACTAAAATATGCATATTATTGCATCAAAAACAACCGACTTAGTTTTTTAATTCTTCTTATAAATAATTTTGATTTGATATTTTTTAGATTTAGAACTTTTAGTTAAGTTAAGCTCTTCACCATGCATAAATTCTTAATTTCCATTCATATCCCACTTTTTCAATGTCTTTTTGATGTGGTCATATAACCTTCAATCTCTGCTCTGTTATTCTGAGCTCAACCTCTAAGTTAATATGTTTATTTTCCACTAAACTTATTGCATGTTGCTAAACTATTTATGCCCATGTTATTCAACTTTAGTTCACTGCTACTTATAGTAGAATCTGTCAAGTATAGTTTTCGAATTGTTCAGACCAATAGGTGAAGCTTATAGGAATTTTAATCAATATTTTATATTGGCATAGCCTCGAGGGATTATCCACATAAACCCCCTTGGCCTTTTAAGACTCCCATAATGCATTATTTAAGTCCAAAGGCCCTAAAATATTTAACATGGGAAGCCTTTGCAAAGCTTGCTCCTAGGCACACCTTGTTCTAAGCCTCAAGGGGCTTAACCATGTGCTTTAAAAATTTTGTTCCATCAGTAACATGAAACCATGTGAGATTGTGTCAGAGAGGAGCACTTTATCCCCCAACCTTTTACAATGGAGTGCCTTCTATCACTTGCCAAAACTGTTGAATGTCATGAAAATTCTTGTCCTGATGCCATTTCCCCCCAAAAAAACTCGTAGCACCTTTGAAACCTTACATTACATCATCTCTACCATATTGCGTTGGAGAGATCCTCTCGAAACAACAACAAATAAATTTATAAATAAAAATTAAATAATTTATTTAAATATTAAATTTGAAATATTATCTTGCTATGTATAAGACGTCCTTGTTTTCTCTTATTTTAGTAATGTTACACAATTATTTTTCATGAAACCTATTTCTCATTTCGCACTTTGCAATTTTTTGCTTTATATATATATATATCCGAATATTTTTTATAATTTTTTAAAGTTAATTTTCACATTAGACATTTTAGATAAATATAGTTTATTTGCTTGATTCTTTGTCTCTAGCATATCATTTGAGAAACTAATCCAAGAAAAAAGAGTATTGATTCTAATACAACATGACTAAACTGCAAATAACAACATGAGCACTCAGAATCTAGTGTGCATTTTCTGCCTAACAATTGGGGAAACAAAAAATAAAAATCAAAAGGAGCGGTTTTATAATTTAGCAAACATCCCATAGAGACTAACATAGAAATATAGAAATTAAAATGCATGATTGATAGGAAACCTAAGCTGCATGAGGACAAAGAGATGCCTAGACTGATGGGTTGTTCCTCAACCTTGCATGGTGAAGGAATTGGAGAGTTAGTGGGTGACCCCATCTCTAGATTGGCCAACCTTCCTTCCATGTCCAACATGAGGTCCTTGAGCTCATCCAATCTACACATGAGATTCACTTAACTCTTCCTTATATCAACCAGTACATTTCCCAATAATAGTTTGACAAGTCAATAAAGGTCCATTTTGTGAAGGTAGTGATTCAACCTTCCTCACAAGTTTCATGTGTCATGAGCCCAAGGAGAGATACCTTCCATTATCTCAAAGTCCAAAAATTCCTTCCTTTCCTGAAGAATTTCCTCCTCCATCAACCTGATTTCCTCCTAAAAGCTAGGAGGGGTGTGCTCGTGAAAATGTGTACCAAATATTTTTCCCAAAATTGTGCCCCAGATTCGTCTATCTTTCTTCGTCCTCCTCCTCCTTTGCAACGATGTGCACATTGGTGCATCATTGCAGATGGAGGTAGTAAGACATAGCTAAGACCTGGTTGAAGTGAATTTCGGAACTATAGGAGTCAATGGTGGAAGAATTTAACCAATAAATTGTTTCATGAGGGTTGGATCGCCAAAGGATTCTATCTAAGTCTCTTGCCTTCGAAAAAAGGCACTAAATATGGAGGGAGCTACAGGGGGGAATAGGACCACTACACTCGAGCTATTACATAATTTTCTATGGTCATGGCCAACAGTGGAATAATAGGAGAAGGAAATAGGGGACGAGGAGCATAGTAATTAGGTTTTCAAGAAGGATGAACATCACAAAGCCTTCAACCCATGTAATTGAGCCTAACATAATGATGTGCTCGACAGCCTTGGGCACCCTCGCCATGAAGCAAGGGATCATTTATTCACCTTAGTGTTGTGGCATGCGAGGGGGTCACAAGTATGGGCCTTTTCCTATCAATCCCCGCCCCTATCAAGATTGCATTAACACCCCATCCAAACAAATATTTTTTATAATAAAATAATACTACTAATTTTTTATTATTATTACAAAACATATTCTCCCTATTAAAATTAAAAAACATTTATATTCAAACTTATTGATATACAACATTTATTTAATACCAAAATATCTCAATTCCATAACAAGCAATATGGAACGATTGGTGATTTCCACTAACGAACAAGCCTTCTCTCATAAACCTTTTGCCTCACATCAATCTCTTCTTATGTTTAGTTTAAAAAAATAAATGAGCACAACAATATTCATGATGTTTTCCCCTTTGCATGAAACATATTTTGATCATGTTTAATATAATATAATTGTGTCATTTTTTTCCATAAATTAAAGCATTTTATATTATCAAAATAAATAAAAAATATATGGTTGTTGCATCTATCCACTTGAGGATATCTATGTTAACTCCTGTGGATATAAGAGTACTGACACATCCCAAAATTTCTTTGTTAACCCCAAAGCACAAAAAACACAAACCATCCAACTAGACCTAGGTTACAAAAAGGCCCTTTCTATTGGGCTCACAATGCATCACATTATAGAGTTCTAAGAAAACTAGCAAGCATAAATATCATTTAGGTTTATGGGAAAATATGGGAGTAGGGTCCTTGGCACTCGATCTAGGAGTTTCATCACTGTCTAAATCATAGTGTATGTGCCCTTCTATGTGGGACAACCTTGCATCCAACCTATCCAAAGTGAAGCATTGGTTCCTCAACGTTCTCTTGATGTCCTTTAAGGAAGAAAACACATTATATCATCCCACCTATTTATCCTTCAATACTAGACGAAGTAGCATCTTCATCTACCAATGTAGGAATACTAAGTTTAGGTACTCATTTTTCCATCCCCCAATATGACCAGGGTCCGAAACCCAACAATAAACCTTGTCTAGAATCTTAGAGTCCGAGTGGTACTATCTTTCCACCCCTGCCTATGTTTCCAATTGTCTGATCTCTCTCCACGTCTTCAGTGAAATTACATTAAAATAGGTGGTTTTGGATTTTTGAGTGAAAAGTATAGCCCTTCATTGACCTTATAGGTTGCTACCCCCCACTCCCCCTAACACCCTCCTGCAATGCATGTGTTTCCTGGGAGGCATGGATACCTGAAGGGGGTCACATCTATAACAATAGATGAAATGACCATGACCTAGACATGAGTAAGAGTTCAAAACTAGCAATACGCTAATAGGGACTAGACCACATAACATAGAGCCATTATTATGCCACATACACCAGAATACAGTGTTTGAGAGAGCCCCATACTCAATCAACACATAGCTATATCCACTCGTAATAGAACCCCCTATCATAGGAGAATTCAACTAGATGCAAAGACACAAACCAAACAAGAGACCATTATTACCACATTTATACAGATCCAAATTGGACCGGGAAGACTAGAGGGCATTAACCTAATTATACCAACTTGTCATGAGAGACCTCCATACAACTATGAGGCATGATATACATAGAACCATATTACCCACAATCTACTCAGGTGCCAATCAACTAGCCCTAGGACAAAAAACAACGAGACTTTCTCTTGACCTTAACACAATGGGAATTCCCGACAAATAACCAGAGACTAGAATAGAAAAAACAGAAAGAGCTAAAAATATACAATTTAAGAGTAAAAGACAAGTAACTTGAGCCACCACCCCTAAGCTGCTTCAGGTTACCCTCTACTGGTTAGCACATTGAAATCCTAGAGCCCATTGTGAGACTTCTACACACTGATGAAAAAATCCCTCTCACCTCTACTTCACCACCACCATGGACTACCCAGATTGTTCATCTTTCGGACTCAAAACCCATATAAATGACCTCTTAAAAGCATAGTGCTCTCAAACTTCCACCGATAGTAGGGAAGTCAGTTCCTTGACCTTACCTCTACTCCAAACCTCTACCCAAAACTCACAGACAAAGGAAAATTGCAAGTTATATAGTCACAAATGGCCAATTGGGGGATTGCATGCATATTCATGCTGGGGGAAAGTTGCACCCCCTACTCATTAATGCACATCACATCACAAGGTGGCAGGCACATCCCCCAAGGTAGTCTCTTGTACAATGTCATCACACCCATCAAGAGGCCTTTCTCACTATCCAAAGTGGATTGGAGCGGTTATAGCCAACTAACCTGATCCATTATCAACCACCTCATGTTTAATTATGTTAGTTGATATTATTAGCAATTATGATTATTTTAATAAAGGTTGTTATTTTTAATTAATGATGATAATATAATTAATATTTACTAAGGTTAAATTGGTTTATAAGATTTTTGAACATGAGAGATTATGTGGAATTTCATCATATTTTTATATTTAAAATTTTAAGAAAATTAATCTCATGAAAATTATTTTGAAAATGAGATTTAATCTTAGTATAAGAAAGATATTTTAAGATAAAATGTTTTTAATCTTCAACCCTCTTGGTGTCACAAAGTGATGATAGACTCTTTTATCTCAAGGTATTTTTTGGAATTAATGAGATCTGATAACAAGGCTCTCATGCCTTTGCACCTATGTTCTTGTTGGCTTGGTGTTATGTGAGCTATAATACTTAGAATTATGCTTAACCCTATTGTGGAATCTCTTTGTTGCTTAATCAAGGCTATGGATCGATTCTTGTTTACAACACAATGTAGTTATCACTTTTTTCTTAACTCCTCACATGAGTTGCAATAGCAATGCACAATCCCCCAACCTCCCTATAAGAGTCATAACTCCAACAATGCGCCCAACCTACACTCTAACCTCAAATTTCATAGCCCTCAACACCAAGGCTTTACAACATCCTAGCATGTTACTGAGTGTGGGACCAAGTGCTTAAATTGAAAGGCACCAAGGCCCATTAGCATTTTCACCCGCTATTCTTCCTTGTCAACTCATTGGTAGTGAACCGATTGGAAATGATGGTGATAGAAAATAGTTTTGGTGATAGAAAATAGTTTTTTTACTGTGAAATGTCTCGTTATTTAGGTCTACAAATGAATGGGGCCACCCAACGCTCGTCACCCAGTGCTCACAGCTTGAGTGCCTTCCTACAACTAATGGGATTTTTTTTCATCCCTATGCTCGTTATATTGGGTAGTTTCATCAATTCCAAGTATTTTCTATCTACGATAGTCGATAGCCGATAGACAGAAACTACAAAAGATAAAATAAATAGATGTTCCTCTAATGGATCTTGATAGGATCTTTCAAAGAAATATATCCCGTCCTAGTGTAGCCTGAAGGCCCTTCACTTAGTTGACTCGATGGAAAATTTAACAGGAATCTCTCTATTCATGTCAGTTAAGGGCACACTCTTAAACTTGGCGTTTCAGAGTCAATGTTGATGTTATATGGTTTCTATCTCTGGTAAGGTCGAACTCTGAATTCCCTTACAACCATGAAGCCCAATATCGATCCCAAATTACTCCTACAACAATTAACCCATGACCATATTGACCTGTCCAACCTCGGTTATCATACTATGCATAAATTATAGTCTCCCATATTCTCCACACAATTCTTAGTGCAATAGACTCCAGCTTATTCTATGCACAATATAGTCCACGCATAGATCGCTTATTCTCTCACATCACATTACAACTAGGAAAGTTGACTTGATTATATACCTAATTGCATAATTAAATTAATACACAAACACAATAGGGACAAAGAATTAACACGCACACACTAAGATGGGGAATTCACAACCCATAATAAATTATTCACTTAGGTGCACATAGATCAAGCATACATAAAGTCACAGAAAATTCTCTTAATGCAAGGTTTGTACAAGTCTGGCTTGATTACGCAATACTCAACCCATTTAATCTCTCTCAAGTCTCTCTCAGTCCTCAGCCTCTCTTAACTATCTTTACTCTATCCTCTATTTTATCCCTTCTTCTATTGACTTTAGCTCATCCTACATGCCCTTTAACTAATCAAAATATTTAAATTACATTATGGAGTCTGTAACTAACATTCCTTTCAAAAATATATGTTTGTGAAGAAAAAGTTAATGCCACTTTATCTAACATATTTAGTTATATCTATCTTTCTCTTTTGGGATTACAAAATATCTTATCCTTATTATTGGTATTTTTTACAATGTGCCACATGGCCAAGAAAACAAATCTAGATCTTTCTAAAACTAAGACACTTTTTTTTTTCTTTTCTTTTTTTTTCAGAAAGAAAAAAAACGTTGTTTTCATTAACAATTCATATATCAAAACATTACATTCTCATCTTGTGAAGATAAGAAAATCACGATCCAAACACCATTTTTAATTGAGACAAATTCTAAGGAAGAAAGGAGTCAAAAACTAAAAACATGTTGGGATCAATCATTTCTGGGGGCAGAAACCTCCCAATTCAAATTTTGAGTCCAGATAAAAGAAATCATCCAAATTGACCCTAGTAAATGAGAATATTGAATAATTCAGATACTTGACTCATCAATGAAAAGATGGAAAAAAGGAGAAAGCAGAGTGAAAAAGTGTAGCTGGCTTGCTTGAAAAAACTTGTGCAGGCTCTGTTGATGTGTTAGCGTCCAAGAAAACTGTAAAAAACTACAGAAAGGGAGAACATCATGTGTCCCATATAAATGAAAGCATTGATAAATATTGTGAACAAGCATGTAGAAATATATTGTAAACGGCTCGCGTGAAATTCTTGTAAACAGGCTCGCTTGTTATGTATCATCCATATCTGGCTCGCTTGAAAAATTAGAAAAAATGAAAAGTATTTGTGACAGGCTCGCTTGACAGCTCTTGAAAAGGAGTAAGTATTGTAACAGGCTCGCTTGACCACTCGACAGATGAGTCAGTTAACAATAGGAAAGTAAAACTGCCAGGCCCTACTGACCTTGTAGGATCCCGTATGACGGATCCATAAACATGAAATTCAGATTATATGGAAGGTACAAAATGAACCCGAACAGTGTAACAACAATTAGAATCAGGCTCGCTTGATGATAGAAGAAAATATCAAGCTCACTTGTATGTGGAACTTAGAATATTGAAGGAAAAATGAGACAACCAAAAACAGAATCAAGATTAGCAAAACAAATATACTGGACCATGGAAACATTAAATTACCGGATGATAGCTTCATTTGCAGAGTCTGAGTGTTAAGGTATAGGGATTGCAGTTTCCCATATTTGAGCCCCATCCTTGTAGTGAACCACCTGTATAAAACCAAAATCTGAATTTAACCCCATTTTGGACAGACCGTCAGCTCGCATATTCAGATCTCTATATATGTGGGAGATAGGTGGGGATCCCAGTCTATGCCATAGCCGTCGAACTCTGTTGATCCAGCCCTGAATATTTGGGTTATGTATTTGGATCCAACCCATGACACATCCAATAATCAGTTCAGAGTCAACATAAATATGAACCTCAGATAATTCCATGTTGACAGTAGCTAATAGCCCACCCCAAAGGGCCATGATTGCAGCCTTGTTATTGGTCCCCGGACCACCATTCCAGTGCAAATGGATCCTTTCTCAGCCTGATAGTTTTATCCAAGCTCCACATCCCGTATTTCCATCTTTGCAAGCTCCATCGAAAAAAATAGTTGGGAGGCCAATCTCGTGGGGCCGAATCCTACAAGATCCATCAATTGTACTGATAAAAATGATGGGGCGATCATCGATCCATCTCATAATGGCACTATATATGTTGGGAAGGTTGATAGAAGTTCCATAAAAAATGAGCCGGTTCCTCACGATCCACACTTCCCAAATAAAAAAGAAAGGCAACGATCAAAATTTACTTTTCATCGAATCCCATTCACCAGCGACAGTGATAAAATCAACTGGAACCCAGGCAGGATCGATGAAATGCACAGAGAATAGTTTCCAAAGTTGAATGATCACAAGACATTGAAAGAAAAGATGTACGGTTGACTCCTCAGATCGACCGCAGATGGAGCATCTACTAGGCCCCAAAATACCTCTTTTCAGCAGATTATTCCAAGTGAGTATTTTATTCTTCCAGGTGAGCCACCCAAAGAGGATAATTTTTGTAGGCAGACTGCACTTCCAAAAAGGGGCAAAAAAACGGGTGATCTGATCAGAGTATACCTGAGTGTTGATCCTGTAGTATATATCTTTTACAATTGGATGGTTCTCCATAATTGGACCGTCCCATATGACACAATCGCCCCCAACAGAATGACAAACTCCAGCCTCCCTCAATGACACTAACACATGTTCCCATTCAGAAGCCTCCTCACCTTGTAGATCCAACTTTGTAGCATTCTTAAATATAGGGGCGCCAAAGGACCACGTAAAGATAGTTTGAGATAGATAGCATATACCCCTGTGAGCCAATCTATGTATGAGGCGGATAGATGGCTTTGACAGCCTGTTAAAACCTTGCATGTTAATGTCTCCCAATGGAATACGACTCTCGTCCCTAAATAGCCATGTTAATCTGTCAGCTATGTGACCCAGGACCTTCTTGAAACTGCCCCAAATAACTGAGTAGGTCACAGGAATATGGAATTCATGAAAAAGTAGTTTATGAAGAGTATCACCGACCAGATATTTGCTTTTAATAATATCAGACCAAATGCCGGTGCCATTGATGGCACGCCAGAAAGATTTAATAAGAAGGGCGATGTTAAATATCCTCGTATTCAAGATGCCCCATCCATCATGCATTTTGGTTCTGCATAAGGTATCAAACTTGACCAGATGGAATTTGTGTGAATTTTCAGAACCATTCCATAGAAATTGAGCAATAATCCTGTTGATATCCTCTACAATACTTGCTGGAAAAAAGAATAAATGACCCCAATATACCAATAGTTGAGATAAAACCGCATGAATCATGATGAATCTACTGCCCATTGAAAGCCATCTGTGTGTCCATCTATTGATTTCCCCCCTGAATCGCTCAACCAGCCAAAGCCAGTCCAAACGCTTGTATCCACAGGGCTTGATTTTATATCCAAGATACTGCAATCCCTCCGAGAGCATCTGGAGCCAATCCGAAGGAACTCTGCTATGAAATGGATTTCATTCACATCACCAAAATCATATAATAAGGACTTGGCCTTATTTATACATAAACCTGTGGCAGCAGCAAATCTGTTGAGAAGGAAGTGGACATAAAACCAGTGATTCCTTATAAGCCTTCCAAACAGTAACATATCATCCACGAATAAAGAGTGGGAGGTAGATGTAGATTCAGAGAAATGGAACCCGGAAATGTAACCTTTTTGTGTGGCCATGTGCATCAATTTACTGAATCCATCCATGATTAAAATGAAAATGAGGGGGGACAAAGCACAACCTTGTCTAAGCTCCCGTCCCGCCTCAAAAAAAGTTGTGGGCAGTCCATTTACAATGACAACATATCTGACCGAGGTTATGCAAGACATAATCCATCGGATGATCCTAAGTGGCAGACCAATCTTCAATAGTACCAGATGGATATAAGACCAATCCAGAGTATCGCATGCCTTAAATAAGTCAACTTTCATTATCAGGGCCTCTCGTTTCTGAAAATGCATGGAATGTGGAATCTCTTGCGCAACAGCGATGGCATCATGTATTGACCTGCCTTTAAGAAAACCATGTTGTTTTGGAGAAATATGGTCTGATAATGCTAGTTTTAACCTGTTAGCAAAACTAAGACACTTGTATTTACATGTAAAACTCTAATTTATGAAAATAATGAAATATTACCTATTCAAATAATAATTATACTTTATAATCTTGCTCTAGCTTCTAAAACTAATGATCCATTTAATTTTAATCTTCCTCCACAACTGTAAGAACTTGAAATTTCTTCACATGATTCTTACCAACTATCTTATGCATCCATGAATCCCTCATAATTATTAATAGATTTCCATTTTAATTTTGAAGATCTAATAGAGACATGGTTGAAATAATCATTCTTAAGAATGTATCATTGTAAAATAGTGTTAATATTATTTTTTTTGTTATAAATACTAATTTTTTTCTACATGATATGGTGCTTGGAATTGCTTCAGATGTCTGTCATTAAATATCCAATCTATCTATATTTTTCTTCTTAGAGTTTCATGTTTATCATAATGAGTTTCAAGACATAATAGAAACATAGTTGGAAGAATAATTTCGAGTGGAATTTATTATAATTAATAATTCATTATCCTACCCACAATTGATAGAATGATTAGTGATATTATTCTTTTATCTCTTTATTTCAGAGTACTCAAACTTCAAATATTAATTTTTAATATACATGTTATTGAAAGTTTGGAGTTACATGAATGACTACATTGGCATTTTGATGTTACTTAGTTCACTTCCATCCAATGTAAAATAGGAGTGCGGTGGATTATCTTGGCTTAGCTTCTTTTCTTTCTATTTACTTTGTTTTTCCTTCTTAGTTTTTATTTTTACTTTTAGATTTTTTAATTTTCAATAAATTAATCATTTAAGGAATAAGTTTTCTTTATTTAGATTGTAACTTTGCTTTGTATGAGTGCTTATGTTTAAAAAATATTGATAAATTAAACCTGAGTATTAGTCTAAAACTTATCTAATTAGTTTGTTAAAAATATCAATCTTTAGAAATCAATTAGTCATGTTATTCACCAATTCAATAAATGATTAAAATTTCAATATTTCCCATAGTTTTAAGAAAAATATCTTTCAATATTTTTAAAATTGCTAGTTGAAGTTCCTTTTATTCCATCATAATTGGTCTCATTGTCTCCATATCAATAATATTATTATGCATCCACGAAGGTTAGATTTTTTGGCCGAGTCCCCGTGATTAAAATAACTTTTGATTAAGAGGTCATGGGTTCAATTCGCTCGATACTCTAGAGGTCAGGCTATGTGGTTGGTTCGAAAACAAGTGATCCTTTCTGGTAGATCTACCTAGTAAAATTATTTTGTGGACATAAAACTCACTGATCTCTAGAGACCATGGAAAACATAAAAACAAAAAAAGAAATAATATTATTTTCTTGTCACATTAGACAAGAATCATAAAGATTATTGAAATCAATCGTTTTCTTTCATGACAAGAGACAATAGATAATTTGGAGATAAATAGTAGTTTCAATTTCTAAGAATGAAGGGCTTGAGTTTTCAAAATCTTAAAGAAATGTGTAATATGACCTAGAAGTCTTTATTGAATTTATTGTAAATAATTGTAAACATATCATTCATACTCTATTGCTTTTCATGATTTGTTGGAATTTTAGTTTTAGGTTTTCAATCAAATTTTAACTTTAGATTGACAGTGATGACTAACATTTGTTATTTATGGATTTTGGTAGTTTACTTTTATTTTGTTCTCCTTTTCATGCATTGGGTTTAGTTTTTCTATGGCTTCAAAATTTTCCTATTTTTTCTTGTAGATATTATCCCCATATTTTATTTTTATTGTTTGTATTCCCTAAGTTGATTAAGTACATCCTTTTAGCATGAAATATAGTCCTTTAATTTTGAGTACCAATGGTTGGTCTTGTTGATTTTTCTAGTGCAAATTATACAAACACTTATTTCTGAAACTTGGTAATTACTTCAAATGATGTCGATGCTTATTTTTCACTTTCATTGTATCATTAAGCTATTACACATTTAAAAATTCAACTGTAGATACAATAGAGAAATAGAGATTACAATGCACAAAGAGACAATAAAATTTTACCTTGGGAAAACCCACTTGGGGGAAAACCCAACCAACCTTTTTCTTAGATAATAAATGCAACAAGAGATACAAGAAATTCAAACTAACTATCAAGATGACAACCACAAGATATGTCAATATTCCAAGTCAAACTTCACTAAATCACTTCAAGGATCCTCTCCACAAACTTGCTCCATGTCTTCACTAGGGCCAAAATTCAGCCTCTCCTTCACCTCAAAAATTTCAGACCTATGACCATACTTTACCATAAAATTTCATACCTTCAATATCACATGTGCAAGGACAGTGAATTTCTCTTGAATTCGATTTCTTCTTCTTCTTTAACTTCGCATTCTTCTTCCTCATCCTCCTTCACCATGCTAGATAAGAAATACACTTGATGATGAGATGCATAAGGGGTTGAATAGGTGCCTCTTGGGAAAGTATGATTGCATTAATGGGAGGCTGAATTCGGGGACCTCGTGGTGTCTACAATAAAAAATTTCATTTTCATTTTCTCGTTCTTGATAAGGTCATGAATAACATGCCTTATAAAATTTTGTTTTGAATGCATGAAGAAAATTATTCAAATATTTTCATTTTATCACAAATATAATATATATTTTATTATTACAAATACAAATGAATATTATGAAGACAAATCATAGCTACAAAATTCAACACTCCCTCTTAGCTAGGGAGGTATTCATAATGAATATCCAGTTGTTCAATGTATACATGATTTCTCTAAGGAAAGGTACAACTTATCGATAACATCATCATCTTGGTCAACATCCTTTACCTACATCAATATCATCATCATCAATTGGTACCACAACCCATGTTAGCACTCCTAACAAATGGTACTCACTCAAATCGTCACCATGATCTAGTGGGAACCTCACCTCATGGTAATTCATCTAGCCCAAGGTTTCCATTACTCATGGTCAAACCTTAGGGACACCCATGTCCCAACTCAAAATTCCTCACTTTAGGCCATGATGTTGAAAAAGGCACCAACTCCATTGAGTTTCTGGGCCTCTTGGCTCATTCCTCCCAAGAATGTTTTTCCCTCATCCTATATCACCAACGGTCTAGGAAATTCTCACGTCCTTGTTGTCAACTCATCAATAGTCCAGTCCATGTCTTTTTGTCACTAACATTCCAATCCATGCCCCTATTTATATCACATCAACACTCCTCATTAATAAAGGGGTTCTCCACAAGTCCAAGCTTGTCTCTAAAGTATAAAATTTTTTACCCAGATAGAGGCACGGTAAGAATATCAGTTGTCTATTCATCAATAAGAATACAAAGAAGCCTCATTGTTCCCTTATATGCCACATCTTGAATGTAATTGTACTTTATCTCAATATGCTTCATATTATCATGAAACAATGGATTGTCTATCAACTTCACACAACTGATTATCACATAAGAGCACAGTCAGTTCCAACATCTAATCAAGCAATCTAGAGAGTATATTATAAATCTATACTCCCTCGCAACATGCCAAAAAAGCTGTAACATAATCTACTTCTATAGTAATGAATGCAAGAGATGTTTGCTTCCTTCTAATCTATGATATCGTAGCAGATCCGAAACTAAAAAATACACTAGAAGTGTGAAATTTTATGAATATACTTATGCAGAAACCCTAGTGTTAAATCTTGATTTACTTCTCCTACTTAGGCAAGTTATTAATATGTATTATTCAGCATTAACATCGAATTAAATACATTAACGGCTTATGCATACAGATCTAAACTGAATACATGCACAATGACAAAGTGACACACAAGGATTTTTTGGACAACTGTCCCTGGAAAAACCCAATGTGGGAAAGCCAGTCTTCTGGCTGCTAGAGGGTTTTATTATTAAGTAAAGTCCGATTACAAAAAATCTGGGTACCTTATTGGTTAACCCAACATAGAAATAAACTACAAATATACCTTCGTTCTGGAGACAGAAAAACAGACTGATTCACAACCTCAAACGAGATTTACAGAACTCGGCCCTTTTCAGTCTTCAGGAACCCTAACGCTGCTCTGAATCCCTCTGCGTCAACTCTGCTAGCCTGCATCAACTCTTCTAGCTTGTGTCAGCCCTTATGCTACTCTAGAAGGGCCTACGTCACCCTAGACTGGGTTACATTTCCCCTGCGCTTCCTTGGTTGGGATTGTGTCAGCCCTGCTGCCTCTACGCTACCCTTTCTGGGCCTGCATAAGCCCTGTGTAGCCCCTGAAGCCTTTTCACTGTCTCTGTTGGGTTGTGGCTACACTGCGTAGCTTATGCCCTCTCTACGTTGCTCAGTCTGCTACTTCTCTGCCTCTTGTTTCACTCTTGGCCTGGGATCAAACCATCCCTCTCGCCAATATTGCCCCTCGCTGCAGCTGAAACACTTCTGAAATTCTTAGCAAACCACACCCTATTATTTCAGCTTAGTCTCAGTGCTCTTCCACTATGTGTGTTCTCCAACTGACCCAAAGCCTTTCCTTTATACCTTTCTCGTTGGGAAACCAACGGTCGTGATCTAATCTCTTATTGACGGCTAAGATTAAAATAAATCATGATCCATGTGACTTAATTCATTTTCATCACATGTTTAATTTAATTAACTTTAATCTTTTAGTTTTCCTAAGTTAGACTTAGGTTCCTTAATTAAAAATATTAATTTATTAAATATCTCTTAAACATGATGGAATTTCTTAAATCTCTTTCTGGGTCTTGGAGATCTCATGTAGTCTAGTCTCTCCAAAAAGTTTGGGAGCTATAACACATTCGATGCTACCCCAAAACATTAGAAATATCAACACTCCCTCTTAGCGAGGAATGTGCTCTAGCAACAATACTTCAATTTGAAGTTCTACACTGATCTCTGGTATGAGTCTTTACATTGATGCTTGGCCTGCTGCCTTTCATCACTGTGTTGTTGCTGCTCTCCCATATTGTTTGTTGAAGATTGCAACAAGAAACAGTGAAGGAGGCATCCCGAAACATCATTCCTGATCCTAGTTGGAAAGTGATCACCAAAACTAGGTGGGGGCCACACAGGTGATTTTTGTTGCAAAGTATATTTTTAGACTATGTCTATTTTTAGACATATGGAGCATATTCTATAAGTTGCGGGATGCTATTTATGGATGGTTGGTCAAGTTGGAAAAATAGATGGATTTCTATTTTTAGACATATTAGGCGGAATCTATTTTTAGATTGCCAGTCTAAAAATAGATAAGTCGAATATTATTAGCTCTTAATAATATTTGGACTATAAACATTATCTTATTCTCTTGAAGCACTTCAGTTTGATGCCTGGATGTGGCACAGAGGCCGATTAAGGAATTACGCTCTTCCTAAGGGTTAAGTGGAGCTATTGCATGGATACTTTAGTTAGAACTCATGTGAGAGAGTTTGGTGGAGTTGATTGAGGAAGTTAATGGAGTTGTGTTCGGGCGAACTAAGCTAAACATAGTTGAGCTAGTTGTAATCAGTCTAACCGATTGATACACTAGTGAGAGTGGTGTGAATTAATTATTAATTAATTCACTAATTATTAACTCATTAATCAACTAAATAATACATCAGTTAACTTCAGTGCATGGACAGTTTCAGTGGAGACTAGTGGAGAGATAGGTGAAAAAGCAATGTGACTATCAGTTGTGACTATAGTGATGCATGGTTTGCATCCAAAACTCAGTAGAGATGCCTTTAAAGACTGCATGAGCAAGGCTGGGGTAATTCGAACTCATCAAGAGCTATTCTTCAGCAGGGATTTCGCAGTAGAGGCAGGCTAAAGGCTGGCAAAGATCGGTGCATGGATTTGCAAGATCAGGGCTTGATTAGTGTGTAGCAATTGGATATTGTACTGAGAGCTTGTGATAAGCTTTGTATGATGATTTTTACATGATCTCTATGACATATATAATATACATATAGTTGGGGTTTTCATCTTTAAGCTTTCCCATTACATACTGTGTTCATATGTGTGAATTTTTATGGTTTTAATGTGTGCATGCAATTGATTTTATTTCCGCGATTAATGATCAATGGTAGAAGAGATTCTGTATTGTGCATGAAGTTAAAATAGTATGTGATCAGAATAATATCGGTGAATAATATATCAGTTATTCAAATTTCTACATGGTATCGGAGCGATATTGATAATTGGAGCAATTGCAAAGCATTGAAGCAGTTGAGTTTTGTGCTGGTGGAATTCGAAATTGCTATAGTGATTTCTTGGTGTCAAAGTTGAGATGTCTTTCAACGGATTGCGATTGGAGTATGCCCTTGAGGGCAGCTCGAATTATATTGCATGGAAGGACAGGATGGAGGCGGTGTTGGATGACAATGGGTTGAAGGAGTTCATAGATGCAGAAATTCCTAAACCGGGTTCTAGCGATGCTGCCGCACTTGACGCATGGCAAAAGAAGGTAGCAAGGTGTCGAAGGATTATGTTGGAAGGTGTGAAGGATCACGTAGTGTCCAGCCTTCATGGTAAAGCTTCTCCATTCTTGATGTGGAAAGCTTTGACAGATTTTTTCCAAAGCAAGAGCGACCAGAGGAAGTTGGCGCTCAAGGATAAACTTAGGAAAATAAAAATGGAGAAGAATGACACTATTCCGGTATACTTGAAAAAGTTTGTCCACTGCAGGGATGAGCTTGGGAGTGTAGGAGTTAGTGTGGATGATGAGGAATTGGTGAGCTTGGCTCTCCTTGGGCTTCCGAAGAGTTGGCATTCCTATCAGGATTCTGTCAATGGTCGGGAGAAATTGCCAGGATGGGAGCAACTTTGGTCGGATCTTGTGCAAAAGGAGATAAGGCGGAGTACCAGGGATGGATCTTCATCAAAGGCATCTGATGAAGAGGATTGCACTTTGGCTGCCAAAGCAAGGAAGGGGAAGGGCAAGAAGAATGCTTCTCAATCTGGTGCGGATGGTAAAGAGCGTGACATGTCCAAAGTGAAGTGTTTTCACTGTCACGAGCATGGACATTTCGCCACAAATTGTCCACAGAAGAAGAAGAACAAGCAGGCTGCTGGAGCTGCAGCTGGTGAGGCTCTTGCCTCGCAATTTGAGTTGGACTTCTCATTGATCGCATGCATGGTGTCTAGTGCATTGGGATCGGGGTGGTATTTTGATAGTGGCGCTTCCTTTCACATGACGGGAGATGTGAATCTTTTCAGTGACTTGGTGGAGAAAGATTTCCAGTTGCATGTTGAGTTGGGTGATAATGGACGATACAATGCGACTGGAATTGGTACCATAACCTTTCAGAGGGAGTCAGGTAAACTCATTCTTTTCCAAGATGTAGTGCATGTTCTAGGTTTAAAGAAGAATTTAATCTCAGTCGCAATGTTAGAGGATAAAGGGTATGATGTTGTCTTTAGTGAAGGAAATTTTTTCCTTCGACACAAAGCAACATGACAAGTCAAGAAGGTTGGGATTCGAGCAAAGAATATCTACAGACTTGAAGTAGATGGGATTTCTACGGAGCTTCCTACTGTTGGGAAGTGCAAGAAAGACATGCAATTGATGCTTGAGAGGGAGCAAGTTTTGCATGCAGGTAATAGTGAACCTTGGGATGTGGAGCAGCCACAAGATGAGGATCATGGAGTGGAAGAAACCACTCATGTAGAGAAATTTCGTGCCAGATGGGCAGAGGGAGTGCATGCAGCTATACCACCAGGTGAGAGGTGGGGCGACATGCATGAGTAATCCCAAGAGGATATTTCTGGGCAGGATTCATGGAGATGGTGTGGATCTCATGAATTGAACCTGGCTACGAGGTGCCCACAGAGCAGCAGTAGCATGATCAGTTGGATTGATGCAGGCAGATCAAAGTGACAGTGTCGGATACTGGAGCGCGGATCAGAGTTGACAACAAGTGCAAGAGTGCATGGGTGCAAGAGTTCAACAGCGCAGTGGTTCCTGATGACATGTGCAGTTGGTACCAGCAGAAGTCGAAGACTTTGATGATAGATGCATCAGATTGATTGAGTTTTTTGGAGCCTATTCAGTTTCAGAGGAGTTGCAGAGCAGATGCATGGAGTTGCATGGCGCTTGTGAAGGTTGCAAGGCGAATGCATGGAGTTGCATGTCGCATGCAAAGACAGTCCTTTCTTGTTGAGAGGGAGTGTTGAATATTGCAACAAGAAACAGTGAAGGAGGCATCCTGAAACATCATTCCTGATCCTAGTTGGAAAATAATCACCTAAACTAGGTGGGGCCCACATAGGTGATTTTTGGCGCAAAGTCTATTTTTAGACTATGTCTATTTTTAGACATGTCGATCATATTCTATGAGTTGCAGGATGCTATTTGTGGATGGTTGGTCAAGTTGGAAAAATAGATAGACTTCTATTTTTAGACATATTGGGCAGAATCTATTTTTAGATTGCCAGTCTAAAAATAGATATGTCGAATATTATTAGCTCTTAATAATATTTGGACTATAAACATTATCTTATTCTCTTGGAGCACTTCAGTTAAGTGCACAGATGTGGCACAGGAGATGACAAAAGGAATTACGCTATTCCTAAGGGTTAAGTGGAGCTATTTCATGGATACTTCAATTAGAACTCATGTGAGAGAGTTTGGTGGAGTTGATTGAGGAAGTTAATGGAGTTGTGTTCAGTTTAACTAAGCTAAACATAGTTGAGCTAGTTGTATCTAGTCTAACTGATTGATACACTAGTGAGAGTGGTGTGAATTAATTATTAATTAATTCACTAATTATTAACTCATTAATCAACTAAAGAATACATCCGTTAACTTCAGTGCATGGACAGTTTCAGTGGAGACTAGTGGAGAGATAGGTGAAAAAGCAATGTGACTATCAGTTGTGACTATAGTGATGCATGGTTTGCATCCAAAAATCAGTAGAGATGCCTTTAAATACTGCGTGAGCAAGGCTAGGGTAATTCAAACTCATCAAGAGCTATTCTTTAGCAGGGATTGTGCAGTAGAGGCAGGCTAAAGGCTGGCAAAGATCGGTGCATGGGATTTGCAAGATCGGGCCTGATTAGTGTGTAGCAATTGGAGATTGTAATGAGAGCTTGTGAGGAGCTTTGTATAATGATTGTTACATGATCTCTATGACATATAGTATACATATAGTTGGGGTTTCATCTTTAAGCTTTCCCATGAAATATTGTGTTCATATGTGTGAATTTTTATGGTTTTAATGTGTGCATGCAATTGACTTTATTTCCACATATAATGATCAATGGTAGAAGAGATTATGTATTGTGCATGAAGATAAAATAGTGTGTGATCAGGAGAATCTCAGTGAATAATATATCAGTTATTCAAATTTCTACAGTCACCTTTAGTGACTATGGGACGGCTTTTACGCTACAAAACCGCCATTTAAACCTGCAACTCAATATAAAATATTAATAAATCCTGCGTTTTGGGGCTATAACTACTTCAGAGGGCTCAGCGGAGGGTGAAAGAGCAGTGCGGAAGGAGGAAAATGAATCAAGGGAGCGTTCCATGGTGAAACCATGAAAAACTAGGGAAACATTTGAATCTGGCGCGAAAATGGCAATGAGCGGTTTTGCGCAATACTGGGGTGGTATTCACACGGGGGTCAAGTGGTAAATGGTTTTGGCCGAAATAAGCGTGATACGGTTCAGGCGTTGACACCTGTTCACCTCAAAACCACCAATTTCGCGTTGAAAATGGGGTTTAAACAGTTATGGAGAAACGAGCGCGAAGATGAACAGGGACCGTTGAATCAGGGAAATGGACATTCAGGATTAAATCACGGAAATGACTTGGTAAGGGACAGATGGAGGGAGGATGGAAATGTGAAAGAGTGCAAGCCGTCTGAGCTAGGAAGATTTATATCAACGGCAGAGGAAGAGCGGTGGGACCCAGCGGATGACATCAACAGTTTTGGCGCCTAGCAGAAAACTATTAGGCGGAGTTGAAAGGAGGGGATCAAAGGGAGCCATCGAATCGAGAAAATGGATGGCTGAGATGAACTCGAAGGATTGGAAATCAGTGGAGAAGAGGGTCCAGGAAGGAGGATTTTTGGAATTGTTATGTGCCGATGGCTGATGGGAGAAGCAGGTGCGATGGACAAAGGACCGTTGGATCGAGATCGAGATCAACGGTGGAAATGTGATCCGGGCTTTGCATATCGGTAGAGAAAAGGTTCAGGGGAGATGGAAGTGGGAAACGCCGAAGTGCGACAGAGCAAGGACCGTTAGATCTTGGAAAGATCAACAGAAAAGAAGGGAAGGCGACAGGGAAAAGGCAAAGCACGATACGATGTGGTGGAGCGCGGAGTGTGATGGCCATCAAATCTTGGGGATGGATGGTCCAGATCTCATCGGAGGATCGACATATCGGTGGAGTAAACGGTCTGGGAACAAAGGAACTGGGATCGCCGATGTGCAATAGCGATGGGGGCTTAAGACTTTTAGCTGACGGTCTCAGGCCTCGGTCACATGGAGAAAAGGGGCTGAGGATTTAAGCCCGCAGGGGCTTAAGGTTGTTTATATGAAATGGTCAGATTTTAAAGGTCGAAATGGGTTTTTTGAGGTTTTTGAAGGTTCTGATAGATATAAAAGAAGGGTTTAAAACCAGATAAGAAGGATTTATAAGGTTTTAAGGGAATTTCGAATGAAATGAGGGATAAATGAGGGATTTTTTGAAAGGGAAAATGATGGAAAATGAGTCTGAAAATAGTCTTTTCTTTGGGACAGCAGGGCTTTCTTTGAAAGTTTTGAAATGAAGATATCAAAGAGGTGGATATTTTGGCCAAGGTCCACAACAAGGCTTCAAGAACTCACAATTTTACTTAAAACTTATTTTTTGAAGACTAATAGACCTGTTTTAGCCATCATCAGTTATGACAGAATTTTATTGATGCCTAACAGTGGCTCCACTTGGGGAGGGCAGCTCCATGGAGGTGTCAACAACCTCATAGATAAATCTCTAGAAAGTAGATAAATACCTTGCACTTTTTGACAACCCTCTTTCTTCTTTGATCATGCTGCTAGAAGGATGATCAGAACTTTGTATCAGCAAAATGATTTTATCCCAAACATCCTACCTACACAGCCTACTTTCCTAACATTTTTTCTTCAGCAGGGTGCACTTGAACTTGCAAACCCTTTAACATCAACATTTTATTCTTTTATTGAAAGCAGGAAACTAATCTAAATCTACCCTTATTTATTCCATGAGTTCAGATGAAACAATTGAACTCATTAATTCTCTACCTAAGCTACTATCTGTCAGCATTAAGCTGTCTGACAGATCTTATTCTCTATATTCTAAAACAGAAATCTAAATAAAAACAAACCAGGGTTAAACTATCTGATTTGCTTTAGCGTCTATGGCATAGAAAACAAGTTGCATATAGACTAAAATTTTGCAGAAAATTTAAAACAAAATTGTGAAGGCTTAAGATCTGAAAATTAAAAGCATCCTTCATTTTGTTTATGACTCAGATTTTGATCTGTTTAGAGTCATCATTTTTCCTTTTTACTTGGTTCAAGTTTTCAGCATGTTAGAACCAGTTCTTTTTCTTCTCTTTGGCTCAAGCTTGATCTGATTAGAGCCATTCTTCACCAAACTTACAAGTTCAAGATTTAAGCTTGTTTGAACCTCTGTTTTTCTATCCTAATCTAGTCTACTGATAAGCCAAGATTAAACAATCTAGAAAATCTGATTCACTAACCTATTAGCAGTAAATTGAAATCTATCGAGTCATGATTAGGTTGTATGACTAAATAGCAGTGCTTTGTTTTGGTAGTGGCATTTAAGCTTGCACACTTTCAGGTTTTCTTTTCTTCTTTGGTATGGGGTTGTACCTTTCTTCTTTTATTTATGCCCTCTTTTTCTCTTTTTCTATTGTTTTTGTATTTTTTCTTTTTTCAAATTCAAAAGCAGTGTTATATACAATGAAAAAAAAGCTTTGAAACTAAAATATCAGCTAATAGAAATAATGTTTGAGAATCCTGCCATTGACAAGACCTTCAAAATATTAAGCTCCATCCAATTCTTGCAGAAAGAATGCATTGTTTCCAATAACAAATTGAATAAGATAAGGGCAATTCCATACATTATCAAATTTTCCATGTTTTCCCTTATCTTCTCTCCTCGAATCCCATTTCAATACTTCGTCACCAATTTTAAAGTCACTTGCCTTGGTTCTTTTGTCAAACAGGGTCTTGATGTTTTCTTGTAGTTGTTGTGCTCTGATGTATACCTCCTCTCTGGTTTGTTGTAGATGTATAGTCTGGTGTATTCTTCTTATCATATCATCATTTTCAGACTGTACTTCTTGGATCAGCTTCATGACCGGCACTCCTAAACTGGTCGGAAATATTGCATATGTTCCATAAACTAGCTGGTAGGGAGACATTCCAATTGATTTTTTAATTATTAGTCTGTCTGCCCATAACGCATTTACTAGCTTGTTGTGCCGTGATTTTTTGTTTTCTTCCTGCAAATTCTTGATTATATTTACCAAACTTTTATTTTAGGATTCCGCCAACCCATTACCTTGAGGGTAATAAGTTGTAGAATGACCCAATATAATCTGGTATGTATGAAATAATTCCACCATCTCTTTAGACCCAAATGCAGCAGCATTGTCAATTATGATCTTTCTAGGACATCCAAATCTAGACAGTATATGATTTTCAAGGAATGAAATGATAACTAAGTCTATGGCATTCCTAGAAGGGATGGCTTCTATCCATTTAGTAAAATATTCTGTTTCTGTGAGGATCCATTTATGTTGGGCAGATGAGGCAGGATGGATTTCCCCAATGAAGTCTAGACCCCATTGCTGAAAAGGAGCTTCAATAGTGATTGGTTGCAGAGGTAAGGGAAGCAACTTTCTTTTGCCTTCAAATATTTGGCATTTGTGACAGGCAAGGATCATTTTGTGGACATCTTGAAAGAGGGTGGGCCAGTAGTAACTAGCTCTAAAAATTTTGTTAGCAGTTGACTTCCAATAGAAGTGGCCTCCACATTCTCCTTCATGAAACTCGTGCTTGATCTTATCTACATCATTCTCAGGCAAACATTTAAGCAAAAATCCACTAGAATTTTTCCAATATAAACATTTATTCAAAATGCAGTAATTTACAGCTTTCAACTTTAAGAATCTTTCCTTTGTTTTAGACAAACCAAGAGGGACATTTAGGTTGAGAAAAACATACAAAATATCAGCATACCAAGATGAATTCAAAAAATGATCTTCAATAAGTGGAGTTACCAACTCCTCCTGTTTATCTAACGCATTAAACATGTTTATATCAAGAGCTTGAAAGTTGGATTCAGCCATAAGTTTTGCTAGTCCTTAACCTTTTATGAGCTTAGTGGGATTGATTTCTAAGTCATAATCTAAAATTATAGAAATCCACTTTCCTCTTTTTCCATCTGGATCTTGGGTCAATATGTCTTTTACAACTGAATGAGGCACAAATGTTATAATGTGGGAATGTAAAATGTAAACTCTGAAGCCTTTTAAGGCTTTGACTAAGGCAAAGGCTTTGACTAAGGCAAAGGCTTGTTTTTCCATGATATTGTACTTCAGAGGTGCATCTCTTAATGCCTTGCTGAAAAATGCAATTGGTTGTTCTTGTCCCTTCAAGTTTTTCTGTAATAGGACAGCAGCTATTGTGTGTTTCGATGCAAATGAAAATATGAAGAAATATTTTGTAAAATCAATACTGATAAGAACTAGTGTTTTGATAAGTGCTTGTTTTACCAGCTCAAATGATTTCTTTGCTTTTAAGGTCCATTTAACTCCTCTCTTAAGCATATTTGTCATGTTTCTAAGGAGTTCAGCTAGATTGGGTATGAACCTTCTCAAGAAATTAATCTTTCCAATGAAAGATTGAAGTTCCTTGATGTTTCTAGGATGCTTGATTTGCAATATACCATCGATCCTTTTTGGATCTATCCTTATTCCTTCTTCAGATATGATATGTCCAAGAAGTTTACCTTCTTGGAGATCAAACAATGTTTTCTTTTGATTTAAAGATAACCCATATTTTTTTCATTTCTCAAAGACTTTTCTCAAGTGTATTAGGTGTTCTTCATCTGTTTTTGAGTATACAGTTATATCATCAAGGTAAATCACAATGAAGTAACCTAATTCTTCTGAGAATGAAATATCCATGGCTATCTGAAATGTGGTACCAAAATTCATTAAACCAAAGGGCATTTTCAAATACATGAAAGTACCCTAAGGAGTAGTAAAGGTTGTTTTAAGTTGATCCTTAGGATGTACCAATATCTGATTGTAACCTGAGAAGCCATCTAGCAAAGAAATTACTCTAGAACCAACTACCCTTTGTAAGATATGATCCATTTTGGGCAAGGGATAGTTGTTCTTTAATGAGGCTTTGTTTAAGTTTCTAAAGTCAATAAAAATCCTTATTTCTCCTATTTTCTTCCTAACTGATACAAGATTAGATACCCAGTCTGAATATCTTACTGGGAGTATGATTCTAGCATCATACATTTTCCTAATTTCTTTCTCTACCAGAGGTAATTGAACAGGGTTGATTCTGCGCAATTTTTTTCTAAAAGGTTTCTGGTTTTCTTTGAGGGGTATCTTATGCTGGATTATCTCTGTATTATATGATTTCAAATCTTCATAGCTCCATGAAAAAAAATCAGAAAACTCTCTAAATAGATCAATGTATTTAAGTTTAATGTGAGCTGGCAGTGTCTTGGATAATTTGATCATTTTGGGCTTTTCCTCACTGCCTATGTTGCATTCTTCCATTTCAGCTTCAATAGGTTCCATTTTTTTCTTTTTGGCAATATCATTCCAGTCAAACAATTCTTCTAATGGGACCAATCCTTTTGGCAAGCTTTGATTTTTAGATTGCAGCACTTCTAAGTCTTGTTTTTCTAAATATGTGCTATTTTCTATTGTATGTTTGGGTCTATTAGCTAACAGATTTATCTCAGCAATCTCAGGATATTTTTCTTCTTCAGAAAGTGATTTTTCCTCAGTAGGATAGTCTTGTTCATATTCTGAATCTGAGTTTGGTATTTCAAATTCATTTTTGGACTATAGGAAGTCTTCTATTTGTTTATCTCTTTCGAAAACTTGCCAGTATCTTTCATTATCCGAGACAGCTGGTCTATATTTGACTTGGATGGTGTATTGTTTGCTTTCATAAGGTCTTATACAAGTACTAGTAGCAAAGGCTAATCCATTGGCAAGAATGTTTTGGTTCCTTTGGACAAAGGTAAGTTGGAATTCAGGAAAAAAATTTAACAAGTCCATGGCATCATCTCTATAGGCTCTAAGTCTGGGATGTTTATCAAATGTATTCCCCTTTTACTTGCCTAATTATCAACTCTGAATCTCCATGAACTTATCCTCTTGGCCCCTAATTTTTTCAATAAACGCGGGCCTAAAATGAGAGCTTCATACTCTGCTATGTTATTTGTGCATTGGAAGTTTAATCTATAAGAATGACCCTCAGCATGATTGTTTTCAGTGTTGTGTACCCATATGCCTACTCCTGCACTAGTTTTATAGAAAGACCCATCAAAACTCATACTCCAAAGAGGACGATTTTCAGATTTTTCATTCATTTCATTGTTTTCCTCTCTGTTTTGTTTTCCTAGTCTGTCATTGTGTTGTTCTTGCAGGACTACATTGTGTTTGTCTTTATTTTGTTCCTCGGGATTTTCAGTTTTTTGAGGCTTTATTATTTGATTTTCTTTATTGGTACTATGTTCATGATTGTTTTGATGCTCAAGACCTGTGATCTATTTGCTATGATTTTCTGAATTAGCAAACTGTTTTTTAGTTTTCTCCTTGTTTTCCTCTTCATCTATAGCTGCCACTATGTTTGGGGATGGAGTGGCCACTATATTGGTTGATGTTTCATTGATTAATCCTTGCACATTAGAAGTCTTATCATTATAAAGAATGAATGAGTCAAGGTTGGTATGTATAGAATAGAGAGGGGAGTTTTCTGGTCTTTCTTGACTACTCACCATATATTTCATGTGTGTTTCCCTATAGATTCTTCTAGGTTGATTGAAGACAGGGATGGTGGCATAAGTCATATCCATCTACATAGTACTTTGCAACTTAGCACCCCATGATCTTGAAAGAAGAATGCCATATTTGGGGGGTATATCAGCCACTGCAATGTCCATCACTAGGATTTTGGCTGGGATTTGAGCTAAGTTAACACAGAGATCTTTTATTAGGCCTAGGCATTTCACTTTACTTGAATCAAAGGAATATAAATATTTGTATGGTCTGGTCACCTCTAAGCCTAATCTTTCCATTATTACCTTGGGCATGAGGTTATGTGATGCTCCCGAATCAAGCATGGCATTGTACAACATCTTATCATGGATATTCAAACTGATGTACAATGGAGGGGTAGTTCCTTCTTGAAATTTTCCTTCAATCTTTGGTCCAAATAGGAGCTCTTGTTTATCATCACTTAAGTTAACAGTGTCATGAACATCTTCTATGTTCAAGGCTTTCAAAACTTGACATCTATATACATTCTGAGTGACTAATTCAGTGAGAGGGACAAATACTTTAATTTTAGCAATTTCATTCTCTAGGCTAAAGGGAATCTGGTTCTTTGAAATGTTTTATTCAGCCTTGTTAGTCACTCCTTTATCAACAAAATTAGCTTGTTAATTTCTACTATTTACAGCAGTCAAAATGGTTTTTTCAAGGGCATTAGCTGAAATGCTAGTGCTGCTAGGGTCACCACTCTATTTTTCATTGATTTGGGTGTTTTTTCCCTTTTTGGTTCAGAACTTTCAGCCACTATTTTATGGTTTTCTGTTGTCCTTTTGGAAGTATTTACAGGGCTATTTTTGGCGGAATTATCAGAGGTTTTATTTTTTGGATTTTCTAGGTTCTTTTTACTTCTTAGGTCATATTGTTTGGGCGCTCCTATGATGGCATTTTCGAATCTTGTTCATAGTATTCAGTTTCTAGTCTTCTATCATCATAGGGCGTATATAGACCTTGTTTTCTTTCATGGAGGAAATCAGAATCCTCATTGCTTACTCCCAACATGTTTATGTTATCATCCTCTGTTTGTTCATTTGTTTCTCCATCCTCATTAACATAATTTTCTTGAAAAGGAGGTATGATCTACTGATCAGCATCTCTTTTTCTTTTTTGACGTTGATTTCTCCTAAAGTTCTGATTTTGATTCTGGGATTGGTTTCAATTTTTAGGAGCGGTTTGGTTTTCTCTAGGAGTGGTTCTTTCATTTAAATTGATCTTTTCCAGCATTCTTTCCATTACCCTCACTAGGTTGTCAAATTTGGCCTCAGATGAAAAAGTAGATGCCATAGTTTCACCTTTATCTGTGACTCTTTTCTCTGTTCTCAATCTAACTCTCTTCTCAATCAGATTTTCTTCCACGCTAAGAGCTCCCTTCTGAATGTCTTCTAAAGTTAAGGGATCCCTTTCTCTTAGCTGATAGGCCATTTCGAGATCAAATCCTTCAAGGAATTTGGCCAAAGCTGAGCCTTGTGGAGGTTTCAAATCTGAGGGTAGTGCATTATAAACACTATTAAATCTAGTGCAGTAATTTTGAACACTTTTCCCAGTGTTTCTCTTGAGGTTGTTGTAATACGAAAGTACTCGGAGAGGGTTCTTCCAAATTTTCCATTTTTTTATGAATGTTTGATGTAAAGAAGGGAGATCATTTATACTATTAGGAGTTAAACCCTTAAACCATTTCTTGGCCTCTCCTCCTAAACTTTGGGCAAAGATTCTCATCTTAATGGTCTCATATTCTATTTCCATATAATCAAAGGCATCATTCATCTTGTCTACGTGCTGTTGAGCAGTAGTGGGTTCATTTCCGGTGAAATGGGGAATTTTGGATTGATAGTCCTGTGGAAAATTGACTAAAGGTAAAGGAAGGACTAGAGGAGCATACCATGTTTCCATGATAGGAAGTTGTGGGATAAATGGGGGGTTTACAAGTGGAGGGTTTATGAAAGGAGGAGGATGGAATGGATTATTTTGAACAATGGGTGTATGGATAATATAAGTGCATGGATCAGCAAGAGACTGTTGAGCGGATCTAGGATGAGAGAAACCAAAGTTATGAATGAAATGAAGATCAGGTGGAGTGGTTTCTCTACTATCAGTATGTTCACCACTATGTTGGCGTGAGTGTAGAGACTCAAAGTCTATCTGATCTATATCACTAGGTGACTTAGTTCTGGATGGGTTTCTTACAAATGGTAAGTCAACTTGTGTATCTTGCAGAGCTAAGAGATTTTCAGGGACAGAATTAGCTCTATGAATTGGTCTAACAACATTTGAAGTCTTGGATTTAGGAGATTTCCTAAGGATACTTTTTGGATTATCAACTATCTCAGGAGGATTTGGGTTAGGATAGGCTTTATTATAAATTCTTCTAGAAGCCACTATGTGGTGTTTTTAGACCTAATGATGAGAAAATTTCAGCTAAGTATGACAGCCTTTTAAAGGCTAACTAATATTTTTCAAAGAAAACTCAATCCTCAAAGTCTTCATAACTAGGTTTGAATGATGTTTGAAGGATAAAATAATTTCCTAGTGGAGTCTTCGGAAAAACCAATGGGGTCAGCAGGCCTACTGAATACCAATGGAGTCGTCAAGTGAAGGATTTTTACTTGTTTTCAAGGTTTGGTTGTTGTTCACCATCAACAATCAATAATAACTAGTCTTGGTGACACTTGATTCATTTAGGAATAGGGGTTTGTTGAGTTGTGAAGTTATCTATTACTCAATATATCTCCCCAGTATGGTTGACACTATCTTGGGATCCCCGTAGTTTGCAATATTGGCAAGATCAAACGCTACAGGGCCTACATCAAAACCACTTTGGAATCCTAGGATCTAGCCCTCCTTGATTCAGAGAGGGATCTCTCTATATGTGTTTAGAATGATATGCTATTAAAGCTTATGATATGATATTAGGCTACTTATGAAGCATAATGGATTTGTTTTGGTTTTGGTTGGGTAGGATATCATCAAAATAAAGGAAGTCTTTTGAAGGGTAAATGTGTGAGTGAGTTGAAAGAATGGTTTAGCTGATAAGATAGGTAAGAGACAGTATCAATCCATTGGGCTATGGAATCACAAAAGGATTTAATTGCACAACAAGTTTCAAGAGTGGTCCATGGGGCAAGTCATCTATATCAAAGGATCTCTTTAGGTTGATTTGTGATATGGAACATTAAAAGTGTTGTGAAAGAAGCAAAGCTAATAACCATTTAAGAATCTATTAACTTCACTAAACAAGAAAAGCCTTTCAAAGTAACTGTTTGAAGCATGCCAAAGGACAGGGCAAACCATAGACCTCTTTGGGAAAAAATTTACTAAAGCACACTTTTCAGACAACAATCCAGCAATCTAACAGATTACCTTCGGAAAGTAGAAAACATTCAATACAAACAAAAGAATAGCCTAAGATCAAGTAATAACTTTGAATATGTCCTGCTTTTGGCATACTCTCAGGGAAACTTTCAAAACAGTTGTTGAAGAATAAACAAGGGACAGGGCTAACCATAAACTTCCTTGATTAGGACTCTACTTAGTATGCAATGAAAATATCATTCAAGAATAACATCTCAAGATTTACGCAGCAAGACATGAGCTCACCAACATTCCTTGACTGGTTATACTCTATTGAAATCATTCCCAAAGAAAAAATTAGAAGAAAACATAGAGATAAATCTTATCAGTGAGAAATAGGGTACTTTGTAGTAAATCCTAATCTATATTTCATGTTCTTTATCAGAGTAAGTGGACAGTATGAAAACATAAGAAAAACAACAATTATAGTACGAAAAACATCACCATTGACATAGACCAGGATCCCATAAATAAGCTTGTATATTTGATGTTCAAACCAGTTACAATATTCAAGTCTAGTAGGTCTTTACAACTTCAAACTTCTCTTCTCAGCCTATCTTTCTTCAATTACTAACAGAGCTTCAGCAGCCTCAACAACTATTTACATTCAATAAGTATTCAACCAACAACAACAATGTCTCCTTGTGAATTATTTATAGAAGAATGAGGAGGTGGAGTGAAATGAAGGTCTATCAATTCAATTAATACAGAGTAAATGCTTCTCGGCCTTTGAGAAGCCTTATGGAGAAGATTTCTAATATCTTAACTCTGCTAATTTATTTTTACATTAACTTTCATTAACTCAGGCTGCGTTTTTTGACTTTGAAACCTTTGGGTAGGCTGGCAATTACTTCCGAGCTGTCTTCAATAAAATATCTCTGACTGTGCATTAACTTTGTATGCTTCTTGAGTAAATAAGCTTGTAGGTGGCACTTTTAGTCTTTGGAAGAGTAAATAGCCTTGATGATCTGGAAATTTAAGGCGGTCTTTTGCTAATCTATCCTGATTTGTCACTTTAAACAATGATATTAGTATTTGATTTTCTTTGTCTTTTACTGCACTTTATCCTTAATCTGCACAGTTTAAGTCTTTTAATCTTTAGGCTTTTGACTTTAACCTTTAACTTTAAATCTCTTTACACTGATCTTCACTGTTGCTGGAAGGTGTCTCTTTCTGTATTTTTTCGACCATAGAGGATCATTACCCTTGGCCTCTGTCACCTTTAGTGACTGCGGGACGGCTTTTACGCTACGAAACCGCCATTTAAACCTACAACTCAACATAAAATATTAATAAATCCTGCATTTTGGGGCTATAACTGCTTCAGAGGGCTCAACAGAGGGCGAAAGAGCGGTGCGGAAGGAGAAAAATGCATCAAGGGAGGGCTCCATGGCGAAACCATGAAAAACCACGGAAACATTTGAATCTGGCGCGAAAATGGCGATGAGCGGTTTTGCGCAATACCGGGGTGGTATTTGTGCGGGGGTCAAGTGGTAAATGGTTTTGGCCAAAATAAGCGCGATACGGTTCAGGCGTTGACACCTGTTCACCTCAAAATCGCCAATTTCGCATTGAAAATGGGGTTTAAATAGTTATGGAGAAACGAGCGCAAAGATGAACAGGGACCGTTGGATCGGGGAAATGGACGGTCGGGATTAAATCGCAGAAATGACTCGGTAGGGGATAGACGGGAGGGAGGATGGTGATGCGAAAGAGCGCAAGTTGTCTAATCTAGGGAGAGTTAGATCAACAATAGAGGAAGAGCGGTGGTACCCAGCGGATAACATCAACAGTTTTGGCGCGTAGCGGAAAAATATTGGGCGGAGTTGAAAGGAGGGGATCAATGGGAGCCGTCAGATCGAGGAAATGGACAGCTAAGATGAACTCGATGAATCGGAAATCGGCGGAGAAGAGGGTCCGGGAAGGAGGATTTTTGGAATTGCGATGTGCCGATGGCCGATGGGAGAAGCAGGTGCGATGGATGGAGGATTTTTGGATCGAGATTGAGATCAACAGTGGAGATGTGATCGGGGCTTGTCATATTGGCAGAGAAAAGGTTCAGGGGAGATGGAAGCAGGAAATACCGAAGTGCGATGGAGCGAGGACCGTTAGATCTGGGAAATATCAACAATGGAGAAGGGAAGGCAATAGGGAAAAGGCGAAGCGCGATACGATGCGGTGGAGCGATGTGATGGAGTGCGAAGTGTGATGGCTGTCAGATATTGGGGATGGACGGTCCAGATCTCATCGGAGGATCGGCATATCGGCAGAGAAAATGGTCTGGGAACAAAGGAATTGGGATCGCCGATGTGCAATGGCGATGGGGGCTTAAGACTTTTAGCTGACGATCTCGGGCCTCGGTCACATGGAGAAAAGGGGTTGAGGATTTAAGCTTGTGGGGGCTTAAGGTTGTTTATATGAAATGGTCAGATTTTAAAGGCCAAAATGGGTTTTTTGAGGTTTTTGAAGGTTTCGATAGATATTAAAGAAGGGTTTAAAACCAGATAAGGAGGATTTATAAGGTTTTAAGAGAATTTTGAATGAAATGAGGGATAAATGAGAGATTTTTTGAAAGGGAAAATGATGGAAAATGAGTCTGAAAACATTCTTTTCTTTGGGACAGCAGGGATTTCTTTGAAGGTTTTGAAATGAAGATGTCAAAGAGGTGGATCTTTTGGCCATGTTCCACAACAAGGCTTCAAAAACTCACAATTTTGCTTAAAACTTGTTTCTTGAAGACTAATAGACTTGTTTTAGCCATCCTCAGTTATGACAGAATTTTATTGATGGCTAACACTTGCAATTTTCCCCAACTTTGTGAATATTTTTGCTACTACTGGTAAAACCAACGCATCTCTTCCCACATTTTAAATCCAACAAGTCGATCTAGTGCCGCATAATTCCTCAAATCTACTTGTTCTAGAACTTCCTCAAGCTTTTACAATTTGTTAAGCACGTCCAACCCTCTTCCCATCTTGTTTTTTGATTGGGATCTCACATTTTACAACAAACTATTGTTAATGCTTACCAAAAAAAAAAATTATAGAATTTTCTATAGATGTGGATGTTGAGCATATTATGGGATGGTGCAAAAAGAAGATTTGAGTTGATTCTCGTAAATTCCATGAAATCTTAAATCTCTATGGATTTGGAGCGATTTCGATCAAGTTCATCGCCAAGTTCGTAATGATGGTGATGGTGTTCGAGCGATTGTGTGCAAATTCGATGTCACAGAGACCTTCGATGAAGATTGGAACCAAACATTCCAATTGAACTGTAAGGGAACATTTATGTGCAGCAGAGATGTCGCCAAGCAGTCCTTTTTGGCTGACACAAATAAGGCTCACTCCATTTTAAATTAAATGTGAGGAGCTGCATGTATTAATGAGGGCACATGAAATGTTTTTTAGGTTGCAACAATTGAAAAAGTACTAGCCATTTTGTGTTAGGTTCGATGTTGGAATCCATTTGCGTGGAGAACTAGTGAATTTGTTAAAATATTTTGGTGTTGTACATATGTAATTCATTGTAATATTTTCTTTATGAATTACAGTGTGCTTTGATCCTTTAAAAAGGAGATTCGTTCACTTTTAAAGTGAATCCATAAAATTCACTTTTTAAAGAGACTTTATAAAATTCTTTTAAATGAGCGAGGAGGGGTGTATTTTTTTGGAAAGATAAGGAATATTTTTTTACTTTGTAAATTTTTAATGGAGAGATGAGTATTATTTCTAATATTTTTGTGAAGTTGAATTTTTGGAAAAAAAAAAAAAAAAATATATATATATATATATATATATATATATATATATATAATTTTGTAATATTTGGAGTGATAAGGTGTAATTTGTATTTTTGGAGTGATAAGAGGTAATTTTGTAATTTGTAAATTTGGACTAATAAGGTGTAGTTTTATTTTTTTATTTTTGGGTAATAAAATTATAACTCAAAGTAAGTTTTACTTTGAGGGGGGCTACAATTATAGAATTTAATTTGCAAGAGTATTGTAAAAAGTTAAATTTTGAAAGTTTCATTGTAAAATTTCAGAGAAGTTGACTACAACCAAGTGCAAAGCTCTGTCACTTTTCTCCTCTAATGACTATATGAAGGTTAAGGGCAAGCCCCGATAGATCGTTTTTTGTGTGTGGTGTTGAGGTTTTGTGTGTAAACTCTTGCAAATATTCTATGTAATTTTTCTTTTTTCTTATTAATAAAAATTTTATGTTTCAGGACACTTTCGCTATTATATTGTTCTAAATTGAGGTCTATTAGTGAATGTTATGCTAAATACCTTTTTCATATTTGAAACATGTTTGCTTCTTATGTGCATAGATTTGAGTTGAACAACAAATTACTTCAATGGTTTCTTTTAAGTGTCTTTGAGAAGTGTAATTCCATGAAAAAATTGTAAAGCATGAAATCATCAAACACTTGAAAAGAAATATGCATCAAACCACAAGACAAAAGCCAATGATGAAGGAATTCACCCCTCCTAGGCTACATCTCCTGGCCTAACAACATGACTAGACCACTCTTGTATTCGGTGTTAAAAGTACATATCAGTTTGTTGCCAATAACATGTGCCATTTACCCCTTCAAGGTAATTTTCTTTTGCAAATAACTCTCACAATATCAACAACACAACATATCTCCTACAGAGATGACATTCTTTCACCAATGAGAGCTAGAAACCCCTCACAAGCACGCTTCAATTCCACACTAAAGAATACAATAAACAACTTCATGAATAAAGAAGTCAAACCAGAGCTAAACCATTTTGGTCACAACTTCTCTAAAAAGATTTCTGGAATTGGGAAAACCCCTACAAGGTCTTCTCCATGCTCAAAAAATTCCAAAATTGTTTTGAACATCTGATTGATCCATACACCTTACTTTTCAAACCTGCAATATGACCCTGAATATGTGCCCAAATCAATAAATATAGGTTACCAATGGATTCACAGCATCCAAAAACCCCTTAGTAGCCTCTTCTGGCTCTTCATTTTGTCTTCAAGTGAAGCAGATATGGCCTCCTCTCCTGGTGGCCCTAAGCATCTTTAATCTTCAAGCTGGAAAAATCACTTCCAAAAGTGCTCCTCTCCCTCTGAAACCTGCATCAATCTGCTTAGAATATCCAAAAATGCTAGAAGAGATTCTTTCTTAGCCCAATGTGGTAGAAATTTTCTCAAGTTATGGTCTCATTATTTTTTCCTAGGAAAGCTCCTCTAAAACTGGAGCAACTCCAATTAACTCTGTTAGAACTAGGGTTCTTGCCAAAATTGGCGGACTCCACCAACTTATTGCACATGGAAAAACTCGCATTAATTGGATATTAGTGGTTAAACTGTGGTTTAAGTGTGTTTAGAGCGCCAAGTTCGGCATTAGAGATAGGCCTCCATTGTGGTTGTAGCACATGGTTCTATGGAGTGGGGTTGGCCCCACTTTACCCCCTCCATTGCAATTGCATTAAAACAAATTTTAAAAACTATGTTACATTGAAGAACAAACACAGAGCAGAGGTGGTAAGGTTTTTTTGTGTGTGGTGGGAGGTCGCAAGGTTGAACATCGGTGCCTCCACAAAATATTGACCAAAAATTTATACATACATTTCGACCTTTGGGATGGCATGTGGCGGCCTCTGGGCTAGCCACATGTCTATCCTCATTCGTCCAAACCAATACCTATAAGCCAGTAAAATTTCGACATTTGTCACCATCTCATTCATCCACCTGGGGGAATATTCCAATAATATGTCAAGGAATATTATTTATAATATACCTTTTGTTGAATGGGCTATATAGATGCCTAGTGAGCATCCATGTCACCAAAATTTCCATGTTTATGCAAACCATCAGAATGCTTTAACTCTCTCATACTGACTCTATTTTGAGCGAAACAAAGTGTTCCGGAATCAAGAAGGAAATACCTATCTGGTCGTTCAGGTTTCGAGCGATTCTAAGCAATTTCAATTTTTAGCAAACTTTTGCCCCCAATTGAGTTTTTTATCACTCCTTCCCACTAAAAGGCTTTTAGACCTACAAAAGTTGGTTATCTGATGATAACTTAATCCTCTTCACCTTTCCAAGTTCTATCAACTTGATTCTACTTGGAAAAATATTCATGACAATCACTTTGGTTCCTTGACATGCATACTCTTGCAAATGGCTTGGTATTTCAACCAATGTCCTCCTTTCATTGCTAACCCTTGTTGGTTGCTTGCTGACTAATGAAAAAAATCTCGTTGTAACAAAGCGATCTCTCTATGCTTGGAAAGCTTGACTAATGGCCTTTCCACTGAGAATCATGTTCCTCCTTTGCATAAAAATGCTAAAGAAAACATTGTTGCATGTAAGTGATTTATTCATGAACTATCACTTCTACAAATTACCCACTATGGGGATATGCAACTAGTGAAAACAAAGACTTACAATCTTCAACTGGACAAATAGTTTGAATAGTTCTTACCCAACATGGTAACTGAACCACCTCTCTGAACTTTTCCTTCTTTCGAAGTTGCTTCATGGATGATCGTATCTTCCACCACTTTTGCTTTTTTCGCTTCCTCTTCTGGTGCTTGCATGAATTTCTTTCCCTTACCAGGATGAATTTGTGGAACCAATTTCCAACACTTCTCGATCTAATGGCCACTGATATTGCAGTGATTGAAAATTTTCCCTTAAGCTCTTCTTAGCTCACATGCCTTTTTCTTTGATTTAGTTTTCCTCTTCTCGTTCTCAATCTCAAGAGACATAAACATCTTCTTGATGATGGTTTTTATTTTTTCGTACCCATCTACATAATCGTTAAAATAAATGAAAAAAGTGCACAGAGACATTCTCCTCAACATGTCACTCAAATAAACAGGTTTTTTTCCTTTAGGAGAAGCATTTAGATGAATAGGAAAAGTATACATTTTCTTGGCATCCTTTGGCTTATGCCTCCTAGATAATGAACTTGCATGACAAAAAGAACTTGGATCAGCTTCTTCTTCAAATTTTTCATCTCTCTCTGGATATACCTTCAAGTCTCTGTTGTATTTGGAGAACCAAGCAGGTACTAGTTCCGGATGCAAAGTCCAACACCTTGCCTTCTCATGTCCTATTTTGTGATAGATGGTACATGATACACAATATCTATCATCAGAAGATCATTCTTCTGGTACAACATAACCCAATCCTTCATACTTAGGTCTCTCTTTTACCTCTATTGGGTTCTTTATGCCTTGTTGATTCACACCAAGACCCAAGCCTTCCTTGTAACCCATCTTTTCCAAGAGCTTAGACCCAATACCTCTATTGTTTCCTTCAAAGGCTGCAAAATAATTTACATTAACAAATTCGTGTAAATAAGGAGCATATGCATGCTCACCATTTGTCTCATCTCTTGATTGAGACACAAATATGGTTTCATACTCCTTTATAATTCTGAAGGTGTCCTTTTGGACTCTTTTGTTCTCTTCTTTCAGCTCCTTAACATGAGGTGTTGGTTGAACCTCATCCTCCACATCATGTGGACAAAAGGCACAAACATTTCCATCTTCCATCTTGGAAGGACTTTCTACATTAACATTTTGCATCAAAGTTGTATAAAAATATGAATTTTTTGGAGAAGATGGTGGTTTATCACCATTATTTTTACCTTCTTCCTTTTTTAGATAACCTTCTCCTCTTAGAGATCTAGAGCCTTCACCTTGAAATTTTGATTTCCTCTCTTCATAGAGGACCTTAACCATCTTTGACATGTCCCAAAAATCCATTTTGAAGCTTTCATTTTTTTTCTGGCTTGTAGGCTCTCCTCCTTGAGAAATTCTTACTGAAACCACGAAAATCTCTGGAGGTGAAACTTGAGGTTGAGCTTGTGGAAAATCTGGCATCCTTCTCCTTGTTCACACTTGGGAATCTACACCAACAATTTTTCCTTCTCCTCTCTGGAGCTTTAACCTTGTAAGAATTTTCACTCTGCAAATAGTCGAACCCTCTTTGCACAAGCAACACAAGCTAACAATAAACATGTAAATTTGATACCAAATTGATCTGAATGGAGGTCTATTAGTGAATGCTATGCTAAGTACCTTTTTCAGATTTGAAACATGTTTTCTTCTTATGTGCATAGATTTGAGCTTAACAACAAATTACTTCAATGGTTTCTTTTAAGTGTCTTTCAACAGTGTAATTCCATGAAAAAATTGTAAAGCATGAAATCATCAAACACTTGAAAAGAAATATGCATCAAACCACAAGACAAAATCCAATCATGGAGTTCACCCCTCTTGGGCTACATCTCCTAGTCTGTCAACATGACTAGACCAGTATTCAGTGTCAAAAGTACATATCAGTTTGTTTCCAATAACATGTGGATATTACCCCTTCAAGGTAATTTTATTCTGCAAATAACTCTCACAACATCAACAACACAACATATCTTGTACAGAGATGACATTATTTCACCGATGAGAGCTAGAAACCCCTCACAAGCACCCTTCAATTCCACACTGAAGAATACAATAAAAAAATTCATGAATAAACAAGTCAAACCAAAGAAAAACCATGCTAGTCACAATTGTTGTAAGAAGCTTTCTGGAATTGGGAAAACCCCTACAACGTCTCCTCCATGCTCAACAACTTCCAAAATTGCTTCAAACATCTAATTGATCCATACACCTTACTTGTAAAACCTACAATATGACCCTGAATATGTGCTCAAATCAGTAAAAATATATTACCAATGGATTCAAAGCATCCAAAAACCCCTAAGTATCCTCTTTTGGCTCTTCATTCGGTCTTCAAGAGAAGCAAATATGACCTCCTCTCCTGGTGGCCTTGGGCATATTTAATCTTCAAGATGGAAAAATCACTTCCAAAGGTGCTTCTATGCCTCTAAAACCTACACCAGTATGCTCAGAATATCCAAAAATGGTAGGATAGACTCTTTCTGAGTCCAATTTGGTCAAAATTTTCTCAAGTTATGGTCTCATCAATTTTGCCTAAGAAAGCTCCTCTAAAACTGGAGCAACTCCAGTTAACTCTGCCAGAGCTGGAGTTCCTACTGAAATTGGTGGACTCTGCCAACTTAATCTGCATGGATAAAGTAGAATTAATCTAGAGATTAGTGGTTAAACTATGGTCTAAGCATGTTTAGAGTGCCAACTCCGCCATTAGTGATAGGCTTTCGCTGTGGTCGTAGCACATGGTTGGCCCTTCAGGGATGGCCCCACTTTACCCTCGCCATTGCAATTGCATTAAAAAATATATAAAAAAACTTCGTTACATTGTAAGAATGAACACGGAGCAGAGGCAGTAAGGCGTTGTTGTGTACGGTGGGAGGTCGTTGTAGGTTTTAACCCTGAACAGAAATTATCTACACACGAATCTTATAACAGAAAATAAACAATAGCGAGAGCATAAAACATAAAACAGATAAACACAGAGATTTTCCCCTGGATCCCAAATCGGGACGACCAGCTTGATTTTTCATTATATTCCTTTTAGTGTTACAACACATATATATACATGCCGAAACATACATAAACCCCAATCCATTAACCCTGGATTAGAACATAACCGTAGTTCCCTTGACCGGATCTACAAAATACCAGGGGTCGAAAACCATCGTACCCCAAAACCATGCGCAAAATCATGCACAAAACATGGGTGGGTCCGCATATGAGTGGGACCGCATACCAAAAAAAATTTCCGGGGCACTACCCGGACCCCCACGAAGTACAGGCCCCCTTGCTGCGCCCGGCGCAACATGTAGCGCGTGGGGCTAGTCGTGGAAAGAATATAACACATACCCAACATTCTCCCACTTGTTGTTTTCTTTCCACAGGGGGCCATAGGAGAGCTTAGTCATTGGGCCAATTCTTCAACACCCATTTTTTCTCTACACCAAGAGAACTTTTGAGTGCTCACAGACTTCGTCAATGCATCTGCAACATTCTTCAAAGTGTCCACCTTTACCAGCAACACCCTTTTAGCCTCAACCATATCTCTAACAAAGTGATATTGAACATCAATGTGCTTTGTCTTTGAATGATAAGTAGGGTTCTTGGCCAAGAAAATTCCACTTTGGCTATCACAGTCTATCCTTATAGCTTGTTGTACCAACCCCATACTTGAACACAATCTCTGCAACCAAACTGCTTCCTTTCTTGCATGAGTGGCTACTATGTATTCTGCCTCTGTAGTTGAAAGAGCCACTACAGACTGTCTTTTACTCATCCAACTGACTGCGCCTCCAAATAGGCTAAACACATACCCACTTGTAGATCTTCTTTGGTCCAGATCTCCAGCCCAGTCTACATCAACAAAACCACAAATTTCCAACATTCTTTCCAATCCTGGTCTTCCCTGGTAGCACAAGCCATAATCACTAGTGCCACGTAAATATCTGAAAACCCGCTTCACTGTTGTCCAATGCTCCTTCCCTGGGTTTGACATAAACCTGCTCAATACTCCCACTGCATGTGCAATGTCTGGTCTAGTACAGACCATTACATACATCAGGCTACCCACTGCACTTGAATATGGAACACGGGACATATCCTCCTCTTCTTCTTGTGTCTTGGGACATTGTTCAACAGATAGCTTTACACCTATAGGAATAGGAACATTCACTGGTTTACTATCCTGCATATTGAACCTCTGCAATATAGTCTCGACATACTTCCCCTGGTTTAACCAGAGCTTCCTCTTTGCCCGATCTCTCTTAATTTCCATGCCCAAAATATAGTTTGCAGCACCAAGATCCTTCATGTCGAATTTGGAGAATAGTTGGGTCTTTAAATCTTGGATAATTTCTTTGTCATTTCCAATCAACAACATATCATCCACATACAATACCAAATAAATAACACGGTCACCAATTAATTTAAAATAAACACAGTGATCCTCCTTGCTTCTGGTGAAGACAAGTCCCTGTATATAGGTACAAATTTCTGATACCACATCCTTGGTGACTGTTTTCACCCATACAAAGACTTCTTCAACCTGCACACCAGTTATTTCTTACCCTTCACCATAAAGCCTTCAGGTTGCTTCATGTAGATCTCCTCTTCTAGATCCCTGTGAAGAAATGTTGTCTTCACATCCATCTGTTCTATCTCAAACTCAAATGCAGCAGCAACAAATAAAAGTAATCTAATAGAAGTAACTTTGGCAACAGGAGAAAAAATATCACCAAAATCAATTCCTGGCACCTGGGAATAACCTTTTGCTACCAACCGAGCTTTGTATATCTCCACCTTTCCTTCTACATTCATATTCTTCTTAAACACCCATTTTCTCCCAATGGGATTCCTTCTAGCCGGCAACTCCACCAAATCCCATGCCTCATTTTTATGCAAGGATGCCATTTCATCAACCATGGCCTCCTTCCACAGTTTTCCATCCTCTGAATATACTGCCTCCCTGACAGTTCTAAGATCATCATCAGTTATAGTTAAGGCAAAACCTAAATAGAAAGCAAATGGACTATACCTTTTTGGTTGCCTTCTTTCCTGAACTGATCTTCTCACAGCTGGATTTTGTGGCTCTTCCTCTTCTAAGTCTTCTTCTGTTGTAGAGTCTGATTCATCCTCCTTTATCTCAAACTCTATCTTCTCAGGTTCCTTTGGTAGGACTTCATGTGTAACAACATCTTTCACCTCTCTAAACACCACATCTCAGCTGTACACAACCTTCCTTGTTTCTGGGTTCCAAAGCTTGTAACCCTTTAAACCATCCTTATACCCAATAAAGATGCACCTTTCAAATTTATTATCCAACTTGGTCCTTTTCTCCATTGGAACATGTACATATGCATCACATCCAAATACCCTTAGATGTGAAAGAGAGGGTTTCTTACCAGTCCATACCTCATGTGGAGTCTTATCCTCCAACGTTGATGAAGGTGATCTGTTAACTAAGTAACATGCAGTCTCCACTGCCTCTGCCCAGAATTCTTGTCCTAACTTGGTACCACTGAGCATGCTTCTTGCCTTTTCCATCAGCGTTCTGTTCATTCTTTCTGCAACTCCATTTTGCTGAGGTGTGTATGGAGTAGTCTTCTGCCGTGCTATGCCACACTTCTTACAGAACTCTTCAAATTCCTTCTTGCAGAACTCCCCACCATTATCTGTCCTCAGCGCCTTTATCTTCTTCTCTGTATGGTTTTCCACCAGAGACTTAAATTTTTTAAATTTGTCAAAGACTTCATATTTCTTCCTCAAGAAATATATCCATGTATTCCTTGAGAAGTCATCTATGAATGAAACATAGTACACAGACTTTCCCAGTGATGGAACTGACACAGGTCCAAACACATCACTGTGCACAAGTTCTAATATCTTGTTTTCCCTCTTAGCACCAGAAGGAAAACTCACCCGATTCTTCTTCCCATATACACAATGTTCACAGAAATCGAAATCCAGAGAACAATTAGACATACCTTCTACCATACCATCTCTATGCAGTATCCGAAGGCCCTTCTCTCCAATATGTCCAAGCCTTTGATGCCATAGCATGGTCTTTTCTCCGGAGACAACTAGGCTTTTCGTCCCACTTTCAGGAACCACAGAACTGTTACACCCATCAATAACAGTACTACCTTGTAGCTTGTACAGAGTTCCAGTCCGAACTCCCCGCATTAATACCAGTGCTCCCCGAACCATCTTGCGGGCATCTTTCTCGAACACTGTTTTTACACCTGCATCATCCATCTTGCTTACAGAAATCAGATTTCTGGCCAATGCAGGAATATGCAGAACACCAGGAAGTGTTCTAATCCTTCCACCTTGCAGCTTCAACTTGACCTTTCCACGTCCGACGATTCTGGCCTTCCTATCATCCCCTAGGAAGACATCACCACCATCATATTTCTCATACTCGCAGAACCACTCCCTATGGGGGGTGAAGTGAAAGGATGCACCTGATTCAATCAACCATGACACATGATCTACATGTGTATTTGAAGAAGAAGCCAAATACACATCCCCACCTTCATGTGAGGTGGTTTTTTCCTCTTCAGAAGGAGCATCATCAGATCCCTTTCCTTTCATGGGAGCTTTAGATCAGTAGTCCTTTTTGTAGTGCCCTTCCTTTCCGCATTTCCAACATACCTTTACAAACTTTCCAGGAGATTTAGATCTCCCTCTAGATTTGGATCTCCCACTCGAAACCTTATTCTTGTTTCTGTTTTGGGACCTTCCTCGTACAGATAAGGCATCTCCATTCTGGCCCTCCATATTTCTCCATCTCATTCATTTCCTCTGACAGCAAGGCTGAGACAATGTCATCAAAATTCAAGGTAGTTGTACTGCTACCTATTGCAATAAGAAGACTATCCCACGAGTCTGGTAGAGAACACAACAAACTGATGCACTTATCTTCATCTAAGATTTTAATATCAACAGATGACAGCTGACTTACCACAGTATTGAAGGTGTTCAGATGCTCTATCACCAAGTCTCCATCCTTCATCCTCAAGTTATACATATTTTTCCGCAGGAACAACTTATTCACCAGAGACTTAGATTGGTACAAAGTCCCAAGTTTTTCCCACAAATTTTTCGTCGTAGCTTCCGCAGATACATTCAACAATACTGAATATAAGATACACAACCGTATTGTGCTCTTATCCTTCCAATCCAGTTTCTTCTAGTCTTCATTTGACATTGCTCGTTGGTTTAGTACCTGGATCTACCGCGATCCACTGATCTTTATCCACCAATAGATCCTCCATCTTGAGCTTCCAAAACTCAAAACTCTGACCATTAAATTTCTCGATCTCTATCTTTTCGCCGCTCGCCATCTTCTTTCACCGCAAGAATCGATCCCGCAAATCTCCCACTGAATAGGGTCTACCTCAAGCCTGAGAAAAAAACCCTCAGCAGCAAAGGCGTCCCCTTGAAGCTGAAACATCTCTGATACCAAATGTAGGTTTTAACCCTGAACAGAAATTATCTACACACGAATCTTATAACAGAAAATAAACAATAGCGAGAGCATAAAACATAAAACAGATAAACACAGAGATTTTCCCCTGGATCCCAAATCGGGACGACCAGCTTGATTTTCATTATATTCCTTTTAGTGTTACAACACATATATATACATGCCGAAGCATACATAAACCCCAATCCATTAACCCTGGATTAGAACATAACCGTAGTTCCCTTGATCGAATCTACAAAATACCAGGGGCCATAAACCATCGTACCCCAAAACCATGTGCAAACTCATGCACAAAACATGGGTGGGTATGCCTATGAGTGGGTCCACACACCAAAAACAATTTTGCTGGGGCGCTGCCGCCCCCCCTGCGACCCCCTTGCTACGCCCGACGCAACGTATAGCACGTGGGGCTAGTCGTGGAAAGAATATAACACATACCCAACAGTTGCGAGGTCGAACCCCCACACCTCCACAAAATATTGACCGAAAATTTATACATACATTTCGACCTTTGGGAGGGCACGTGGCAGCCTCTAGGCTAGCCATGTGTCATGTCCTCATTCGTCTATACCAATGCCTATAAGCCAATACCATGCCGTCACTTGTCATGATATCATTCGTCCACCTGGGGGAATATTCCTTGAAATAAACCTTTTGTTGACTGGGCCGTATGGATGCCTAGTCAACGTCCCTCTCACCAAAATTTAAATGTTTGTGAAAATGCACATAATGCTCTAACTTTCTCATAAAAACTCCACTTTGAGAAAAACAAAGTGCACCGGAATCAGGAATATGAGACCTATCTGGTCGTTCAAGTTTTAAGTGATTCTGAGCACTTTCAATTTTTAGCAATTTTTTCCCCCAATCCAGTTTCTGATCACTCCTTCCCACTGAAAGGGTTTTGGACCCACAAAATTTGGTTATCTAATCATAGTTTAATACTCTTCATCTTTCCCATTTCTATCAACTTTATTCTACTTTGAAAAATCTTCATGACAACCAGTTTCATTCCTTGACATGCCTACTCTTGCAAATGGCTTGGTACTTCAACCAATGTCCTCCTTCCGCTGCTAACCCTTATTGGCTGCTTGTTGACTAATGAAAAACATTTCACTATAACAAAGTGATCTCTGTGTGCTTGGAAAACTTGACTAATGGCCTTCCCACTGAGAATCATGTTCCTCATTTGCATAAACATGATAAATTTTAGTCATTAGTATTTTTCATTAGGCTATAGATGATTAAATATTGGTTCTAGATTTCTGAAAACAACCTTCCTTGAAAATTGTGAGTTTCAGAAATCTCACTACCTTCATTATCCTTATGGAAAAATTTTCACTATTTCATCAGCTTTCCATTCCATGGTCACCTTGTCACTCCTACATACTCCTGATGGGCTTTTACCTATCATTTTCAGCCTCTTTCCCTACTTATAACTTCATTGGCCTATTTTTCCCCTGCCCATGAACCCCACTTTCCCTCTAAGGTTTCCTATAAGCCTACTCATTCCCATGTTCCTTAGATTCATCAAGCATTGATGGTCTCAAAACTATCTCTGTAGGCTCTCTAGTTAAATCAAATACATTGGATTTTGGATCTTCAATGCAATACTTTGACCAATACTCTATTTTTCACTTGAAGACTCCAAGCCAATTGTCAGTCAAAGACCAGGTCAAAGAATCCTAACACCAGAATGGGAGGATTCTTTGACCAAGGGGAATGTATAGATGAGCTCTTCTTGTACACAGATCTGTATTAGATCTATATTTTAATGTACAGATCGGCTCTAGATCTGAGTTATATTATAGTGCTACTTCAGCCCCAATAAAATAACGTTGTTGATTTTATACAGACTTTTTCTATGGCTGTAGCACCTCATTTCTGAGGATTTTTCCTATATAGTCTTATTCTTTCTCTTGTACAATGTACGGGTTGTAATGTAAGTCTGTTGTCATACATATAATCTTAGAACCTCCATATCAGCCTATTACTTTGCTTCAGTGGAACTGCGTTATTTTCTATAGCAGTCTTTGCACATAGCTTCAGCACCTCTCTTTAGGTGATTTTCAGCTAGACTAGTTTGTGGGAGATCTGTTTAACCCACCTAGTCTGATTTGTTTTTGCTCTCCTTTTGGATTTAGATATTAGATGAGCATATCTTAGGGATCCAGGAGCTGCAAACTCATTTCAATGCACTAAATTCTTAGGAGTGTGTTATTGCAGCAGGCTTGTTGTGCAATCCAAATTTTGGGATATTACAGTAAACTTTGACACTTTTGCAGAAGTGTTAAAAGGTCTATCGGCAGAAATTTGGTGAGGTAGGAGGTATTCTCCTGAATAAAGACATCTTGTAGCAAGGAAGACAAGAAACACTTGGCCTTAAGAAAAACTAGGGTTTTTGAGCTTGATGGTCCAGCAGTGTGCCAAGCAGTAATCAAATGCAGAAATAACCATGGAGGAGACACACCAAACTAAATATAAAGAAATTCTGTCAAAAATATTAATGAAATAGGAAAAAAGTGAGGTGAACTAGACAGAAATGAATGAACTTGAAAGGGATATAGAGAAATTCGAAGACAAACTGATCATGATCTTAAATCACTCCAGATGCATAGGGTTTTGGAAAATTGATCAGAGAATGGTGAAATAATGACGTTAAACTCTATGGTGAAAGCAAAGGAAGGATTTTGAAGATGTCATTGTTTGATCAAATCCCAAACTTGTCAAAATGAGTTTTCCATGTCTAAATGAGCAAAAGATGACGTTCAGCTCCAAGGTGGAAGTGAAGGAGGTTTTTAAGGCTACTGTTTTGTCAAAACAAACATATTAAAGTCTCTAGGATCAAAAGAAAGCAAATGTCATATCTCAAGAAAACTACGAGAAAATGGTGAAAGGGTTAAATTGAACTTAAAGGTTGAGACAACACAAGAAATTGAAGATGTTGTTGTATGTGTGCAATCATCTTAAAAGTGTAAAAAGGAACATATCATGCCTCCTTGACCAAAAGAAAGATCAAATTCATCAGTTTATCAACCTGCAAGGCAAAGGTGCGGAAGATTATCAGTAAAAAGAGAAAAAAGGCTTAAAACATTAGAAAGTGGCTTGCAAAGGTAAATCAAATGCCACATACATATAGAAATCATTTCACACTTAATATCAATCATGGTTCACTTGCAGAGAAGTAGAATTTTCCAAGAGAGAAGAAAATTTGAGCTTTCAAGTAAAAATTGGAAAAACATTTGTGGCGTTGTGCCCTTGGCTTGGCGTTGCGCGCCTGGAATCAGGCGCTGCGCCCCTGGATTTTTCCTCCCATACAAATTACACAGGCGTTGCGTGCCTGGGAGGTGGCTTTTTTCACCTGGCAGAGCGTTGCACTCTTTCCCAAACACTCACATCAGATTTCTTATTGGCACTGCGTGCTCAGGATCGAGCGCTACGCATTTCAGACTGAGCGTTGCGCCCTCAGCTCAGGCACTCCGTCCTTTGCCAGGAAGGCTCCTAACTGATTCAACCACTCAAATTTTTCCAAATAGATCGCAAACTCTTGCTAAAGGTCCTCCAGGCATATTGAAGGTTAAGTACCATCACATCAACCCATCTCCAAGCATTTTTTCCATCATTTAATGTAAAGCAGTTGAAGCCCAAAGAAGGAACCCTAGGACTTAAACTTGACATCATTGTTGAACCTCATTTTGTCTTCTTATAAAGAGTATCAGTCAAGACAAAGGTGGTTGCATTGGTTTAAGGTTTTTCATCCATCCAAACATGACAGAACACTCAGTCCCTACATTAAAAGGCTACCACTCCACCATCTCACTTTCATCTCAATTTCACAATTAGCCCAAGTGTTTCAAAAATAGAGTTTGAACATGCCAGCAGAGGGTTATCATTGAATTGATAGCCTCTTCCTCATTCTCATATACTTACACCCTCACTCATTCATCTCACTCACTTGTAAAGGTTTCCATTCCATCATCCCTTCATCTCATTTCCATTTGCAGTCCTAGGGTTTTCTCAAGGAAGAGTTTTAAAAATGTCAAGAGAGGGAGACAGTGATAGTGGTGGAGAGCCCAAATTATAAGAAGGCATGATCACCATCAAGGCAAGTTAAATAGTGGAGGCAAAGAAGGCCATCAGTGACATTAGAGCCATCAAAGCCCAAAGAGTGGTCACAAAGGCCAAATCAATACTTGAAGCCCTAACCAACCAAAATAAAGGGGACAAGCTGAATTTTCTTGTTGATATGTGTTGAGATTTATTTTAATTAATTTTGGAGAAAATCTCATGAATATGACAACAATAGGCTTTGTTGCTAAATTGACTCCATCTAATCCTGATGTGGAGTTATTGCATCCTATTTTTGTTGTGATTGAATTTATGATTCAGTTTCTACTCCCAGCTATAAAATGTTAGATCGTAGAGGCAAATAAGCATGAGGGATGTGAGGTGAGTGGAAGAGAATTGCAAATGATCAATTCTGCTATTGTATTCTTCTACTGATGAATGAGATTGCCGATGCCTCCGTTTGGTGGACGTAGCCCAAATTGGTTAAGTGAACCACATTAAATCTTCTTGTCTTCATGTTTTATGTTGTGTGTGGATTTGATTGATTAATTTTTTTCCGCTGCTTGACTCTAACACTTGGTATCGGAGCTCGAGTCGCTGGTGAGAGTGCTTCATAGAGAGCCGTGGACTGTTGAATTGAGTTGCAGAAGCCGTGGGATGTCGTTTCTCTCTAGTAAACTGTGAGCACTCTGCTGTGATTTCTGTGGTTTAAATTGGAAAGAATGGTGAGCTAGAATAAAACAGCATCATGAACTTACCATTGTAGACTATAGTGAGTGTTGCACTTGAATTGAAGATTTGTATGTATTTGTCGACTCGAAAATTGAGTGATAGCAGCACCGGACGTGAATTGAAGAATACCGAGTTGTGGTATGGCTGCCGAGAGCCAAGGGCTAAGCATAGCAGCCGACTGGTAATCTAATAATTCACGGTCACTGAAAATGTCTTATGGCCGATTACAAGAGCGTAGTGCAGAAGCCGAGTTTCATAGCTTGAGGTTGAATTTGAGATCGTGAGGTCGGGTTCCTGTGGAGAAAGCCTTTGACCTACATGCAGAGAAACAGTTGTGTTGGCCGGTTGTGAGCTACGTGGACTGTTGTTTGCCCAGAGAGCCAAAGTCCATGAGCATCGTGAGGTCGGGTCCGTGGCTACGTGCGTGCCTCCTACGAACTGAGTGAACGTGTGCAGAGTGTGTCGGTGAAGCTGTGTTGAACGGTGAATCCAATTTTTTAAATCGATTTTTCATTTTATATGCCATTTATTTTTAAAATCGATTTATATATTTAGTCATTCTAAAAGGTGGCACTTCATTGATTTAAGAATAGGTGGCCCATAATAAATCATTTTTTTATGAAGGCGTTCTAAAAAAGGTGGCACTTCATTGATTTAAGAATAGGTGGCCCATAATAAATCGATTTTTATGAAGACGTTCTAAAAAAGGTGGTACTTCATTGATTTAAAAGTTTTTTAAAATAGATTTTTAAAGGTAAATCGATATTTTATCAATCGATTTTAAATGGATTTTATAAGGTGGCATTTTATTGATTTATATGGTGCGGTGAGTTTATATGGTGGCATTTTATTAATTTAAGAGGTCTGTTATATGCACTTGTGTTGGGCCTAGGGCGAAGGGCATTTTTTACAAATAAAGAGATTTTTTAATCAAAATTAACATTTTTTGGTTAAAAATAAAAACCTTCGTTATTAAGATTTGAAATTGGAGTTTTTTGATACAAGCTACTAAACATGGAAAAAACACAAAGTGCTCAGTTTGAGATCGAGAAGTTCAATGGAAAAAATAACTTCGAGATCTGGAAAGTTAAGATGCATGATCTTCTCGTGCAACAAGGTGTGGCGAAGGCACTTTTGGGAATATCCAAACAACCTTTCGCCATGATAGATGACGAATGGAGTGGCATGGATGAAAGAGCATTGAGTGGCATTCGTTTGTGTTTGGAGGATGATGTTTTGTTTAACATCGTGTTAAAGAAAACTGCTGTTGGTTTGTGGACAAAGCTTGAAAAGTTATACATGAAAAAATCCTTAATGAACAGGATTCTCCTGAAGTGATGGTTGTACATCTTGCGCATGAAGGAAGGTACATCAATTACTAATCATTTGAATACCTTTAATACTCTCTTGGTGCAGTTAGAAAGTATAGAAGTAAAATTTGAATCAAAAGATAAAGCTGTAACTTTATTATGCTCGTTGCCCGAGTCATGGGATCATTTTGTTACTTCTATAAGTCTTAGTTCATCAGAAACCCTTGAGTTTGATGATGTTGTTGGAGCTTTGTTGTCTGAAGAAACAAGGAAAAGGTCAAATTCAGAAACCTCTACATCAAAAGCAATGATGGTCAGAGGTCATTCTAAAGAAGGACGCTTCAGTAAGCAGAACAACTCGCGGTCAAAATCGAAAGGGAAGAAGAGTAAGGTAAAGTGTTGGTTTTGTGGCAAATCGGGACATTTGAAGAAGGATTGTTTGAAAAGATAGCAAACATCCAAAGGAGACTCTTCGACAGAGAAGAAATAAGCAAACACGACAGATACAGGTTCGGCATTTGTTTCAGGTATGAGTGATGAAGTGTTATCAGTTAGTTTGTCTAATCATGATCAACATTGGTTGTTAGATTCTAGTGCGTCAAATCACATGTGCATTCATAGAGAGTGTTTTAAAACTTATAAATCAATCAATGATGGAGTTTTTTACATGGGAAATGATGTCTCGTGTAATATTTTGGGAATTGGAAGCATCCAGATTAAAATGTTTGATGGGACAAATAAAATATTAACTGATGTAAGACACGTGCCTGAAATCAGAAAAAATCTCATTTCACTAGGAGTACTAGACACAAATGGATATAAAACCTTTATTCAAGGTGGATTAGTGAAAGTTTATAAAGTAATTTTACTAGTAATGAAAGCAAAGAAGGTTGGAAATATTTTTTCAGTTAGAAGGAAGAACAGAGCCAGATCATGTTTCTACAGTATCTGAAAATGACAGTAATTATATTCGTCTATGGCATCAACGGTTGGGCCATATGAGCGAAAGAGGATTAAAGATTTTATCTGATCATAAGTTACTTCCTAGTTTAAAATATTCTAAGTTAGATTTCTGCAAACATTGTCTATATGGGAAACAAAGCAAGCAGAAGTTTAAAACTGGAAAACATACTAGTAAGGTAATCCTTGATTATATCCATTCTGATGTTTGGGGTCCATCTCCTACAACCTCATATGGAGGATTGTCATATTTTGTATCTTTTATTGATGATTTCTCTAGAAAAGTGTGGGTCTATATGTTAAAGAAAAAGTCTGATGTATTGACAGTTTTCAAATAGTTTGGAGCATTAGTAGAAAACATCGCTGGAAGAACCATTAAATGTTTAATAACTAACAATGGTGGTGAGTTTACTTCAAAGGAATTTGATAATTATTACAAGAATGTTGGGATTGAAAGACATAAAACTACTGTATATACTCCTCAACAAAATGGAGTTGTTGAACGCATGAACAAGACCCTTTTAGAGAGAGCAAGAAGTATGCTTAGTAACGCCAGTTTGCAGAAGGAACTATGGACAGAAGCTGTATCTATGGCTTGATATTTAATAAATCGATCACCATCAACTGCAATAGAATGAAAAATTCCTCAAGAGGTATGGAAAGGTCATCCTTGTGATTATTCTAAACTGAAAGTTTTTGGTTGTGATGCATATGCTCTAATTCTGAAAAATCAGCGTTCTAAATTAGATCCTAAATCAAAAATATATATCTTTGTTGGATATGGTGATGGGACTAAGGGATACAGGTTGTGGGATCCTACTACTCACAAGATCATCATTAACAGAGATGTTAAATTCAATGAATCTTCACTTGAAAATCCAGATGTAGATGATAAATTGAAACAGGATAATGTACCTAAGATTCAACATATTCAGTTTGAAACTAGTTCAAATACTGATGATAGTGCAGATCATGAACAAGTTTCAGATGTAGATCATGAACATGTTTCAGATGCAGATCATGAAGAATTTCCTACATATAATAATCAGCAAATTATGCAAGAACCAAAAACATCTTTAAGGAGGTCCACAAGAATCAGACGTCCTCCTAAAAGGTATGATGATTATGTTACTTCAGTTGCTTTAACCGCTAATGATGATGAACCTTTGTGCTATCAAGAAGCTGTAGAAGGTTCTAACAATAATAAGTGGAAAGAAGCTATTAAGGACGAGATGAAGGCATTAGACAAGAATGCCACATGGGATCTAGTAGAACTTCCTAAAGACAGAAAAACTATGGGATGTAAATGGGTTTACAAATTGAAAAGGGGTGTTGATGATACAGAGGACAGGTACAAAGAAAAGCTGGTCGCAAAAGGTTTTTCTCATAAATCATGAATTGACTTTCATGAGATATTTTCACCAGTTGTAAAAATTGTTTCAATTTGGATTGTGTTAGCATTAGTTTCTTTACTTGATTTAGAATTACAGCAACTAGATGTTAAAACTGCATTTTTACATGGAGATTTAGATGAGGAGATTTACATGGAACAACCAGAAGGGTTTGTTCAAAATCGCAACAATAAATTTTTCTATGGGCTCAAGAAATCATTTTATGGTCTGAAGCAGTTGCCTTGACAATGGTACAAGAAATTTGATTCTTCAATGTTGAGTCAAAATTATATAAGAAGTGAATATGATCATTGTATTTACTTTAAGAAATTCAGTAATGGCATGTTCATTATCTTAGTGTTATATGTTGACGATATGCTTTTAGCAAGAAAAATCATAACAGAGATCAATACGTTAAAGGCTCAGATGGCTAGGACGTTTGATATGAAAGATCTAGGAGCAGCAAGATAGATTTTGGGCATGGAGATTTTCGGAGATAGGAGAAATGGTAAGTTGTGGCTATCAAAAAAGAAGTATATTGAGAAAATACTCTTGAGGTTTGGTATGAACAATGTGAAGCCTATTTCAGTCCCTTTAGCTTCCCATTTTAAGCTTTCTTCAAGTTTATGTCCTAACACAAATGAAGAAAAGGAATATATGTCTCGAATTCCATATGCCAATGTAGTAGGTTGTTTGATGTATGTGATGGTTTGTACTCGACCAGATATTTCACATGCAGTTGGGGTTGTCAGTAGGTATTTGGAAAATCCAGGAAAAGAACACTAGTCAGCAGTGAAATGGGTGCTTCAGTATCTGAGAGGCACAAGTGATTATTGTATCACTTATAACAGAAGTAGTGAATTTGTTTGCAGATATGTTGATTCTGATTTTGCAGGTGATTTGGATAAGAGAAGATCAACTTCAGGATATGTCTTTACTCTTGAAAGTGGAGCTATAAGCTGGATGTCAAAGCTACAAAATATTGTTGCTTTATCCACTACAGAAGCATAATACATAGCTGCTTCACATGCTTGCAAAGAAGTGGTTTGGTTGAAAGGTTTGTTTGGTGAGTTTGGTAGGTTGCAGGACAACATCAAGTTATTTTGTGATAGTCAAAGTGCAATTCACTTGGCTAAAAATCCAGCCTATCATAGTAAATCAAAGCATATACCTATTAAGTACCATTTTGTAAGACAAGTTATCACTGAACGGGGAGTCTCTCCTGAAAAAGTGCATACAAAGGAAAACTGTGCAGACATGTTCACGAAACCAGTTTTGTTAGAGAAGCTACGATGGTGTCTGGCTTCTCTTGGCTTGCAAAAAAGATAAAAATAATAATGGAACAGGGTATCATGCTAATTGTTGTCAAGGTGGAGATTGTTGAGATTTATTTTAATTAATTTTGGAGAAAATCTCATGAATATGACAACAATAGGATTTGTTGCTAAATTGACTCCATCTAATCCTGGTGTGGAGTTATTGCATCCTATTTTTGTTGTGATTGAATTTATAATTCAGTTTCTACTCCCAGCTATAAAATGTAAGCCCATAGAGGCAAATGAGCATGAGGGATGTAAGGTGAGTGGAAGAGAATTGCAGATGAGCAATTCTGCTATTGTATTCTTTTGCTGATGAATGAGATTGTCGATGCCTCTGTTTGGTGGACGTAGCCTAGATTGGTTAGGTGAACCATGTTAAATATTCTTGTCTTCATGTTTTATGCTGTGTGTGGATTTTATTGATTAATTTTTTTCTGTTGCTTGACTCTAACAATATTCCCTTGAAGACCTTCCAAACATGATCAGCAAAACAATTTCAAGTTTTGGCAACTTTTAAGTTTTTTGAAATTTTGTCTGATTTAAAAGGCCAAGCGCGCAACACCACTGGCGCTGCGCTCTTTTTTGGGACACCCAATGGAGGAATGGCTTACATTTTCAAAATCCTTAAGCTAAGGACATCACCCTCACAAAATTTTATATCATTTGGAGCAGAACTGGTACTCTAAAAGTTCCAAAAACATGCAAAAAATCAACTTTTTGCCCTATTTTCAGAGCTAGCGCTACACCCTAAGAAGTCTTAGGAGATTGAGTTTTTGAGAAGGTAAATGGATTCCAATTAGAAAAATAAAGGAATTTTTTGAATTTATACAGGATAAGCTTACCAATGAGCTATCATGGAGTTCATTTGGACACCGGGAAGGCCTCCAAAACGTAGCTACAAAAAGACTTATTTTCCCAGTGTTGGCGCTGCTCCCTTGGCCTTGGCATTGTGCCCTTGCCAAAAAGTCAACAAAAGATGCTTGGAGTTAATGAAAAATATATTTTGAGGGTTTTTAAGGAAAATCACTCCAAAATTGGTTGAGGAGTTATTGTTAGGAGATATTTTTGCATTTATTAAGTTAGGATATTTGTGCCTTGGGCCTTGCATGGTCTCATAGGACAAAATGATATTTATGAGCAATTAATGGCCTCCAAACCCCTAGCTATGGTTTTGACTCTCCTTTTCAAGTTAAATACTGCATGAGGGCCTCATTTTTCATGTTGGTTGGTTGCTGAGCTCAATATGATATATACTTTGAGTTTGTTGAAGAAATTGGCTTTGGTGTGTTGTGATTGCTTTGGATTGAGTGTCAATGGATCAAGCACATTCCTAGGATTCATGAGCTCTGTTAGATGGTGATGTTATTCCACTCTTGTATTTGTTTACTTCATTTTTCATTATTTTTCATGGTTTCTTTGACCATAGGACAGAAATTTTAGAGTAGGATATGCTTTCTTGGCACCCTACTTCTGTCTGCATCCTTTATCTCTATATTTTCTTCCTTGAAGTTTAATTAAAAAATCCTTGAATGCTCTTTAGTTTCACTAAAATTTTATGTTAAAAGCTCTCTTTGTTTGAAATTAATGTTCAGATAATTCTTAACTTCTCTCTAGGGTTACTTGTCTGTTGTTTTGAGGTCTGTTTAGCAAAGGTCTAGTTGAAGAATCCTTTATTGCTCTTCAGTTTTTCTATGCTATCATCTTGAAAACTTTTCTTGTTTCTAGTATGTTGAAGGATCCTTAATTTCCCTTAGAACCTACTGCATTCATAACTTCATGTTCATTTCACACTCACTAAACCTACTTAAATCCATTTGGCCTTGTTAACTTGCCCTATGAAACACCCTTGACCTATTATTGTACTTTTCAAGACCTTTGCAGACTCCATATCCCAATGGATTGATTTTCTCTTACTCTACTTATTCTTCTTGACAACCTATCCAATCAAACAAACAAACCCTATCACTATAACTAGCCTAAAATCAACCAAGTCACATCCTTTACACAAACATAGAGAGAGCTCTCTCTGAGTCCAGGAAGGCTAGGTCCTAGTACTCCAAAGATTGGTTTGATGTTACCCTTGTCTATTTGGTCATTGCCAATCTGCCAAATTATGGCAACCTAACATAATGGCGACTCCACTGGGGAATCTGAGTCAGTAACATCCTAAGTACTCCTTAAAACTCATAAAACCAAAAAACATCCTTAGATTGGTATTTAGTTGTTGATGGTGGACAACAGGCAAGTCCTTAAATAGTTAGTATCATCCACCTGGTGACTCCACTGGTCTTCAGTAGCCCTATTGACCCCCACTATTTCTCACAGACTCCCCTGGGAATGTATCAACCAATCATAATAGTGTAAAGCCCATCCACATACTGTATGAATTCAGTCATCTTTCAGATAGGATTGCTTCTCAAAACTTTTACAAAATTTCATCCCCTTTTGCTAATGGTGGACAACGAAGTTGAAATCTTCCACCTGGTGACTCCGCAACCCTCAATAGACCTGAAGACTCCACTGGTATAAGACTCTAGACTGGTTAAAGAGATGTAGTGATCCCTTTTCTCTGAATGATTGAAAAAGATGATTCCAAGGATACAATGCAGGTATGCTCCAATGAACAGAGATCATATCCATGGATTCCCACACAAAATGCCTCCTCTTTTAACTGAAGAGGAAATAAATCAGATTAAACATGCAACCAGCCTCTAAACCTTCATGCGAACAAAACATTTCTATTTATTTTCCTGTTAATCCCAGCTACCACAGATCAGAAAATGGATTTGTAGATCAGTTCGAGGAGAAACAATCTGATAATCCAATATGTATGATTGGTGACATTACTTATATTGATGATTTTCCAAATTTTGATCAGTATGATGATCGTTATGTTCTCCAAACATAAGCTAATATTGTAGAGCCATCAGCAGTTGGTTTGTGGGAGGAATTTTAGTTTCATCAACTTGAAAACGGTAATCGGCCAATACATATCAGCTATGATAGTGATGAGGAAAGTCTAGAAAATTTGGAAGTAAGTGAAGCATATCTTCCTCTTTGTTCTACTTCATTTTATTCCATCAAAGATAACTTTCATATGATTAGAAATCAGCAGTATTTCAGTTTTGATGTTGAGGTTGGGGAAGATAATGAAATTCTTGAGCAAGTTGTTAATGAGAAACCTTTTCCTAAAATGGTTGAGGAAATCATTTGCGACCTAGAATTATCCTTAGCTCTAGATTTGCAGCCACCAAGTTCCATTGAATTTCAAATTGCAAATGAATTCTTGGAAATTGATAATCATGGGAGAGTTGCTACACTACATTCTCAGGAAGACCTATTGCCATAAAACACTCTTAATGATGGTCTTCAAATAAAATTCAGCCCACTCAATCAAAGCATATCAAGTTTTCTAGAGGACAACATTGCAATATATGATGAGGCTTCCAGTACATATGATCATGAGGAAGGGTAAGAGATTCTTTCTCAAAAGAATCCCAAGCTTAACAAGTTGGAACAAGGAATGGCCCTGGATACAACCGGTTATTCAAATCCTCAGAGCCATGTATTATTTCAAGATCCCTTTGTTGTTTTCTTAGAGACATTTGAAGAGGGAGTAAAATATGTCAGGAGCAGTCTGATGCAAGGTTTAAAGGAAATTTTAAGCACTACCATTCAAAAACAAGTGAGGTGGGAGTGGCCTTTTGGTTTTTTCAGCATACCTAAAGGGCTGGATGAAAATCAATCATGTAGTCACTTACTTGATTGGTTGCATTGGAGAAAAGAGTTTGCCTGATGTAGAAATATTTCCAAGTTAGATTAGGATAGATAGATATGCCAATAAGCTTAGAACTATAAGCATCTAGTTTTAGTTTTAGATTGTTTTGAAAAAAAGATCAGAAAAATGAAATACAAAAACAAAGAAAAGAAGAAAAAGAGGGCAGGAAAAAAGAATAGGTACAGCCCCATACCAAAAAAAGAGTATTGCTAAAAGTGTTCAAGCCTAAATGCCACTACCTTTGAGAAAATAAAGTCTTGTTTAGACATCTAGCCTAATCATGATTGAACATGTTTTAAATTATGTTGATTGGTTTGTGAAAAAAAAATTGCCAAACCATGTAAACTTGGCTTGTTAGTAGATTATATTTGGAAAATATGTTGGTTCCAAAGCATAAATCTAAACCAAAGAAAAATGAGAGGGATGCATAACAAACTCCAAATTATTAGCCCTCAATTTTTTAGTTTTGCTTGTACAAAAAATAAACTCAGTGTGCAGCTTGTCCAAAATGCCACACCCCATGACAAATCAGATTGCTTAAACTTGGTTTGATCATGTTTTAAATTTCATGTTAGTAGGTTAGAGAATGAAAATCTGTCAAATAGCTTAACCTTGACAAATAAGTAGACTAGGTAGAGAATAAAAGAGTTCATCGGCGTAATCTAAACTCTTGGATGACATAAGGGTAGAAGTAGATAGTTTAACGCTTTCAAAAGAAAATAATGTCAAGGGTTTGCCAATCCAAATGCACCCAAGTGAAGAAAACAAATTTTAGGCAAAATATGATGGGTAGGTAGAACTAATATTGAAGCAATCATGTTTTTTCAGATTTTTGAGATCATAGCTTCAGGAGAACATTGTCAAATGAAGGAAGAGGGATCTGCCAAGTACAAGTAAGGTACTGATCTTCAAAACTCAGAGATTTGAACTCTTAGGTTCTTGACACCTCCTGAAAAGGAGCTGCCCTCCCCAAGTGGAGCCACTATTATTCATCAGTATTTTTCATTATTTGTAGATGACTAAATATTGGTTCTAGATTTCTGAAAACAACCTTCCTTGAAAATTGTGAGTTTCAAAAATCTCACTGCCTTCATTATCCTTATGGAAAATTTTCACTACTTCATCAGCTTGCCATTCCATGGTCACCTTGTCACTCCTACATACTCCTTATGGGCTTTTACCTATCATTTCAGCCTCTTTCTCTGCTTATAACTTCATTTTCCTATTTTCCCCTTGCCCATGAACCCCACTTTCCCTCTAAGGTTTCTTATAAGCCTACTCGTTCCCATGTTTCTCAGATTCATGAAGCATTGATGGTCTCAAAAATATCTCTGTAGGCTCTTTAGATAAATAAAATACATTGGATTTTGGATCTTCAATACAGCACTTTGACCAATACTTTGTTTTTCACTTGAAGACTCCAAGCCAATTGTCAGTCAAAGACCAGGTCAAAAAATCCTCCCACTAGGTCAATTAGGGTTTCATATAGTCCAAGGTCATCATTGGTGTTTCAGCCACTGTTTTTCTTTGTTATAATATGGTTCAGAGGTATTGAAATGTTGAGACATGGTTATTCAAGAAAATATCTAAAATTTTCCAAAGAAGACTACCTTATCAAATTCAAGGTTTGCAAGAGGTAAATGTAAACTTTGACACTTTTGCAGAAGTGTTAAAAGGTCTATCAGGAGAAAGTTGGTGAGGTAGGAGGATTTCTCCTGAATAAATACATCATGCAGCAAGGAAGACAGGAAACACTTGGTCTTAAGAAAAACTAGGGTTTCTGAGCTTGATGGTCCAGCAGTGTGCTAAGAAATGATCAAATGCAGAAATAACCATGGAGGAGACACACCAAACCAAACATGAAGAAATTTTGTCAAAAATATTAATGAAATAGGAAAAAAGGTGAGGTGAACTAGACAGAAATGAATGAACTTCAAAGGGCTATAGATAAATTAGAAGACAACACTGATGATGATCGTAAAGCACTCCAGATGCCTAGGGTTTTGGAAAAGTGACCAGAGAATGGTGAAATGATGATGTTAAACCTTATGGTGAAAGCAAAGGAAGGATTCTGAAGATGTCATTGTTTGATCAAATCCCAAACTTGTCAAAATGAGTTTTCCATGTCTAAATGAGAAAAATATGAGGTTCAGCTCCAAGGTGGAAGTGAAGGAGGTTTTTAAGGCTATTTTTGTGTCAAAACAAACATATCAAAGTCTCTAGGATCAAAAGAAAGCAAATGTCATATCTCCAGAAAACTACAAGAAAATGGTTAAAGGGTTAAATTGAACTTAAAGGTTGAGACTACAAAAGAAATTTAAGATGATTTTGTATGTGTGCAATCATCTTAAAAGTGGAAAAAGGAACATATCATGCCTCCTTGACCAAAAGAAAGATCAAATTCATCACTTTATCAACCTGCAAGGCAAAGGTGTGGAAGATTATCAGTAAAAAGATAAAAAGGCTTAAAACATTAGAAAGTGGTTTCAAAAGTTAAATCAAATGCCACATACCTATAGAACTCATTTCACACTTCATATCAATCATGGTTCACTTGCAGAGAATCAGAAGTTTCCACGAGAGAAGAAAAATTAAGTTTTCAAGTCAAAATTGGAAAAAAAATTGTGGCATTGTGCCCTTGGCTTGGCACTGCGCGCCTGGAATCGAGTGTTGCGCCCCTGGCTTTTTCCTCCCATAAAAATTACATAGGCGTTGCGCACTTGGGTGGTGGCGCTGCGTGCCTGGCAGAGCGCTGCGCTCTTTCCCAAACACTCATAGCAGATTTCCTATTGGCACTGCATGCTCAGGTTCAAGTGTTGCGCGTTTGAGATTGAGCACTGTGCCCTTCGCCAAGAGGGCTTCCTAACTGATTCAACCACTCAAATTGTTCCAAAGAGATCCCAAACTCTTGCTGAAGGTCCTCTAGGCATATTGAAGGTTAATTACCGTCACATCAACCCATCTCCAAGCATTTTTTCCATAATTTAATGTAAATAAGTTGAAGCCCAAAGAAGGAACCCTAAGACTTAAACTTGACATCACTATTGAACCTCATTTTGTCTTTTTATAAAGAGTATCAGTCAAGACAAGGGTGGTTGCATTGGTTTAAGGTTTGTCATCCATCCAAGCTTGATATAACACTCAGTCCTTACATTAAAAGGCTACCACTCCACCATCTCACTTTCATCTCAATTTCACAATTAGCCCAAGTGTTTCAAAAATAGAGTTTGAACATGCCAGCAGAGGGTTATCATTGAATTGACACCCTATTCATCATTCTCATATACTTACACCCTCACTCATTCATCTCACTCACCTGTAAAGGTTGTCATTCCACCATCTCTTCATCTCATTTCCATTTGTAATCCTAGGGTTTTCTCAAGGTAGAGTTTTCAAAATGTTAAGAGAGGGATACAGTGACAGTGGTGGAGAGCCCAAATCCAAGAAGGCATGATCACCAGCAAGGCAAGATAAATAGTGGAGGCAAAGAAGGCCATCAGTGACATTAGAGCCATCAGAGCCCAAAGAGAGGTCACAAAGGCCAAATCAAGACTTGAAGCCCTAAAAAAGAAAAATAAAGGGGACAAGCTGAATTTTCTTGTTGATATGCCCTTGAAAACCTTCCAAACATGATCAGCAAAACAATTTCAAGTTTTGGAAACCTTTAAGTTTTTGGAAATTTTGACTGATTTAAAAGGCCAAGCGCACAGCTCCACTGACGTTGTGTTCTTTTTTGGGGCACCCAATGGAATAATGGCTTACATTTTTAGAATCCTTGAGCCAAGGACATCACCATCACAAAATTTCAGATAATTTGGAGCAGAACTGGTACTCCAAAAGTGCCAAAAACATGCAAAAAATCAACTTTCTACCCTATTTTCAGAGCTGGCGCTGTGCCCTAAGCAGTCTTAGGATATTGATATTTTGAGCAGGTTAATGGAGTCCAATAAGAAACCTAAAGGCATTTTTGGAAATTAGACAGGACAAGCTTTCTAATGAGCTATCATGGAGCTCATTTGGACACCGACAAGGCCTCCAAAACTCAGCTGCAAAAAGACTTATTTTCCGAGTGTTGGCCTTGTGACCTTGGCCTTGGCATTGCACCCTTGCGAGAAAGTCAACAAAAGACACTTTGAGTTAATTAAAAAGATATTTTGAGGGTTTTTAAGGCAAATCACTCCAAAATTGGTTGAGGAGCTATTTTTAGGAGATATTTTTGCATTTATTAAGTTAGGATATTTGTGCCTTGGGCCTTGCATGGTCTCATAGGAAAAAATGATATTTATGAGCAATTAATGGCCTCCAAAACCCTAGCTAGGGTTTTGACTCTCATTTTCAAGTTAAATACTACACGAGGGCCTCATTGTTCATGTTGGTTGGTTGTTGAGCTCAATATGATATAGACTTTGATTTTGTTGAAGAAATTGGCTTTGGTGTGTTGTGATTGCTTTGGATTGAGCATCAATGGATCAAGCACATTCCTAGAATTCATGAGCTCTGTTAGATGGTGATGTTATTCCACTCTTGTATTTTTTCACTTTAGTTTTCATTATGTTTCATGGTTTCTTTGATCATAGGACATAACTTTTAGAGTAGGATATGCTTTCTTGGCACCCTACTTCTGTCTGCATCCTTTATCTCTATGTTTTCTTCCTTGAAGTTTAATTAAAGAATCCTTGAATGCTCTTTAGTTTCACTAAAATGTTATGTTAAAATCTCTCTTTGTTCGAAAGTAATGTTCAAAGATTTCTTAACTACTCTCTAGGATTACTTGTCTATTGTTTTGAGGTCTGTTTAGCAAAGGTCTAGTTGAAGAGTCCTTTATTGATCTTCATTTTTTCTATGCTATCATCCTGAAAGCTTTTCTTGTTTCTAGTATGTTGAAGGATCCTTAATTTTCCTTTGAACCTACTACATTCATAACTTCATTTTCATTTCACATTCACTAAACCTACTTAGATCCATTTTTCCTTGTTAACTTGCCCTATGAAACACCCTTGATCTATTATTGTACTTTTCAAGACCTTTGCAGACTCCATATCCCAATGGATTGATTTTCTCTTACTCTACCTATTCTTCTTGACAACCTATCCAACCAAACAAACAAACAAAACAAACCCTATCACTATAACTAGCCTAAAATCAACCAAGTCACATCCTTTACACAAACATAGAGAGAGCCCTCTCTGAGTCCAGGAAGGCTAGGTCCTAGCACTCCAAAGATTGGTTTGATGTTACCCTTGTCTATTTTTTCATTGCCAATCTGCCAAATTACGGGGACCTAACACTAAAGAAAACATTGTTGCATGTAAGTGATTTATTCATGAATTATCACTTTTAGAAATTACCCACTATGGGGATATGCAACTAGTGCAAACAAAGACTTACAATCTTCAACTGGACAAATATTCTAAACAGTTCTTATCCAAAATGGTAATTGAACCCTCTATTTGAATTTTTCCTTGTTTTGAAGTTGCTTCATGGATGGTCACATCTTGCACCACTTTTTATTTTGTTGCTTCCTCTTCAAGTGCTTGCATGACTCTCTTACCCTTACCAAGATGAAGTTGTGGAAACAATTTCCAACACTTCTCGATCCAATGCCCACTGATATTGCAGAGAGTGCAAAATTTCCTTTGAGTTGTTCTTAGCTCACATTCCTTTTTCTTTGATTGTGTTTTCCTCTTCTGATTTTTAATCTCAAGAGACATAAACATCTTCTTTTCTTTTGTCGCACTCATCTACAAAATTATTCGAAGAAATGTAAAAAGTGCATGGAGACATTCTCCTCAACATGTCACTCAAATCAGCAAGTTTTTTTCCTTTAGGATAAGCACTTAAATGAATTGGACGAGCATACCTTTTCTAGGCGTCCTTTGGCATATGCTTCCTAGATGATGAACTTGCATGACAAGAAGAACTTGAATCAACTTCTTCTTCAAATTTTTCATCTCTCTCTGGAGATACCTTCAAGTCTCTTTTGTATTTAGAGAACCAAGTGGTGAGCCCTGGTATTGCACCTAGAGTGTTGCAACTCCCAAGGGTTGCTACCCTACTTTACTTTATCAACCTGGGGTTCGTACAAAATTGGAGGTGATAGTGCTATATACACAGCAGATGCATTCTACTCATGTCATCCTACTTCTAGGGTTTCTCGATGAAGTCTGTCACAGTTCAATGAAACTAAACTAAATTGCAGAAAGGAAATGACAAAAAGGAAACTAAATTAAATTGTTGAAAAGAAATTACAAGAAAGGAAACTAATTTGACCAACACTTAATGGGTGAAACGACTAAACACACTCTTTTTATCCTATGATCTATCTACCATGCTACCATTCTTCCAACTATGCAACTATTCATGATCTAACTAAACTTGAAAAAGTGTTGCTTGCAGTTTGGAGGAAAAAAGGGCTAAAGATGCTAATGGAAGGCTTAACACATGTGACAAGGCTTGGAGGTGGAAAGAGGGGTTTAGACTTTATCAAGCCTTATGATATCGCAAAAATTGTTTGGAGTGGGAGGCTTTGAAAATTGTGATGGCGGAATTTTGATGGAGAGACAGAAGTGCGATATGTAATATGCGATATCGCAATATCGCAAATTTGGTGGAGAAGCAACAGTTCAGTCAGAGGGAAAGTGTGAAGTGCGAAATGCGATACAGTCGAAATTGCGAAATGCGAAATGCGATGGGTGATGTGGTAGCGAAGTATGACAACATCACAATCAGGGTTCGGAGGTGGAAAGTATTAACGAGAACCAATAGAAAATTAAATTTGCGATTTGTGGCAAGTCTTTAAAGGAAAAAGGGAAAAGGCTGCGAAATGTGATGGGTGACGTGGCAGAGTGCTACAGTAATGTCGCAATAGCTGGTTGGGTGTGGTAAGTGTTAACGAAGACCAAGTTGAACAAGGATTTGCGATTTGCGATAAAGAAAAGTACGGTAGTGGGAGTTTTAAGGAGTAAGGGCGGAGGTCAAATTCTAATGCATTTTAAGTGTTTTTGGGAATGAGAAGGGTGGCAGCTACAAAGAAGAGGAAAATGAGGGAATGGAGGGCATAAGAGAAGTGCTCAGGTTGTGAAGACAGAGATGGAAAATGAAGCGGGAATGCACCACGGAGCTGCTCTGGGGCTTTAACACTAATTCCTGCAATCAACCCTGCTAACTTATGCACAATGAAACAAAAAAATGCGTGAAAATACAATACAAAAGGAAGTCTAAAAATGGTAATGAAACTCTACTCTAATCTCAAAAATAGTGAACAGAAATCAATTTTTGGGTTTGTGGGAAGGTTCGCCCTCCTCGAGCTCTATTGACAAAGATGAGAAGGGAGGTCTTGATCCACAACTTTTAGAGTTTTCTCCTCTATTCTATTACTCATAAGCAAATTAAACCTACAGTAGCACACTGAAAGCAAAAACTAAGCAGTGATGAAATTATCAGAAGTAGAACTAACTGAATGGCAGAAAGCAAAGAACAAGTACAATAGAGAGGCTGAGGCACATGGATTGGGCTCTAACCCACACTCCTAGCTCTTTGAAACTTAAATTAGTAAAATGAAATCAATATGATCATTTCATGAAAGAATAGTCTCGTACATTTCTCAAAGTTTAATCGTTGAATACAATAATCAAAAGCTCAATAGCTTGCAACAAAGTTTCCAATAGAATCAAATCCCTTCCTGGCTCTAGATCTGCTGTGTTTATTCTATAGGGTAGCTACCAACAGCTCCCTAGAAAATAGTGATTGAGTCCATTGTGACTCCAAGTAAACCATATATTGAGTGCACTTCGTCCTCAGTTTGCTTGGTTGCCTTTGATAGTTAAGGAGGATGGAAAAACCCCTTGAATCTCTCCAAGATTTCTACATAATTTCTTGACATTATGCTCATTTATTCTTCAATCTTGATCTTCCAGTGGCAGGGAGCATGTACCTAAATTACCTCCTTCTCCAAATCTACACAATCTGCTTAATATTCTCACAATATTCTACAAAAATAACCAATGTTAGGCACAAATATGAAATTACGTTTAGACATTCCTAAGAACATATTAAAGCATAAGAAAACATTATTAAGTGTAGAAGGATAGATTTAATATATCTTTTATGTGCATAAGGAATGTTAGATGGGCCTAATAAAGGTTATATGGGCCTTATTTTATGTCTAATTTAGAGGCCCATCATCACCCCCCTACTGAAAATGTTTCTCATCCTCTCAGCGACCTATCCATCCTCCCATCCTTCTAGTTCTTCCTACATGTTGTCTTATTTTGTTTTCTGTTTATTGGCACATGTGTTGCTCCTCATGCTAATCTTCTTTCTATTATTCTTACATTTCTTGGGTGTTTCATGGAGGTCGTCAGATGCCTTAAGAAAATTTGTATTTTGCATGCCAAGAGGTGGTGGGTCCACCTTTTATTTAATTTTTTCTATTTTGTTCTCTTTTTTCCCTTTTTTTTTTGCATGAAAAATTAACTCAGAGTTCTTTTTATGTTAACTGAGTTCACCCTTGGTTACCCCTTGGCACTACTTTTCTTCCATTACAATGAATTTCTTACTACCCACTTTCTCAATTTCTTTTTACTTTTGTCTTGTTCCTCTTCTTGGTGGAAAAAGTGAGGCTAGCCACTAGATAAGGCTGAGGTTGCTCTGCTACTGATTTTGGCTATATAAAAAAAATTTCCTTCTCACACTTTTTAATGTTTTATTAAGATAAAATATATTCTAAGAAAGGGTTATAAGATTTCATACATGAGCCTTACCATTGATTTTTTTTTGCATGTGATATTGCTGTTGCTACTGAAGTTGCATGTGGTGATCTGCTTGAGGTCCTTTTGGAGCATCTGAGCATATGAGGAGGAAGTCCAAGTTTGACTACATTTGACTAAAGTGTTGACCAAATTTTATTTTTATGCCAATTGTTATTTTATGCTTGCAAATGTTGGAGAGCACCTGTATTCATTAGAGAGAGATGCATGGAGAAATGCATTTTTTTTTAAGGCCTACTAGCTGTCTTAATGAGGTTTTCAACTGGTAGGTCTTCCTAGGCACCTCAAAGGAGGTTTTCACCTAGGATATTTTATTTTTCTCTTTTTTTTTTCTTTTTTTTTCAACCCAATGATCGCCTCATGGAGGTTTTCAATCAGTGAGCCAATCTCAAACGCCTCAAAAGAGGTTTTCACTCGAGATTTTATTCTTTCCCTTTTTTTATTTTTTCACTTTCCTACTCTACTTGAAAAAACAAAACCTTTTTCAAGTATAGGAATACTTCCAATGGAGCCATGTACACATCAAGATGACAGATAAAATCATGTGCATGCTTGGAATACATTCTTTGACATGTACCTGAATATGAGAGATGAATTTCTTTGACTAGGATTGTATCAAGTACTGTTGGAAAAGAGCATGTTGCTGCAACTTAATGATTGTTTGGAAGCATATGTCAGTATATTTGTGATGCCCCTGGTCCACTTGCTGAGTTGGATCACCTTGGATTTCCTCTTCTATAATGACATGCAAATATTCCTCTTTTTGTTGATTTATCTATTGAACGCATGGAGGAAATTCTGGTAAACATGAGGAAACTTTCTCAACATCTGATTCTGATCTTGGTTCTTCATCAAGTGCAGCCCTTGATCTTTTGATCTCCTCATTTGGATCTTCTTCTTCTTGATGTTTTCCTTAAATGACATTAAGAAAATCTCTTCTTTGCAATAACTTTCTTGAAATAATATGCATACCATTTAGATCGAGAGGAGATGTTTGGAAGTGTTGTACCTCAACATTGTAATTGATCTGAGATACTTCATTGTATGGGTTTGGAAATAGTGGTACATGTAGTTGAGTGGGGGCAGATATATGATATGGATGTGGTTGAGGTTGTGGTTGTGGTGGAGGTGGATGGTAGGGATAACATGGAGTTGGGTATGGAGGATATGGAGGGAATTTTGAGGATACTGTGGATTTTCCCAATAAGATCCTTGCCAACCATGTTTCCAAGATTGGGTTTTGGGTTGAGATGGCCAAGGTTGCCAAGGAAGGAATGTGTCCCAATTAGTTTGAGATGGATGTGAATAAGCTTGAAATTGTGAAGTGGGTCCTTGCATCATATCAAGTTGACTAGGTTGTCAGGGTCTCCTTGGAGCTACATAACATAGCTTCTTTGGTGATTTCCTTGCTCCATTGTCTTCCTGGTAAACTTCTTTAAACCTAGGAATGATGGAAAACATTTAGTAGCATATCATTTTGCATGGATAACAAAAATATCAGCATATTCTTTTTTCTCATTTTTCATTCTTAAGATTTCTACTTGTTCACTTAGATTTCTAAGAATTTTTGTTTTAAGGTTGTCAAGAAAATTTCCAAGTTCATCTTGCCTTACCAATGTTGAGGCAGATTTACGTACTCTTCCCCTTCTTCTTGATATGTGCTTGCATGTTTCATAAATTTCTTCAAATGAAAATTGGTATACATCTCCTCCACTCATGAGATTAAGGAGATCAGTCCACTCATCCCTAATTGTTCTAAGTAAGAGGGTTTTGAGTGTGTCAAATCCTAAATGATGCAATTTTTCCCTCTTAAAATTAAACATGAACCTATCTACGAGATCCTCAAGGCTCTCATCCTCTTTTAGATTCATTCTAAAAATTTCTTCTTTAAGATCTGGTTTTATATTTTCCTAGAAATATGTTTTGCATATCATTCCATGATCTTATTGAATTAGTACCTAGACTCATGAACCATTTAAGAGCTTTATCCTTCAATGTTGCAGGAAATAATCTCAGTTTTGGGTGTGTGATAAGTAGTCATAAGATCTACAAAGCATCTCAAATTCAAAGAGAAATTTTTCTGGATCCTCTATCCTCATACCATGGAAGTTGGGAAGGAAATATGGAGGGATGTTCTTCATATGTACATTGAAGTCCATATCTTGAATGGGAAACCCAATAAGATCTTCTTCATTGTCATCATATCCATCCATCTCTTCTACCTTCAAAAGTGTATGGTGATGTGGTTCTTACTGCACCACGTGGTCAAGTGGGGGGGTTGGTATTGGAGAAGTATTTTTTTTTAAATTCTGAGTATCCCTACTCCTATGAGGCATGAAAATCAGATTTTTTTTGTCTTTTTCAATATTTCAGAAACAACATGAAAAATTAAAGTAGAAAATAATTCTAAAACATAATCAAAGCATCTACTAGACACCTCCCCAAAAACGGTTCCAAAAAGTGGTGAGCCTTGGTATTGCACCAAGAGTGCTGCAACTCCTAGGGGCTACTATCCTAGTTTAATTTATCAACCCGATGTTCGTACAAACTTGGAGGTGGCAGTGCTATATACACAGCAGATGCATTCTACTCATGTCATCCTCTTCCACTATACAAAAGGGTGCTACTTCTATGGTTTCTCGATGAAGTTTGACACACTTTAATGAAAGTAAACCAAATTGCAGAATGGAAATGAGAGAAAGGAAACTAAATTAAATTGTTGAAAATAAATGACAGGAAAGGAAACTAATTCTAACCACACTTAATGGTCCAAACAGCGAAACACACTCTACTTATCCTATGATCTATCTACCATGCTACCATGCTTCTAACCATGCAACTATTGATGATCTAACTAAACTTGAAAAACTGTTGCTTGCAGTTTGGAGGAAAAAGGGCTAAAGATGTTAATGGAAGGCTTAACACATGTGATAAGGCTTGGAGGTGGAAAGAGGGGTTTAGAATTCATTAAACCTTATGATATCGCAAAAAAATTTTGGAGTGGGAGGCTTTGAAAAGTGCAATGGCAGAATTTCGATGGAGGGATGGAAGTGCGATATGTGATATGTGATATCGCAATATTGCAAGGTTGGCGGAGAAGTAGTAGTGCAGTCGGGAGGAAAGTGCGAAGTGAGAAATGTCATACAGCCAAAATTACGAAATGCGAAATCCGATGGGCGACGTGGTAGCGAAGTATGACAATATCGCAATCGGGGTTCAGAGGTGGAAAGTATTAACGGGAAACAATAGAAAATGTGATTTTCAATTTGCGGCAAGTCTTTAAAGGAAAAATGGAAAAGGTTGTGAAATGCAATGGGTGACATGGCAAAGTGCTACAGTAATGTCACAATCGGCGGTTGGGAGCGGTAAGTGTTAACGAAGAGGGAGCGAAATGTGATATGTAATGGGGATAGAAACTGCGAAATGTAATTTGCAATAAGGATGATGTGGCGGAGTGCTACAATAATGTCGCAATTGGTGGTTGGGAGTGGTAAGTGTTAACGAAGACCAAGTAGAACAAGGATTTTTGATTTGCAATAAAGCAAAGTATGGTAACAGGAGTTTTGAGGAGCCAGGGTGGAGGTCGAATTCCAATGCATTTGTAAGTGTTTTTGGGAATGAGAAGGGTGGCGACTGCAAAGAAGAGGAAAAGGAGGGAACATAGGGCATAACATAAGTGCTCAGGTTGTGAAGACAGAGATGGAAAATGAAGCGGGAAGACACCAAGGATCTGCTCTGGGGCTTTAATACTAATTCCTGCAATCAACCCTGCTAACTTATGCACAAAGAAATAGACAAATGCATGAAAATACAATACAAAAGAAAGGCTGAAATTGGTAATGAAACTCTACTCTAATCTCAGAAATAGCGAACAGAAATCAATTTTTGGGTCTATGGGAAGGTTCACCCTCCTCGAGCTCTATTGACAGAGATGAGAAAGGAGGTCTTGATCCACAACTTTTAGAGTTTTCTCCTCTATTCTATTACTCATAAGAAAATGAAACCTACAGCAGCACATTGAAAGAAAAAACTAGGAAGCAATGAAACTATCAGAAGTAGAACTAACTGAATGGAAAAAAGCAAAGAACAAGTACAACAGAGAGGTTGAGGCACATGGATTGGGCCCTAACCCACACGCCTAGCTCTCTGAAACTTAAATCTATAAAATGAAACCAGTCTTCTCATTTCATGGAAGAATAGTCTCGTACATTTCTTAAAGTTTAATCGTTGAGTACAATAATCAAAAGCTCAAAAGCTTGCAGCAAAGTTCCCAATAGAATCGAATCCCTTCCTAGCTCTATCTCTACTCCATCTATTGATCTATAGGGCAGCTACCAACATCTCCCTATAAAATAGTGATTGAGTCCATTTTGACTCCAAGTAAACCATAGATTGAGTGCACTTCATCCTCAGTTTGCTTGGCTACCTTTCATAGTTAAGGACGATGGATAAACCCTTGAATATCTCCAAGATTTCTCCATAATTTCCTAACATTGTGCTCATTTATTCTTCAATATTGATCTTCCAGTGGCAGGGAGAAAGTCCCTAAACTATCTCCTTCTCCAAATCTGCATAATCTGCCAAATATTCTCACAATATTCTACAAAAATAACCAATATTAGGCACAAATATGCAATTACCTTTAAACCTTCTTAAGAACATATTAAAGCATAAGAAAAAATTATTAAGTGTAGGAGGAGAGATTTAATATATCTTTTATGTGCATAAGTTTAGATGGGCCTTATTTTATGTTTAATTTATAGGTCCATCACCAAGCAGGTACTAGTTCCGGATGAAAAGTCCAACACCTTGCCTTCTCATGTCCTATTTTGTGATAGAAGTTACATGATACACAATAGCTATCATCAGAAGACCATTCTTCTGGTGCAACATAACCTAAGCCTTCATACTTAGGTCTCTCTTTTACCTCTATTAGGTTCTTGATGCCTTGTTGATTCACACCAAGACCTAAGCCTTCCTTGTAACACATCTTTTCCAAGAGCTTAGACCCAATACCTCTGTTGTGTATTTCAAAGGATGCAAAAGAATATACATTAAAAAATGCATGTAAATAAGGAGAATATGCATGCTCACCATTTGTCTCATCTCTTGATTGAGACATAAACATGGTTTCATACTCCTTTCTTATTCTGAAGGTGTCCTCTTGGACTCTTTTGTTCTCTTCTTTCAACTCATGAACATGTGGTGTTGATTGAACCTAATCCTCCACATCATGTGGACAAAAGGAATAAACATTTCCATCTTCCATCTTGGAAGGACTTTCTACATTAACATTTTGCATCAAAGTTGTAGAAAAATATGAAGTTTGTGGAGAAGATGGTGGTTTATCACCATTCTTTTTACCTTCTTCCTTTGTTGGAGAACCTTCTCCTCTAGAAGATCTAGAGCCTTCACCTTGCAGTTGTGAGTTCCTCTCTTCATAGAGGACCTTCACCATCTCTGGCATGTCCCAAAGAACCTTTTTGAAGCTTTCATATTTTGGTAGGCTTGTAGGCTCTCCTCCTTGAGACATGCTTATTGAAGCCTCAGAAATATCTGGAGGTCAAACTTGAGGTGGGGTTTGTGGCAACTCTACCTCCTCCTTTTTCCCACTTGGGAATCTACACCAACAAGTTTTCCTTCTCCTCTCTGGAGCTTTAACTTGTAAGCATTTTCACCCTACAAATAGTCAAACCCTCTTTGCACAAGCAACACAAGCTAAAAATAAACATGTAGCTCTGATACTAACTTGATCGAAATGGAGGTCTATTAGTGAATGCTATGCTAAGTACCTTTTTCAGATTTGAAATATGTTTGCTTCTTATGTGCATAGATTTGAGCTGAAAAAAAAATAAAAAATAAAAATAAAAAAATAAAAAAATTACTTCAATGGTTTCTTTTAAGTGTATTTCAACAGTGTAATTCCATGAACAAATTGTAAAGCATGAAATCATCAAACACTTGAAAAGAAATATGCATCAAACCACAAGACAAAAGCCAATGATGAAGGAGTTCACGCCTCTTGGGCTACATCCCCTAGCCCGTCAACATGGCTATACCACTATAATATTCAGTGTCAAAAGTACATATCAGTGTGCTGCCAATAACATGTGGCTATTACCCCTTCAAGGTAATTTTCTTTTGCAAATAACTCTCACAATATCGGCAACACACATTAGGGGATTTTTGAGGTCTAAAATGGGCCTCCTAAGGAAATTATAAAATAATAGTGAAATAATAAAATAATATTATATTACATCATCAAATTTTAGAGGGAAAAATGAAAAAACTATTTTTTCAACTCGTATTTTCAACTTATCTCTCTATGGGTTTACTCAAATTTCGAGCGGCAACACTCATTGGATGCAAAATTTGATTCCTCATCCAAGGAGTACCCATGTTGCATACCTTCGATGGACCCTGCTACATGAAAAATTAGAAATACATGAGAAACATGATTACAATCATGTGTTTTCATGTATTTCTCATTTTTCGTGTAGCAAGGTCCATCAGAAGTATGCAACATGGGTACAGTTTGGATGAGGAATTAAAGTTTTCATCCAATGAGTACTCCCACTAAAAATTTGAGTAAAACATTAGGGAGATAAGTTGAAAATATGAGTTGAAAAAGTAGTTTTATTATTTTATTATTTTTTAATCTATTTACTTTTTCACTCCGAAAATGGTGAATCATCCCCCATGGTTGACATCATCATCTTGAATCCTATTAGTCATTGTAAATTTTATTTTGGTTGTACATTTTTCTTAGGAGGCCCATTTTAGACCTCAAAATTCCCCTAATGACATATCTCCTACAAATATGACATTCTTTCACCAGTGAGAACTAGAAACCCCTCACAAGCACCCTTCAATTCCACACTGAATAATACAATTAACAATTTCATGATTAAATGAGTCAAACTAGAGTTGAAGCATGCTAGTCACAGCTGCTATAAAAAGATTTCTGGAATAGGGAAAACCCCTACAAGGTCTCCTCCATGCTCAATAGCTTCCAAAACTACTTCAAACATATGATTGATCCATACACCTTACTTGTCAAACCTGCAATATGACTCTGAAGATGTGCTTAAATAAGTAAACAGAGGTTACCAATAGATTCACAACATCCAAAAATCCCTATTTATCCTCTTCTGGCTCTTCATTTGGTCTTCAGGTGAAGCAGATATGACCTCTTCTCCTAGTGGCCTTGGGCATCTTTAATATTCAAGCTGGAAAAATCACTTCCAAAAGTGCTCCTCTACCTCTAAAACCTACACCAATATGCTCAAAATATCTAAAAATTCTAGGATAGACTCTTTCTGAGCCCAATTTGGTCGAAATTAGCTCAAGTTATGTTCTCATCAATCTTTCCTAGGAAAACTCCTCTAAAACTGGAGCAACTCCAATTAACTCTGCCAGAACTGGAGTTCCTGCCAAAATTGGCAGACTCCACCAACTTAATCTGCATGGATAAACTCATATTAATTTGGAGATTAGTGGTTAAACTGTGGTTTAAGAGTGTTTAGAGTGCTAAATCCGCCATTAGCAATGTCTCCGCCGTGGTCGTAGCACATGGTTCTATGGAGTGGGGATGGCCCTTCATGGTTGGCCCCACTTTATCCCCGCCATTACAATTGTGTTAAAAAAAATATAATAAACTTCGTTACATTGTAAGAATGAACATGGAGCGGAGGTGGTAAGGCGTTGTTGTGTGTGGTGGTAGGTCGCAAGGTCGAACCTCGGTGCCTCCACAAAATCTTGACCGAAATTTTATGTATACATTTCGACCTTAGGAGGCCGTCGCGTGCCATGTCCTCATTCGTCCAAACCAATACCTATAAGCCAATACAATTTCAACACTTGTCACCATCTCATTCATCCACCTAGGGAAATATTCCAAGAATATTCCAAGGAATATTCTTTGGAATATACCTTTTTCTGAATGGGTTTTATGGATACCTAGTTAGCATCCTTGTCACCAAAATTTACATGTTTATGCAAATGATCAGAACGCTCTAATTTTCTCATACAGACTCCTTTTTGAGTAAAATGAAGTGCGCTAGAATCAGGAAGACGATTCCTATCTGGTTGTTCAGGTTTCGAGTGATTCTGAGCAATTTCATTTTTTTAGCAAATTTTTGCCCCCAATCGAGTTTCTAATCATAGATTCAGGTTGTGTATCAAACATATATTTAAATGTTCTCAAAGAATACCATGCATCATAATCATTTTCAATGTGAACATACATTTCATCATTAACTGAAGATTTGATTAATGTTAATGCTTTGGCATTTTTTGTTTCCCATTTAGCTAATAAAGTTGCATCTGTAGGTTTATTTGGTTTAATGTCACCATCACATACATCTCACCAAAGTTCATTATAAATCAAAATGATTTCTATGAGCCTTTTCCATGTCTTTTATTTCTTATGCCTTCAAGTTTGTCAGATTGAGAAAATAAATTTACTATCTTGGACATTGTAAAAGTATATGAAAGCACCAAGAGGATCATACACCGAAAAAATATGGGCAACACACCATACACAACACATGACTTTTCAACGTGAATTATTTTTGAATTTTCAAAAATTCTATCTCAATTCAATATTTCTTAAATATGATAGAAGCCATGCTCCTTTTGGAAAAGGTGTAGTAAAAGTTTCTCTTCCTGGCATTGGAGAAAAATTAATTTCAAATGTTTCGTATGTACAAACTTTCAAGAAGACTTGGTTGTCTTTAGTCACGATTCGACAAGAAGGACATCAAGTTGTTATGACAATATATGAATATTACGAAGACAATAATGACAATATATGAAGATGTAAAACTTTTAAGGATGAAAGGAACATTTATTCCATGAAATTCTCACTTTGCAGGAGTAGCAAGTACATATATTTCACCACTAAGGTTGTGGCATGTTGTTGAGATTCAACAAGATTATGATCCTAGTGAAAATTAAGCACCTACCCTAGGATGGAGCCTCAAGCTATTTTTAGGTATAAGTCTATTTTTATAACGGATGAGAAATTTATTATATTTATAGCGAAAGTCTATTTATAGATGGTGAGAAAATTCTACTTATAGATGATGTTCAATTTTTATATGTATGTGCGAAGTCTATTTATAGATCACATGCCTATTTATAGATGCATGTCGACTATTATTATCCCTTAATAATAGTTGGACAATAAATATTAATCTATTCTCATGGAGCACTTGAAAATAGTTAACTAAAGTGGAAAACCAGTTAGCTGAAGGAATTTCAAGTTCAAAGGTTGGTTGGTGGGACATGCAAGTGGACTTAGTTGTACTGAGTGATTCGAAGTTGTAACAGAGTTGGATGTGTAGTTATGTGAGTTGTAAAGTAGTTTAACTCAGTTGTGCTAGTTGTAACTGAACATACACTAGTGAGAGATCAGTGAATTAATTATTTAATTAATTCACAAGCAATGGTCTCACATGCAACTGAATATTTACTATTTTTAACTACATGCATGTCAGATCCAGTGGAGACCCAGTTGAGAGATAGGTGAAAGGGACTGTTTGACTATCAGTTGTGACATTAGTGGGTGCACTCATGCAACCACACACATCTTGGAGATGCCAATGAGTATTGCAAAGTCAAGGCAAGAAGGATCTTATTCATTCAGGGATTGTGATCAACAGGGATTGTGCAGTGGAGGCAAGTTGTCAGGAGGCAGTAAATTGGCGCATGTATTTGCCAATTTTTGTATGACAGTGTGAGACGATTTTATATTGTATTTAGAGCTCTTGGATTAGAGTTTTGTATGAGATTTTTTCATGATCCATGATATATACATAATATATGATAGTGGGGATTTTATCTTTATGCTTTCTCGATAAAAACATATGTGTTATGTGTGATTGATCTTTCTTCATGGGTTTGCAATTGGCGTTCGTGTTTTAAATTCCGCAAATATTTTTTAGAAGCGATTATGTATTTAACAGTGGGATATAATTGTTATATCAGGAGAATCCAAGAAATACATAATTGTATTAAAATTTCTACACATGTTAGATATGGACATTTAAACTTTGAAATTCTCTCTCAAATTCAAAAGCAAGGAATGGTTAAAGGACTTCCAAATTTTAAGGAAGAAACATGCGCTTGCAATAGGTTCACAGTAACATTTATGGACCTATACAAACTTCTCTAGGAGGTTGTAGATATGTTTTACTCTGCATTGATGATTTTAGTAGAATTATTTGGGTTTATTTTTTGAAGAAAAAGTCAGAAGCATTCGAAAAGTTTAAAACTTTTCTCCAACTTGTTAAGAATGAAGTCAAAGAAAATATTGGCACTCTTAGGACAGACAATGGAGGGGAATTCAATTCCAATGAATTCCAAACTTATTTCAAGGATAATGGTATTAAAATACATCTTACAAATGTCTACACTCCATAAAAAAATGGAGTAAAAGAGAGAATGAATCACACCTTGTTAGGAATGGAAAGATCCATGCTAACTTTAAAAAAATTAAGTCTTATATATTGGGTAGAAGCAATACATACAACAATATACTTAAGAAACGGGTCTCCTACTACTTCTTTAGATCGAATTACACCATATGAAACATGGTTTGGTTTCAAACCTCTAGTAAAACATCTTCGAGTTTTGGTTTAGTGTGTTATGCCTTTGTTCCAAAAAAAAAAAAAAAAAAACTAAGCTTGATTCACGAAGTTTGAAGTGTATAATAATTGGGTATTTCAATGAGAATAAGGGATATCATCTTCTGTCAAATGACAAGTTATTATTAGCAAGATGTGATTTTTGATGAAACAGAGAGCAAGAATGCCACAAAGATTGAAAATATTCTACAAAAATTAGAAACTAAGGGCGATAACAGAAAAGGAAAAATGAAAAATCAACCAAGTACATAACTTTGGTACGATTTTGATTTTACTTCATATGAAAATGGTTCATCCATCTCATCTACTTCAACTACACCATCTGGATCTTTTGGCAGTTCATCTACATCTCCTAGCAGTAGCAATTCATCTGACAGTGACTCTCCACCCCCTGAATCTTCAGTTGATCAACAAACATCTGTTTATATCAATCCATTTTTCAATGATGGTGATTATTCAGATCTGCAAACAAGTGAACATCAGCTACAAAAATGGGTCGTTCAACTTTTGAAAGATGTCAAGCCATATGGAAAAAACAAAATAGGAACACAGAGTTCACACAGAAATGAAAAAAAAAATTCCTTGATAACAAATGATTTTACGAAGCCTTCCACATACAAATAGGTAGTGAAACATAAAGAATGGAAAAAGGCAATGATTGAAGAATATCGGGCATTAATGGAGAACAACCTTGGAAACTTGTTTATTGTCCTCAAAATGTGAAACCCATCGGATGCAAATGGGTTTATAGAATTAAGTACAAGAAAAATGGAGACTTTGAAAAATACAAAGAAAGACTTGTTGCTAAGGGTTTTGTACAGTAGGAAGGCGTCGACTATGAGGAAAAATTTTCCCCTACAGCAAAATGGAACACCATCCGATTAACACTTGCATTAGCAGCTCAAAAAGGATAGAAAGTTCATCAAATGGATGTTAAAAGTGGTTTCCTCAGTGGATATTTACAGGAATAAGTATATATGACACAACCTCTAGGTTTTGAGTTTGAAGAGCAGGAACATAAATTCTACAAACTGATCACGGCTTTATATGGATTGAAACAAGCTCCACGAGCTCGGTATGCCAAAATGGGTGAGTACCTTTGCAAAGTTGGCTTTAAGTGAAGTGACTCTGATGATACTTTATATGTATGTCAACAAGGAAAAAATATAGTGAGTCTTATTATGTATGTGGATGATTTGCTGATTACTGGAAACAGTAATGATCATATTTTGCAGGTAAAGAAGGAGTTTCAGGGTGGCTTTAAAATGACTGATTTGGGATTACTTCACTACTATCTTGGAGTTGAAGTATTCCAACATCAAAACCATATTTTCATTTGTCAAAGTAAGTATGCATCTAAACTCCTTAAGAGATTTTGAATGCAAGAATGCAAGCCCATTCTCACCCACATGGAACAAAACATGAAACTTTCAAAATTTGAAGGGGGGAAATGGTTAACAGTACTACTTATAGACAATTGATTGGCAATATGATCTATCTGAAAACCACTTGCCTAGATTTATCTTATGCAGTCAGTATTCTTTCGCAATTTATGCATGAACCAAGGGACAGCCATTGGAATGCAACAAAATGAGTCCTTCGATATATCCAAGGAACAAAATATTTTGGTCTTCTTTACAAAATGACTAAGAACTCTATACTTGGTGGAAATTCAGATGCAAATTTTCTGGCAGTATTGATGATTGAGCATCAACCTCAAGTTATTTCATGAACATGGGTTCAACTACAGTTTCTTGGAGCTATAATAAGCAAGCTACAATGGCCACTTCTTAAGCAGAAGAAGAATATATATAAGCATGGGAAGCAACATGTGAAATTGTTTGGTTGCACAAAGTTTTGCAGGACTTGGGAATTCCTTAAGTAGAAGCTACATATTTATTCATCGATAGCCATTCATCCATAAAGCTTGCCAAAAATCTCGTTTTTCATTCCAAAACAAAGCATGTGACACAAAGTACCATAAAATTAAAACACTCATTGCAAAGGATGTCATCAAGCCAATATATTGTCCTTTAGAAGATCAGATCTCCGATATTTTCACAAAACCACTTGGTGGGATTAAATTTAATAATTTTAGGGATGAACTTGGTATATGTCGTAACGTATCTTTGGATCAAAAAGGGAAATGTTAGATGATCCAAAATACAAAAACTTTAGTTTAATTATTTATAACATAATGTTCAATTATTTAGAATATTTAATTAGATTTTGGAGACATTTTAGAATAGCTAATTGTTGTAAAATATATGGCATCTAGAAATGTGTTGTTTCTTAGGAACTAATCTAGAAAAATAGTTAGGAGTGTTATTATGAGAGCATTAAATGTAAATGGACACTTGTTAATAAAATAAGTGATCCATAACAAAATTAGGTTAGGACATTGGCTTATTTAAAGCTAATTTCTTTGTTTGCAAGAATGTTGAGGTTTTGTGTATAAAGTCTTGCAAATATTCTATTTAATTTTTATTTTCTTTATTAATAAAATTTGTGTGTCTGAGGACACTTCTGCTATTACCTCGAGTCTCACTAGTCTATATGAATTCAGCAACAAGGAAGCAGTTGAATTCATGGAGACTCACCTATAACTCACTTACTTTCCATCTGTTTATCTTCTCCTTATCTATTTACTATTGTAAGATTTTGTAACTTATGTTTTTCCCAATTTTTCCAAAGACATCATAGCTGAAAATAAGAAAAAGAAGTATTAATATCCATCAAGACCCTTTTTTAGGTAGCTATATGTAAAAACAAACATATATATATATATATATATATATATATATATATATATATATATATATATATATATATATATATATTCTCTTTTCCACTTCAAATATATAAACTTTCTTTCTTTTTATATATATATTTCATTTTCAATTATTAATATTATACTATATTTCATATTTTATTTAAAATCACTATATTATTAATAATAATAACATGAGGGGAAAACTTTTGTATAAATTGTGATTCATAAATTTTTATGCCATGCCATAACACTCACAGTGCCAAAAACTAAACATTTTTTTATGACATGTTCTTCTTCCCAAATTAGCCACCTCCTTACCCTTTGTGACCACAACACAACTCTCATGTTAGATAGGTGGGCCCATTGGAAAATTTAAGGAAGAGTTTGTTAGTGGTCTTTTTGTGGGACAATCGAGTGTTTAGTACATTGGGATGTTATCTCTTTCAACTGGTTTCAAGTTTCATAAGGAAACATATTTGGCCCGTTGTGATAAATTGTAAGGAGGCTCCCCAAACCTCTTGGTATATCGCCCAAATTACTATAATAAATTATCGATTCACCATGATAAAAAAAAAAGAAATAAGAAAGAATAATTTGTTATAGTAAGAGAGAGAGGCAGTCTAGTATCTTATTAGTCCCTACCAAAGAAAAACTCTAGCAATCGATTTCACTTTGATTGCTATTAGTTTAGCTTTGACTTAACCAAAATGTAATATTAAACTTTAAAAATAAATAAAATATTTTTATATTAAACTTTAAAAATAAATAAAGTATTTTTTTATTATAATTTAAATAATAATAATTTGATTGGACATAAATTTTAATGCCTTATTTCAACTTTAACATCATCTTTCCATTTTGTAATAGTATCACTATTAAACACGCTTTCATAACCGTGAGAGGGGCACTACCAGAGATGTTGTCTTCCCTACTAACTACCTTTGCACACACTAGGTGGATAACTACCTCAAATTTTCTATATATTGTCTCTGATACTCGATCGCAACCAACCATCTAATTTGCAGAGATTCATAGACGAGCCATTCATGCAACTTTAATAACTACAAGACCACTAACAACTGGCCTTTCACTTTCAAGGGAGACGAAAATGAATAATAGTATGTGGCATGGAAAAGTATCGGTTCACATTATGCAAGCTAGACATAGAATATGAATAGAATAATTAAGTAGAGTATCCAACTACATCACATGTTTATTCTCATTCGAAAATTAATTTTTTCGCTGCTTTCCTTCCTAATAACAAAGGTTTCTTTCAAAACTTATCATCAAAGGTGTATTTTAAGAACTTATTCCTCTTGTGCCCTAGTGTACAATGTACTTCATTTTAATGCTCATAAATTTTACATTTTGCAACTAGAAATTTTCATAAGGATGTAATTTACGCAACATTCCATGGCAGAGGCAAACATTAGTTGTTGCAAGGGTTTTTTCTCAGAGAAATTGAAGCTATGATATGTGTTTAATTTGGATTTTTTTGAGATGGGTGTAATTTCAAAAGTTTCTCTTAATCATGGAATGTCTCAATTTGTATTAGTAGTCTATAGACATGTCGTCGCTACACTGGTTTTAGTGTCTTTTGCACTTATTTTGGAAAGGCGAGTGTTAAATTTTATGAGACAAATATGTATATTGAACATGATTTCTAATATTATATCTAAGTAGCTTATATGATTTATTTGTGTTTTTATTTTGTTATAGGAAGACGAGGCCAATCCTCACTTTCAAGTATTTTGTGATATTTTTCTCAGCTTTTTGTTTAGGTAATAATTCGTAAATATAATTTGTGATTAGTCCTGTAATGAGCCCATTGCTTTTGGGATTTATTATGTGGTATAATTATGTATAGGGTCACTTTGAACCAAAACTTCTATTATGTTGCTCTGGGTTATACCTCAACCACATTTTCATGTGCACTTAGCAACATGGTTTTTGCTTTGATCTTTTTCATCGCTATTCATTTTGGGTAATCCCATGAATATCTTTTACAATATACCCCAATAACATCAATTATATATATATATATCTTTTACAATATACCCCAATAACATCAACTATATATATATATATATATGAACTTTTTACAAATTGGAAAGAGTTGGAATAAAAATCCTTGACAGGTCCAGCAAAAGTATTGGGACTCATAATCTGCACAAGAGGGGCTATCCTCATGACATTTTACAAAGGAATACATATAATATTATGGCCATCGTCAATCCATTTAAATGAAGGTAACACAAAATAGATAATGATCAATCCCAATCCGAGGATTTCACTAAGGGCTCCATATTTATCATCGCCAATTGTATTAGTTTGTCATTTTATTATATTATATAGCTAAGGTTCTATAATTGTGTGCGTGCGTATGTGGAGGCTCTATCCATAATTTCAACAAAGAGGTTTTTCATCATTGGTTACAAGCTAAAATGACTAAAATATTCAGCATAAGTATTCTAGAACAACTCTGATTTATTTTTTGGCCACTATATAATCAAAAATTCTAGCCCTAAGTTTTTAACAAAATCATCCATATATATTGGTTATTAAGTGGGATATCCATAGACTCATTAGCTACCAGACTTGTTTAGATACCTCACTTGTTTAAAAAAAACTATCAAACTAATGAAAATAGTAGGAAAATTTTATCAAACTCATGTGATTTTTATCCCTTCAATTATATTAAATGGTTCTTCAAACTTTAAAAAATTGTAATTACGAGTGTTTAAAAAGTAAACCTTGAAGTGGATAAAAAGAGTCAAAATTAAATTGGATGAAAGTTAAGCATATACTTTTAAATATCTTATGTTGGGAAAATAAATTATGAAATAAAAACAATATATAAAAGATTATAAATGTTATATATATAATTAATTTTGGTAATTAAATTGTTTTCAAAATAACAATTTATTGGATACTTTCAAAAAAAAATAATACATAAAGATTATGTATCTTGACTTGAAATTTGTGATCATAATTTTTTTTCAACATATTTTAAAAATAAAAAATATAAAACTTTTGTTATATAGAAAAGTTAATGATAAAATAGGTGTGTATTTTTTATTTTAAATATGATGTAGAATTATTTATTACTTAAATATTAGATCATAATTTATTATTAAAATGAAATCATATGAAAATATTATTAATTATTAATGAAACACAAATCCATGTAATTAATATCATTTAGAATTAAATTTATGATAATGATTTGTCATATAAATTATACATATCTTTTTAAAATAGAAAAATCTTGAAAAATCTTAGTTATTTATCGCTTTGTCTTTTATTTACTTTACTAAACACTATATTAGTATACAAATAAATATATAGATATATAATACCATTATTAATGATTTATTTGCACATGTCTCATGATATCATCATTTGATCAAATAATGTAGCTATAGAAGCAAGTTCAAAGCATATACCCCTTTAGTATTAGAGAAAGGAAAGGCACGGGTAATGATTGAGGTACAAATTTTAACTAAATAAAAAATAGTATAGTAATGTATCTTTTTCTTTTCAAGGAATACATACTTAGTATTTTTATTTTACATGATATTATTAGGAGAATGTTCGTGCAATTCACATTCTTTTTATAGTTGTCTGGTTAATTCCGATAACGAACGAGACCTCAGCCTGCTAACTAGCTACGCGGAGGTTCCCCTTCGCGGCCAGCTTCTTAGAGGGACTATGGCCGTTTAGGCCATGGAAGTTTGAGGCAATAACAGGGTTGTGATGCCCTTAGATGTTCTAGGCCGCACGCGCGCTACACGGATGCAGCCAATGAGTTTTTCTTCCTGGTTCTTGAACAAAGGTCGATAAACAAATATCATACTCTCTTTATTTCAGAAGAATACAATGGACTCTTTCCGAAAATCAATTTCTTTCAGAGAAGTAGAAGAGAAAGAAAGAGCAGAGCAAGATCCTCTGCGAGATATCTTTGCTAGTGCATCTAGTCATGTGTTAAACTCGTCTAAGTTATTGTATGAAGAAGCTGAGCCCAACGCCAGATGGGTATTACCCAAAGTATCTGCATCTGACGTTTATGCAGATCTGGCAGCTTGGAATCTTAAAGCCGCTACCAGAATATCCATTAAAGAATCTATCAGCTCCATTGAAGAAAACTCAGATTGTGTACAGTCTATTCCTTTGTTAGATCCTAAACAGCTTCAGGAATAAGCCCGAAAATTAGGAACAAAATACTTACATTTGGGTTGTGTCAGGGTAGGAATCAGTGCTCTCACGCACAAAGGTCTAGACACTTATGTTTTAGCCACTGTGAGAGATCTCTCTCATAACAAATATACTAATTCATTAATTGGTGGTATTTTTTCCCCTTTATCCGATGGTCCTATCTGGTTTGACTGCTATCCAAATTTTCCCATCTTTGTCTTTGATGAAACGATAGTAGATATCTTACAACTTCAGATCCAAACCTCAGGGTTTGATATGAAGAGGAAAAGAAATAATATAGCCATACAGACCAGAGGGTGTTTTAGACATACCAATACTTTATACCCTGATGTCCTCCATGCTCCTAGCAGAGATTCCAAAACAAGTTTCGTTGTTCTAAATGACCCTAAAAATCAGAAAGTAGAACACCAAGCCATAAAATGGGAAGACCTTACTTTTCCTAAACATTGGGTCGTTCCTAATCCCAAGCTAATCTCTTCCAGAAATATTACTTCAGCCCAAATCAGTAAGAATCAATCTTCTGCTACTCTATCCTTTCCCAGAAGGTCTACTATAGACAGAAGAAGGATTGAGGAAGCCTGTAAAAAGTCACCCATGTATAGAAATCTTGAAGTTGTAGATACTGCATGTTCCAGTCTTGTTTCCGCTTGTAAATATATTGCTTTATTTGAGTTAGCACAGTTAGTAAATTTCCAATCCCTTGAAGTCTCATGTCCTCAATGCCAAACTCTTGTCAATCTCAGTCATCTTGCCTACTTGGTTATCCATGAGAACCACAATCCAAGGACAGGAGAAGCCCCAGCCTCTACATCTGTAAATCCTTGCCTGAATCTAAAGTGTTCTGACATACCTTTCCCACATGAGTCAGATCATGTTCTCATGATGCATGAAGTACCAACTCTTGAAGGTGAAGACCCAAGACTGACAGAAATGTTCAGTAACATGAGACCTCATAATATGCCAAGATATGGATTGGGATATCTTGAGCAAAAGAATAATTTGATTCTAGAATGCATATTCAGAGATCTTCCTACTGACTGCAAAAAGCCATCAGTCATGGAGATACATAAATTATTCACAGTCATGGATGGAAGTCCAAAACATAAGATCCCAGCTCAATGGATGAAACAAATGCTTAACTGGGACATATATACAAATCTTGAGGCTAATTCTTTTTGCCTAACACATTCCTGTGAAGAAAAGATCAAATTGTCTAAGAAGTGGAAAGAATACATGGAAAGAAAGAATGTTTGGATATCTTTCTATTCCTGGAAGAAAGCCAAAGAGTCTGAAGCAGTTCTAATGATTGATTCTACTGCATCATCCTCAACCCATTCATGGTCAGCATTAGATGGTAGTAGAATTGAGACGACTACTACTTTTCCCCCTTTTAAAAGAATTATCTTAGGGGAAGCACAGAACACAGCCAAAGCTATTCCTTTAGTTTTAAAGGATGACTCTGCACTTGGTATAGATGGTAGAATCTAGAAAGCTAGTGAGCAGCTCAACTGGACAAACACAGTTATTACTGGATTAGAGAGAAATGTTGCAAAGTCAAGCATTGTGAAGTAACAGCTAGACAAAGTACAAGTCTCAGTAAATGATGTAAATAATGTTTTGAATTCTGTACAGTATGATTCTTCTCTGCTTAAAGCATATTCTAGAGAATCTCTAAATAAGATAGAAGAAGTGGAAAATTGTATAATGTCTGAGTTTGTTTCCACTAGAAATCTCATTACAAATCTGTCTAAAAAGTTTGATAAGATGAATCCTAACAAGACAGATAAGCATGTCCCAGCTTCTTATCTTCAAAGGAAAAATGTACATATTCAAAGTCTTGTTGATAAATTCCCTCATTTGTTTCCCAAAGAAGCCGGTCAGACTTCCCAGAGATCTTCAGAAAAGGAGTCATCAGGAGAACAAATAAAAATTTCCAGTTTATTCCGTGAACCTGAATCTGAAACCCAGGTCCTCCCAGTTTATGAGCCTCTAGAAAGCCAGTTCACCCGATATGCACCTCCAGATTTAAATGGAATGGGTGGTAAAATGCCTGAGACACATCAATTCTATCCAAATAGCCATAAAGAATGGAATGTAGAAAACCTTAGTATGGGACAGATCAGGAAAATTCTTGATTAGATGATGGTTGAATACAAGTTGATGTCTGTAGGTGGTAAATCAGAGGTTGAATTTTGTAAAACAATGATTCAATGTTTTACTGGTACAATGGCTAGATGGTGGGAGTTGGAATCCTCTCCAGCTTTGATTGAAAAGATGGAGAAAGAAGTTCTAAAAGATGAAAATGGTGATGTTGAATTTCATCCTGATGGAACTCCAATAAATAATATGATTGGAGCAGTGACTTTCATGATTATGGAACACTAGTGTGGCATAGAGACAATTGTCTCTGACAAAAATGAAATTATTTTGATGAACTTGAAATGTATGAATATAAACCAATATGAAGATTTTCATAGAGATTGGATGGGACGGATATATTTGGTTAAAGATCCCAAAAATCTTCTATGGAAGCAAGTATATCTTACAGCCCTGCCTTCTAAACTTGTTGATATCATCAAGCTACAAGAATCATTCCAGTTTCCCTTTGAAGTATATACATGGGGAGAAATCTATGCTACAATTACAAAGGTATTAATTACTCTTTGTACCAGTTCAAAGATGCATAAGTCAATTGAGAAAATGCATAGATTTCCAGGCGCTAAATCTTTCTGTAGCAGAAATGGGATTACTGTTGATGACCCCCTGGTTAAACATATAAAAACAAAGAGAAGTGCAAAGAAAGGACAAAAAAGAGACAATTTCATCAGCAAATCAAATAAGAGGAAATTTTCCTCCAGGCCTTTTTCTAGACCTACCAGAAATAAAAAGGGATATTATAAATATGTCCCTAAATCCCATTATTATCAACCATCTGATATTCATCCCAGATCACAGAAGGTAGAAAAGCTTAAACAACTTATCTGCTAGCTTTGTGGCAAACAAGGCCAAACAGCTAATAGATGTCCAGATGGTGAAGAGTCGAAGAAAAATCGTGGCCAGAAATCCCAGCCACAAAACAGGGGCAAAACCATTGTGAAATTAGAAGGCCAATGCAGTAGATGTGGATCCTCTTTCCACAAGGCAGAAAATTTTCCCCGTCTAGCCATACAACAAGCTGAAGAAGAGTATTCTTCAGATTGTTTCAACGAGTCCTCTTCTAGTTCTTCTATAGAAGAACTTCAAGCTCATTGTTATTGCTCAGACTCTGAAAAATACAAATGTGGTTGTTCATCTATTCATGAGTTTGACTATTCATCTAATGAATCTGTTGCAGAAGAATTTTCTCAGAAACTGAAATTTTTAATGGCCCAATCAGATGAAGATGAAACAAAGATCTTCGCACAAATACATGCTATGGAGGAAGGGGACCTCAAAACCAAATTGCTCGAAACCTTCATGTAGGAGACCAGTTCGTCCAGCAGAAGTGCAAGTAAGAAACCAATATTTCTTGAAGCTTCTTACGAACGGAACACTAAGGCCTACCAAAGAGATCACCAACAGAGCAAAGTTCGTCCACTCACTTCAGGGGAAGTGAGTAGAGAGATACATCTGTTAAAATCTGAAATTGCTGCTTTAAAATCGCAAGTTTCTCAGCTTGAAAAGGGGAAACAGGAAGTTGCACAGCCTGTTTCAGGCCACACTAAAAATTATACATTGCATTCTGCTCCCTTTAAAGGATCAAAAGTTGAAATTTCTGAAGGAAACATAGATCATACTTTGGGTTTCAGAGAAATGCCGATATTAGCTATTGAATACTAGCAACACCATGTACAGATCAATTTCTGTATCAAAGGGGAAATGTTTTCCTTGACCGCATTATTAGATGCAGGAGCAGATGTAAACATTTTTAATAAAAAACTTATTCCCTCAAAGTACTGGGCCTCGGCCACAAGAAAAGTCACAGGGTTAGGAGAAAAAACCCTCCAATACGAAGTTCCTGAAGCTGCTATTTGTTTTGACACACACTATATTAAATTAAAATTTTCAATCGGCGATATTCCTATTGATTGCATATTGGGGAATGTGTTCCTAGCAGCAGTTGAGACCCATGGTTCAATCAGATTGAAAAACAACAGAGCGGGGTATTTCATTACTGTACCAACTTTTAAAGGTAAGCCGAAAAGAATAGACTTGCCTTATGTCTCTAATCCTAGAGTGTCTACAATGGTACAAGAAATGCAGGAGCTGAAGAAGGCCGAGAATAAAATCTCAGAGCTCAAAGACTTGAAATCCACAATACATATTGAAGAACAGCTGAGCTCTCCATAATTTCAGAGAAAAATCTCTAAAATCAAAACTATTTTGGAAAATGAATGCTGCTCAGAAGAGCCAAATGCCTTTTGGCATAGAAAGCAGCATCATGTTGAACTACCATACAAGGAAAATTACATTGGCAGACCCTGCAAATCCCGAGCGATCCCTATGAACAAAGAATATCGGGATCTCTGTGAGAAAGAAATCCAGCAGTTGTTAGATAGAAAATTAATCAGAGAATCTAGCAATCCATGGAACTGCTATGGATTTTATGTAAACAAAATATCAGAACAGATAAGGGGTATTCCTAGACTTGTAATCAATTACAAGCCTCTGAATTCTGTTCTAGCTTATGACACCTATCCTATTCCCCACAAAGGAGATTTATTGGGAAGGATCTCAGGTGCCAAAATCTTTTCTAAATTTGATTTAAAGTCTGGCTTTTGGCAGGTAGCAGTAGCAGAGAAAGATAAATTCAAGACTGCTTTCAGCATTCCAGCTAGACACTATGAATGGAATGTCATGCCATTCGGCTTGAAGCATGCACCATCAAAGTTCCAGAGAGTCATGGAATCTATCTTCAAACCTTATGCTGATTGGCTACTAGTGTACATTGATGACATTCTGATTTTTTCTAAAAATCTACAAGACCACATGAAGCATCTGAGAATCTTTACCAAGTTGGTCAAAATAAATGGTTTGGTATTAGTAAGAAAAAGATGGAAATTTGCCAAACCTCTGTAAAATTCTTAGGGCACACAATCAGAAATGGGAAAATTTCTCTACAGAGTCATGCAATAGAATTTGCAGACAAAATCCCTAATATAATCCTAGATAAAACACAATTGCAGAGATTTGTAGGATGTTTGAATTATGTAGGGAATTTCTATAAAGATTGTGCTGCTAACAAGTCTCTATTGAATCAGAGACTAAAGAAGAATCCAGTACCTTGGACTAGTGACCACACAGAAGCAGTCAAGCAGATAAAGGCCAAGGTAAAGAACCTTCCTATATTAAATGTTGTTGATTAAGCTTATTTCAATATTGTCGAATCTGATGCCAGTGACATAGGTTGGGGAGGTGTGTTGAAACAAAAACTAGATGAGAAAGATGGTAAAGAACAAGAAAAAATAGTGCAGTTCACCTCTGGTACTTGGAGCAAGTCAAAAAAGAATTATTCTACAATAGAAAAGGAGGTAAAAGTAGCATGGAACTGTATTGATAAGTTTTCTATACATCTGGTTAATAAAAAATTTCTGTTGAGAACTGATGTTGCAGTTCTAGGCAAGGTTCTTTCGAACAACATTAAAAAACCTAGAGAAAGTAGCATCATGTTGAACTTCCATACAAAGAAAATTACACTGGCAGACCCTGCAAATCTCGAGCGATCCCTATGAACAAAGGATACTGGGATCTCTGTGAGAAAGAAATCCAGCAGTTGCTAGATAGAAAATTAATCAGAGAATCTAGCAGTCCATGGAAATTCTATGGATTTTATGTAAATAAAAGATCGGAACAAATAAGGGGTATTCCTAGACTTGTAATCAATTACAAGCCTCTGAATTCTGTTCTAGCTGATGACACCTATCCTATTCCCCACAAAGGAGATTTATTGGGAAGGATCTCAGGTGCCAAAATCTTTTCTAAATTTGATTTAAAGTCTGGATTTTGGCAGGTAGCAGTAGCAGAAAAAGATAAATTCAAGACTGCTTTCAGCATTCCAGCCGGACACTATGAATAGAATGTCATGCCATTTGACTTGAAGCATGCACCATCAAATTTCCAGAGAGTCATGGACTCTATCTTCAAACCTTATGCTGATTGGCTACTAGTGTACATTGATGACATTCTGATTTCTTCTAAAAATCTACAAGACCACATGAAGCATCTGAGAATCTTTATCAAGTTGGTCAAAACAAATGGTTTGGTTCTTAGCAAGAAAAAGATGGAAATTTGCCAAACCTCTGTAAAATTTTTAGGACACACAATCAGAAATGGGAAAATTTCTCTACAGAGTCATGCAATAGAATTTGCAGACAAATTCCCTAATATAATCCTAGATAAAACACAATTGCAGAGATTTGTAGGATGTTTGAATTATGTAGGGAATTTCTATAAAGATTGTGCTGCTGACATGTCTCTATTGAATCAGAGACTAAAGAAGAATCTAGTACCTTGGACCAGTGACCACACAAAAGCAGTCAAGAATATAAAGGCCAAGGTAAAGAACCTTCCTATATGAAATGTTGTTGATGAAGCTTATTTCAAGATTGTCGAATCTGATGCCAGATACATAGGTTGGGGAGGTGTGTTGAAACAAAAACCAAATGAGAAAGATGGTAAAGAACAAGAACAAATAGTGCAGTTCGCCTCTGGTACTTGGAGCAAGTCAGAAAAGAATTATTCTACAATATAAAAGGAGGTAAAAGCAGCATGGAACTGCATTGATAAGTTTTCTATACATCTGGTTAATAAAAATTTTCTGTTGAGAACTGATGTTGCAGCTCTAGGCAAGGTTCTTTCAAAGAACATTAAAAAACCTGGAGAAGCAAAGTTTGCACGTTGGCTAGCACTCTTTGTCAATTTTGACTTCAAATTAGAACATATTAAGGGTGCTTACAATTATTTACCAAATTTTCTCAGCAGATAATTTCTGCAGCATCAAGAATAGAACGAAGACCAAGAGGAACACGTCATGGTCATTATGACAGAATGGGATCAAGCCCATCAGAGGGAAATTTTAAGGACAATTTTTGATGATAGGCCATGGGCCATATACAGAGATGAGTGGAGACCTACCTAGAAACTCCGCAATACAAAAGTACTAGATGCTAATCTTCAAAATCATTCAGATTTATTACATCTTGTACCAAAAAGGAGGATATATCCCTGGGGCAGTAGGTGGATTCATGACATGATGTACTCCACAAGCATGTTAACATCCTGTGAAGCTAAAAGACCTCTATCCGAAGATTTTTGCGATCTTACTGTCACATGTACCGGTGGAAGTGATAGACAAAAAGTCTATTACAAATATTTGGTCATCAACAGAACAAGATATCCTGGATGGAACTGGACAACTCAGTTCAGAATGTGGCCAGGAGATAATCCTGACTTGGTGTTTCCAGATACCATCTATGATTTTGCAGGATATAATAAATTGTGGTGGAACTTGATGAATAAATATGGGAGAAATGAAACCCATTATACTAAGATTAAATTCGGCACCACATGGATCACCCAGGCAAATCAGCAACCCCCATGGTTACGATAAAGGTGGAAATATTATGGCCTAAGCTCCTTTGCAATGGATCTTGTTTTCTACGAATATTCTTTCCAGAGCCAATGTAATTGGTTCATTGAAGAAGGCAGATGTGAATGCCACACAGCTAATATATGTCCAGGTGGTGAAGAGTCAAAGAAAAATCGTGGCCAGAAATCCCAGCCACAAAACATGGGCAAAACCATTGTGAAATTAGAAGGCCAATGCAGTAGATGTGGATCCTCTTTCCACAAGGCAAAAAAATTTTTCCGTCTAGCCATACAACAAGCTAAAGAAGAGTATTCTTTAGATTCTTTCAGTGAGTCCTCTTCTAGTTCTTCTATAGAAGAACTTCAAGCTCATTGCTATTGCTCAGACTCTGAAAATTGAAAATGTGGTTGTTCATCTAGTCATGAGTCTGACTATTCATCTAATGAATCTGTTGCAGAAGAATTTTCTCAAAAACTGAAAGTTTTAATGGCCCAATCAGATGAAGATGAAATGAAGATCTTCGCACAAATACGTGTTATGGAGGAAGGGGACCTCAAAACCAAATTGCTGGAAACTTTCCTGCAGCAGACCAGTTCGTCCAGCAGAAGTGCAAGTAAGAAGCCAATCTTTCTTGAAGCTTCTTACGAACGGAACACTAGGGCCTACCAAAGAGATCACCAACAGAGCAAAGTTTGTCCACTCACTTTTGGGGAGGTGAGTAGAGAGATACATCTGTTAAAATCTAAAATTGTTGCTTTAAAATCCCAAGTTTCTCAGCTTGAAAAAGGGAAACAGGAAGTTGCACAGCCTGTTTCAGGCCACACTACAAATTATACACTGCATTATGCTCCCTTTAAAGGATCAAAAGTTGAAATTTCTGAAGGAAACATAGATCCTACTTTGGGTTTCAGAGAAATGCGGGTATTAGCTATTGAATACCAGCAACACCATGTACAGACCAATGTCTGTATCAAAGGGGAAATTTTTTCCTTGACCGCATTATTAGATTCAGGAGCAGATGTAAACATTTTTAATAAAAAACTTATTCCCTCAAAGTACTGGGTCTCGGCCACAAGAAAAGTCAGAGGGTTAGGAGAAAAAACCCTCCAGTACGAAGTTCCTAAAGTTGTTTGTTTTGACACACACTGTATTAAATTAAAATTTGCAGTCAACGATATTCCTATTGATTGCATATTGGGGAATGTGTTCCTAGCAGCAGTTGAGCCCCATGGTTCAATCATATTGAAAAACAACAGAGCGAGGTATTTCATTACTGTACCAACTTCTAAAGGTAAGCCGAAAATAATAGACTTGCCTTATGTCTCTAATCCTAGAGTGTCTACAATGGTACAGGAAATGCAGGAGCTGAAGAAGGCCGAGAATAAACTCTCAAAGCTCAAAGATTTGAAATCCACAATACATATTGAAGAATAGCTGAGCTCTCCAGAAGTTCAGAGAAAAATCTCTGAAATCAAAACTATTTTGGAAAAGGAATGTTGCTCAGAAGAGCCAAATGCCTTTTGGCATAGAAAGTAGCATCATGTTGAACTGCCATACAAAGAAAATTACACTAGAAGACCCTGCAAATCCCGAGCGATCCCTATGAACAAAGAATACCGGGATCTCTGTGAGAAAGAAATCCAGTAGTTTCTAGATAGAAAATTAATCAGAGAATCTAGCAGTCCATGGAACTGTTATGGATTTTATGTAAATAAAAGATCAAAACAGATAAGGGGTATTCCTAGACTTGTAATCAATTACAAGCCTCTGAATTCTATTCTAGCTGATGACACCTATCCTATTCCCCACAAAGGAGATTTATTGGGAAGGATCTCAGGTGCCAAAATCTTTTCTAAATTTGATTTAAAGTCTGGCTTTTGGCAAGTAGCAGTAGCAGAGAAAGATAAATTCAAGACTGCTTTCAGCATTCCATCCGGACACTATGAATGGAATGTCATGCCATTCGGCTTGAAGCATGCACCATCAAAGTTCTAGAGAGTCATGGACTCTATCTTCAAACCTTATGTTGATTGGCTACTAGTGTACATTGATGAAATTCTGATTTTTTCTAAAAATCTACAAGACCACATGAAGCATCTGAGAACCTTTATCAAGTTGGTCAAAATAAATGGTTTGGTTCTTAGCAAAAAAAAGATGGAAATTTGCTAAACCTTTGTAAAATTCTTAGGGCACACAATCAGAAATGGGCAAATTGCTCTACAGAGTCATGCAATAGAATTTGTAGACAAAATCCCTAATATAATCCTAGATAAAACAAAATTGCAAAGATTTGTAGGATGTTTGAATTATGTAGGGAATTTATATAAAGATTGTGCTACTAACATGTCTCTATTAAATCAAATACTAAAGAAGAATCCAGTACCTTGGACCAGTGACCAAATAGAAGCAGTCAAGCAGATAAAGGCCAAGGTAAATAACCTTCCTATATTAAATGTTGTTGATGAAGCTTATTTCAAGATTGTCGAATCTGATGCCAGTGACATAGGTTGGGGAGGTGTGTTGAAACAAAAACCAGATGAGAAAGATGGTAAAGAATAAGAACAAATAGTGCAGTTCACCTCTGGTACTTGGAGCAAGTCAGAAAATAATTATTCTACAATAGAAAAGGTGTTAAAAGCAGCATCGAACTACATTGATAAGTTTTCTATACATCTGGTTAATAAAAAATTTCTGTTGAGAACTGATGCTGCAGCTCTAGGCAAGGTTCTTTCAAACAACATTAAAAAACCTGGAGAAGCAAAGTTTGCAAAAGCTTGCTTGCAACCGCTACAACAGGCAAACTGGCCTTGTAGAGTCTCTTCTTGTCTTCAAATCTCTCAAACTTCTTTACACGAACCCATACACGAACCTACTCCCACTGTCTTGCAACTAACGGCTTTCACACGGCCTCCTTGCCTTCTACAGCCTTGGCGTCCCTAGGTGGTTTGGAGAACTTCTGGCGAACCTCAAGTAAGTATGAGAGAGACAATACTACCTCTACATACAATAAAATAGCTCGGAGTGACAGATACTCAGAATGCGGAATAATAAAACTTCTTTCTTTATTGATATTTCGGATGCAATTACATAACCTTGATGGACTCAAATTTCCTTTTCATAGATTGACTGTTTTGGCATTTACCAGACTTAGCTTCTCAATGCATGAGATAGCACACTGGAGGCTATCTGGCCGATAAAAGACTCTGTCTCATAAATTATAACACACAAACAGACTCAACCTAATGATCTGGCCACTTTAGGTTTTCAGCTGTCCCAAGCACACAGATGCGCATGCTTCTCAGATCAAAATCTAAGACTTGGAAAAATGATCTTCGTGATGCAAGCAGATCGAGAATAATCTCGCAGATGCAGAGTAGGAAGAACTCAGACTCCGACTCAAAACACACAAATCTTCAAACTCTCTAAATGACCAATGCTGATCAAATGAGCCTTACCCTCTTTATATAGGAAGAGAGGGGGGACAAACAATAAATTCGGATCGTCCTATGTCTATGACATGGAAGAGGAATCATTGTTTTCAGGTAACACCAAAGTGACATCTACACAGAGATTCCTTCATCCGGACTCTAACATGTGAATGTGTGTGGGTATACTGTGGATGCCTTTTAGTACAGTAGGCCCATGAGGACTGTAAGAGAATATTTACACAGTGAAGCTTTTTACCAGAAAGCTCATGGGAAAACTGGTCACTGTAATCCTGTGACTAGGAGACAATACATAGTGGATGCTTTTGATTAGTGGAGCCCACAAGAACCACTTGCACTGCTTTCTACAGGATTTTCTAAGATTTTGATTCCGGGAAATCTCAATCTTTGATATGTAGCATCATCCCAAGCTTTTGTGTAAATCCTTCGTACAATCATAGGCTTATTGAGAATGATTTGGTGCTTGATTTTTGTCATCACTAACCATTGGTGGTGCATTCTCATGTACATTTTTAATGTAGGAGAATCTCTGATAAATATTTCTCCAATTTGATGTAGTTCTCTGACATTCTGACAAGATATATGAAAACATTCACACCTGCCTTATTCAATGCACCAATTACATTGGCTCTGGAAATAAGATTCGTAGAAAACAGGATCCATTGCAAAGGAGCTTAGGCCATAATCTTTCCACAATTCTCGTAACCATGGGGGTTGCTGATTTGCCCGGGTGATCCATGTGGTGCCAAATTTCATCTTAGTATAATGGGTTTCATTTCTCCCATCTTTATTCATCAAGTTCCACCACAATTTCTTATATCCTGCAAAATCATAGATGGTATCTGGAAACACCAAGTCAGGATTATCTCCTGGACACATTCTGAACTGATTTGTCCAATTCCATCCAGGATATCTTGTTCTGTTGATGACCAAAGATTTGTAATAGACTTTTTGTCTATCACTTCCACCAATACATGTGACAGTAAGATTGCAAAAATCTTCGAACAGAGATCTTTTAGCTTCACAGGATGCTGACATGCTTGTGGAGTACATCATGTCATGAATCCACCTACTGCCCCGGGGATATATCCTCCTTTCTGGTACAAGATGTAATAAATCTAAATGATTTTGAAGATTAGCATCTAGTACTTTTTTATTGCGAAGTTTCCATGTAGGTCTCCACTCATCTCTGTATATGGCCCATGGCCTATCATCAGAAATTGTCCTTAAAGTTTCCCTCTGATGGGCTTGATCCCATTCGGTCACAATGACCATGACATGTTCCTCTTGGTCTTCGTTTTGTTCTTGATGTTGGAGAAATTCTCTGCCAAGAAAATCTGGTAAATAATTGTAAGCACCCTTAATATGTTCTACTTTGAAGTCAAAATTGGCAGAGAGTGCTTGCCAGCGTGCAAACTTTGCTTCTCTGGGTTTTTTAATGTTCTTTGAAAGAACCTTGCCTAGAGCTGTAGCATCAGTTCTCAACAGAAAAAATTTATTAACCAGATGTATAGAAAACTTATCAATGCAGTTCCATGTTGCTTTTACCTCCTTTTCTATTGTAGAATAATTCTTTTCTGACTTGCTCCAAGTACCAGAGGTGAACTGCACTATTTGTTCTTGTTCTTTACCATCTTTCTCATCTAGTTTTTGTTTCAACACACCTCCCCAACCTATGTCACTAGCATCAGATTCGACAATCTTGAAATAAGATTCATCAGCAACATTTAATATAGGAAGGTTCTTTACCTTGGCCTTTATCTGCTTGACTGCTTCTGTGTGGTCACTAGTCCAAGGTACTGGATTCTTCTTTAGTCTCTGATTCAATAGAGACCTGTCAACAGCACAATCTTTATAGAAATTCCCTACATAATTCAAACATCCTACAAATCTCTGCAATTGTGTTTTATCTAGGATTATATTAAGGAATTTGTCTGCAAATTCTATTGCATGACTCTGTAGACCAATTTGCCCAATTCTGATTGTGTTCCATAAGAATTTTACAGAGGTTTATAAAATTTCCATATTTTTCTTGCTAAGAACCAAACCATTTGTTTTGACCAACTTGATAAAGATTCTCAGATGCTTCATGTGGTCTTGTAGATTTTTAGAAAAAATCATAATGTCATCAATGTACACTAGTAGCCAATCAGCATAAGGTTTGAAGATAGAGTCCATGACTCTCTGGAACTTTGATGGTGCATGCTTTAAGCCGAATGGAATGACATTCCATTCATAGTTTCTGAATGTAATGCTGAAAGCAGTCTTGAATTTATCTTTCTCTGCTACTGCTACTTGCCAAAAGCCATACTTTAAATCAAATTTAGAAAAGATTTTGGCACCTGAGATCCTTCCTAATAAATCTCCTTTGTGGGGAATAGGATAGGTGTCATCAGCTAGAACAGAATTCAGAGGCTTGTAATTGATTACAAGTATAGGAATACCCCTTATCTGTTTTGATCTTTTATTTACATAAAATCCATAGTAGCTCCATGGACTGCTAGATTCTCTGATTAATTTTCTATCTAGCAACTGCTGGATTTATTTCTCACAAAGATCCCGGTATTCTTTGTTCATATGGATCGCTCAGGATTTGCAGGGTCTGCCAGTGTAATTTTCTTTGTATGGCAGTTCAAGATGATTCTGCTTTCTATGCCAAAAGGCATTTGGCTCTTCTGAGCAGCATTCCTTTTCCAAAATAGTTTTGATTTCAGAGATTTTTCTCTAAACTTCTAGAGAGCTCAGCCGTTCTTCAATATGTATTGTGGATTTCAAATCTTTGAGCTCTGAGAGTTTATTCTCGGCCTTCTTCAGCTTTTGCATTGCCTGTACCATTGTAGACACTTTAGGATTAGAGACATAAGGCAAGTCTATTCTTTTCAACTTACCTTTAGAAGTTGGTACAGTAATGAAATACCCCGCTCTGTTTTTTTTCAATCTGATTGAACCATGGGGCTCAACTGCTGCTAGGAACACATTCCCCAGTATGCAATCAATAGGAATATCGCTGACTGCAAATTTTAATTTAATACAGTGTTTGTCAAAACAAACAACAACTTCAGGAACTTCGTACTGGAGGGTTTTTTCTCCTAACCCTGTGACTTTTCTTGTGGCCGAGACCCAGTACTTTGAGGGAATAAATTTTTTATTAAAAATGTTTACATCTGCTCCTAAATCTAATAATTCGGTCAAGGAAAACATTTCCCCTTTGATACAGACATTGATCTGTACATGGTGTTGCTGGTATTCAATAGCTAATACCCGCATTTCTCTGAAACCCAAAGTAGGATCTATGTTTCCTTCAAAAATTTCAACTTTTGATCCTTTAAAGGGAGCAGAATGCAGTGTATAATTTTTAGTGTGGCCTGAAACAGGCTGTGCAACTTCCTGTTTCCCTTTTTCAAGCTGAGAAACTTGGGATTTTAAAGCAGCAATTTTAGATTTTAACAGATGTATCTCTCTACTCACCTCCCCCAAAGTGAGTGGACGAACTTTTCTCTATTGGTGATCTCTTTGGTAGGCCTTAGTGTTCCATTTGTAAGAAGCTTCAAGAAATATTGGCTTCTTACTTGCACTTCTGTTGGACGAACTGTTCTACTGCATGAAAGTTTCTTGCAATTTGGTTTTGAGGTCCGCTTCCTCCATAGCACGTATTTGTGTGAATATCTTCATTTCATCTTCATCTGATTGGGCCATTAAAACTTTCAGTTTCTGAGAAAATTCTTCTGCAATAGATTCATCAGATGAATAGTTAGACTCATGACTAGATGAACAACCACATTTTCAATTTTCAAAGTCTGAGCAATAGCAATGAGCTTGAAGTTCTTCTATAGAAGAACTAGAAGAGGACTCGCTAAAAGAATCTGAAGAATACTCTTCTTCAGCTTGTTGTATGGCCAGACGGGGACAATTTTCTGCCTTGTGGAAAGAGGATCCACATCTACTACATTGGCCTTCTAATTTCACAATGTTTTTGCCCATGTTTTGTGGCTGGGATTTCTGGCCACAATTTTTCTTCGACACTTCACCATCTAGACATCTATTAGCTGTGTGGCCTTGTTTGCCACAAAGCTGGCAGATAAGTTGTTTAAGCTTTTCTACCTTCTGTGATCTGGGATGAATATCAGATGGTTGATAATAATGGGATTTAGGGACATATTTATAATATCCCTTTTTATTTCTGGTAGGTCTAGAAAAACGCCTGGAGGAAAATTTCCTCTTATTTGATTTGCTGATGAACTTGTCTATTTTTTGTGCTTTCTTTGCCCTTCTCTTTGTTTTTCTATGTTTAACCAGGGGGTCATCAGCGGTAATCCCATATCTTCTACAGAAAGATTTAGTGCCTGGAAATCTATGCATTTTCTCAATTGAATTATGCATCTTTGAACTGGTACAAAGAGTAATTAATACCTTTGTAATTGTAGCATAGATTTCTCCCCATGTATATACTTCAAAGGGAAACTGGAATGTTTCTTGTAGCTTGATGATATCAACAAGTTTAGAAGGCAGGGCTGCAAGATATACTTGCTTCCATAGAAGATTTTTGGGATCTTTAACCAAATAGATCCGTCCCATCCAATCTCTATGAAAATCTTCATATTGGTTTATATTCATAGATTTCAAGTTCATCAAAATAATTTCATTTTTGTGAGAGACAATTGTCTCTGTGCCACACCAGTGTTCCATAATCATGGAAGTCACTGCTCCAATCATATTATTTATCGGAGTTCCATCAGGATGAAATTCAACATCACCATTTTCATCTTTAGAACTTCTTTCTCCATCTTTTCAATCAAAGCTGGAGAGAATTCCAACTCCCGCCATCTAGCCAATGTACCAGTAAAACATTGAATCATTGTTTTACAAGAGTCAACCTCTGATTTACCACCTACACACATCAACTTGTATTTAGCCATCATCTGATCAAGCATTTTCCTGATCTGTCCCATACTAGGGTTTTCTACATTCCATTCTTTATGGCTATTTGGATAGAACTGATGTGTCTCAGGCATTTTACCACCCATTCAATTTAAATCTGGAGGTGCATATCGGGTGAACTAGCTTTCTAGAGGCTCATAAATTGGGAGGACCTGGGTTCCAGATTCAGGTTCACTGAATAAACTGGAAATGTTTATTTGTTCTCCTAATGACTCCTTTTCTGAAAATCTCTGGGAAGTCTGACCGGCTTCTTTGGGAAACAAATGAGGGAATTTATCAACAGGAATTTGAATATGTACATTTTTCCTTCTCTGAAGATAAGAAGCTAGGACAGGCTTATCTGTCTTGTTAGGATTCATCTTATCAAGCTTTTCAGACAGATTTGTAATGAGACTTCTAGTGGAAACAGACTCAGACATTATACAATTTTCCACTTCTTCTATCTTATTTAGAGATTCTCTAGAATATGCTTTAAGCAAAGAAGAATCATACTGTACAGAATTCAAAACATTATTTACATCATTTACTGAGACTTGTACTTTGTCTAATTGTTCCTTCACAATGCTTGACTTTGCAACATTTCTCTCTAATCCAGTAATAGTTGTGTTTGTCCAGTTGAGTTGTTCACTAGATTTCTGGATTCTACCATCTATACCAAGTGCAGAGTCATCCTTTAAAACTAAAGGAATAGCTTTGGATGTGTTTTGTGCTTCCCCTAAGATAATGCTTTTAAAAGGGGGAAAAGTAGTAGTCGTCTCAATTCTACTACCATCTAATGCTGACCATGAATGGGATGAGGATGATGCAGTAGAATCAATCATTAGAACTACTTCAGACTCTTTGGTTTTCTTCGAGGAATAGAAAGATATCCAAACATTCTTTATTTCCATGTATTCTTTCCACTCCTCAGACAGTCTGATCTTTTCTTCACAGGAATGTGTTAGGCCAAAATAATCAGCCTCAGGATTTTTATATATGTCCCAGTTAAGCATTTGTTTAATCCATTGAGTTGGGATCTTATGTTTTGGACATCCATCCATGACTGTGAAGAATTTTTGTATCTCCATGACTGATGGATTTTTGCAGTCAGCAGGCAGATCTCTGAATCTGCATTCTGGAATCAAATTATTCTTTTGCTCAAGATATTCCAATCCATATCTTGGCATATTATGAGGTCTCATGTTACTGAACATTTCTCTCAGTCTTGGGTCTTCACCTTCAAGAGTTGGTACTTCATGCATCATGAGAACATGATCTGACTCATGTGGGAAAGGTATGTCAGAACACTTTGGATTCGGGCAAGGATTTACAGAAGTAGAGGCTGGGGCTTCTCCTATCCTTAGATTGTGGTTCTCATGGATAACCAAGTAGGCAATATGACTGAGATTGAAAAGAGTTTGGCATTGAGGACATGAGACTTCAAGGGACTGGAAATTTACTAACTGTGCAAACTCAAATAAAGCAATATGTTTACAAGCGAAAACAAGATTGGAACATGAAGTATCTACAACTTCAGGATTTCTATACATGGGTGACTTTTTACAGGCTTCCTCAATCCTTCTTCTGTCTATAGTAGACCTTCTGGGAAAGGATAGAGTAGCAGAAGATTGATTCTCACTGATTTGGGCTAAAGTAATATTTCTGGCAGAGATTGGCTTGTGACAGTAAGATCACAAAAATTTTCAGACAGAGATCTTTCAACTTCATAGGATGCTGGCATGCTTGTGGAGTACATCATGTCATGAATCCACCTACTGCCCCGAGGATATATCCTCCTTTCTGGTACAAGATGTAATAAATCTGAATGATTTTGAAGATTAGCATCTAGTACTTTTGTATTGCGGAGTTGCTTGGTAGGTCTCCACTCATCTCTGTATATGGCCCATGGCCTATCATCAGAAATTGTCCTTAAAGTTTCCCTCTGGTGGGCTTGATCCCATTCTGTCACAATGACCATGACATGTTCCTCTTGGTATTTGTTCTGTTCTTGATGCTGGAGAAATTCTCTGCTGAGAAAATCTGGTAAATAATTGTAAGCACCCTTAATATGTTCTACTTTTAAGTAAAAATTAGCAAAGAGTGCTTGCCAGCGTGAAAACTTTGCTTCTCCAGGTTTTTTAATGTTCTTTGAAAGAACCTTGCCTAGAGCTACAGCATCAGTTCTCAACAGAAAAAAATTTAATAACCAGATGTATAGAAAACTTATCAATGCAGTTCCATGTTGCTTTTACCTCCTTTTATATTGTAGAATAATTCTTTTCTGACTTGCTCCAAGTACCAGAGACGAACTGCACTATTTGTTCTTGTTCTTTACCATCTTTCTCATCTAGTTTTTGTTTCAACACACCTCCCTAACCTATGTCACTGGCATCAGATTCGAAAATCTTGAAATAAGCTTCATCAGCAACATTTAATATAGGAAGGTTCTTTACCTTGGCCTTTATCTGCTTGACTGCTTCTGTGTGGTCACTGGTCCAAGGTACTGGATTCTTCTTTAGTCTCTGATTCAATAGAGACCTGTTAGCAGCACAATATTTATAGAAATTCCCTACATAATTCAAACATCCTATAAATCTTTGCAATTGTGTTTTATCTAGGATTATATTAGGGAATTTGTCTGCAAATTCTATTACATGACTCTGTAGAGAAATTTTCCCATTTCTGATTGTGTGTCCTAAGAATTTTATAGAGGTTTGGAAAATTTCCATCCTTTTCTTGCTAAGAACCAAACCATTTTTTTTTACCAACTTGATAAATATTCTCAGATGCTTCATGTGGTCTTGTAGATTTTTAGAAAAAATCAGAATGTCATCAATGTACACTAGTAGCCAATCAGCATAAGGTTTGAAGATAGAGTCCATGACTCTCTGGAACTTTGATGGTGCATGCTTCAAGCCGAATGGCATGACATTCCATTCATAGTGTCCGGCTGGAATGCTGAAAGAAATCTTGAATTTATCTTTTTCTGTTATTGCTACCTGCCAAAAGCCAGACTTTAAATCAAATTTAGAAAAGATTTTGGCACCTGAGATCCTTCCCAAAAAATCTCCTTTGTGGGGAATAGGATAGGTGTCATTAGCTAGAACAGAATTCAGAGGCTTGTAATTGATTACAATTCTAGGAATACCCCTTATCTGTTCTAATATTTTATTTACATAAAATCCATAGCAGTTCCATGGACTGCTAGATTCTCTGATTAATTTTCTATCTAGCAACTGCTAGATTTCTTTCTCACAGAGATCTCGGTATTATTTGTTCATATGGATCGCTCAGGATTTGCAGGGTCTGCCAGTGTAATTTTCTTTGTATGGAAGTTCAACATGATGCTGCTTTCTATGCCAAAAGGCATTTGGCTCTTCTGAGCAGCATTCCTTTTCCAAAATAGTCTTGATTTCAGAGATTTTTCTCTGAACTTCTGGAGAGCTCAGCTATTCTTCAATATGTATTGTGGATTTCAAATCTTTGAGCTCTAAGAGTTTATTCTCGGCCTTCTTCAGCTCCTGCATTGCCTGTACCATTGTAGACACTCTAGGATTAGAGACATAAGGCAAGTTTATTCTTTTTGGCTTACCTTTGGAAGTTGGTACAGTAATGAAATACCCCACTCTGTTGTTTTTCAATCTGATTGAACCATGGGGCTCAACTACTGCTAGGAACACATTCCCCAGTATGCAATCAATAGGAATATCGCCAACTGCAAGATTTAATTTAATACAGTGTGTGTCAAAAAAAATAGTAGCTTTAGGAGCTTCATACTGGAGGGTTTTTTCTCCTAACCCTCTGACTTTTCTTGTGGTCGAGACCCAGTACTTTGAGGGAATAAGTTTTTTATTAATAATGTTTACATCTGCTCCTGAATCTAATAATGCGGTCAAGGAAAACATTTCCCCTTTGATACAGACATTGATCTGTACATGGTGTTGCTGGTATTCAATAGCTAATACCCGCATTTCTCTGAAACCCAAAGTAGGATCTATGTTTCCTTCAAAAATTTCAACTTTTGATCCTTTAAAGGGAGCAGAATGTAGTGTATAATTTGTAGTGTGGCCTGAAACAAGCTGTGCAACTTCCTATTTCCCTTTTTCAAGTTGAGAAACCTGGGATTTTAAAGCAGCAATTTTAGATTTTAACAGATGTATCTCTCTACTCACCTCCCCCAAAGTGAGTGGACGAACTTTGCTCTGTTGATGATCTCTTTGGTAGGCCTTAGTGTTCCGTTCGTAAGAAGCTTCAGGAAAGATTGGCTTCTTACTTGCACTTCTGTTGGACGAACTGGTCTGTTGCATGAAAGTTTCCAACAATTTGGTTTTGAGGTCCCCTTCCTCCATAGCACGTATTTGTGCGAAGATCTTCATTTCATCTTCATCTGATTGGGCCATTAAAACTTTCAATTTATGAGAAAATTCTTCTGCAACAGATTCATCAGATGAATAGTCAGACTCATGACTAGATGAACAACCACATTTTCAATTTTCAGAGTCTGAGCAATAGCAATGAGCTTGAAGTTCTTCTATAGAATAACTAGAAGAGGACTCACTGAAAGAATCTGAAGAATACTCTTCTTCAGCTTGTTGTATGGCCAAACGGGGACAATTTTCTACCTTCTAGAAAGAGGATCCACATCTACTGCATTGGCCTTCTAATTTCACAATGGTTTTGCCCCTGTTTTGTGGCTGGGATTTCTGGCCACGATTTTTCTTCGGCTCTTCACCATCTGGACATCTATTAGTTGTGTGGCCTTGTTTGCCACAAAGCCGGAAAATAAGTTGTTTAAGCTTTTCTACCTTCTGTGATCTGGGATGAATATCAGATGGTTGATAATAATGGGATTTAGGGACATATTTATAATATCCCTTTTTATTTCTGGTAGGTCTAAAAAAAGGCTTGGAGGAAAATTTCCTCTTATTTGATTCGCTGATGAACTTGTCTCTTTTTTGTACTTTCTTTCTCCTTCTCTTTGTTTTTCTATGTTTAACCAGGGGGTCATCAACAGTAATCCCATATCTGCTACAAAAAGATTTAGTGCCTGGAAATCTATGCATTTTCAATTGACTTATGCATCTTTGAACTGGTACAAAGAGTAATTAATAACTTTGTAATTGTAGCATAGATTTCTCCCCATGTATATACTTCAAAGGGCAACTGGAATAATTCTTACAGCTTGATGATATCAACAAGTTTAGAAGGTAGGGCTGCAAGATATACTTGCTTCCATAGAAGATTTTTCGGATCTTTAACCAAATAGATTCGTCCCATCCAATCTCTATGAAAATCTTCATATTGGTTTATATTCATACATTTCAAGTTCATCAAAATAATTTCATTTTTGTCAGAGACAATTGTCTCTGTGCCACACCAGTGTTCCATAATCATGGAATTCACTGCTCCAATCATATTATTTATCGGAGTTCCATAAGGATGAAATTCATTGACATAAAGATCAATTTTGGACATTTAATGCTATCAATGTTAATACTGTTCATATTAATAATAAATTTTATTAATGTTAATCTCTAATATTTATGTATATTTAACATCTAAGCCATATTTATCGGACTTGTTTTTTGCTATTTTATTTAATGGGGAATTAGTATATAATTTAGTTTGGTTTAGCCTATGAAGGTCCAATATATTTACTGAATTCCACAATACCATATGTTGGAAACTTTTGAGAAGTAGATCTAAGAATATATGCAATTTGCGTGACCATTTCAAGACTCCATTTCATTAACTTTGCTTGGAAAACGAATTATAGAATTCCATAGCCCATTTCCCACACAGTAATTTATTTTTTTCCAATTAGTGGTGATCCACTTGGTGTGCTTCTACACCATTGAAGATTTCTATGGCACTTCATGCATTTTACATATTCATTGATTAGAACATGTATTTGTTATGATTGTTGGCAATTTTATTTGTTGCAAAGAGGCGTATTGAAGTGTCAAATTTTGTGTATACTTAGTGGAAATGAATTTGTTAGTCTTTGAATGAAGGAGGTTTCAAGCATCTTTTGTTGGTGTAACATTGCAAATGTTTACCAACTCTTGTTGAAAATGGACTTAAGTTCCGCTAGTGCCCTTTTGTTAAAGAGTTCTTTCCAAATTGATTACCATGGTAAAGGCCATCCATAAATACATTCCTAGAGTTGCTATTGCGTGTGTCAGGGCAAAATTTTAAGGATGGAAGTTTATCTTAAAGTTTCAAAACCTTGGCAAATCTTACTAGTCCCTAATATGTAAATTGTAAAATTTTTGATGATATTTTTGTAAAAATATTTGGGTTTCTAATTATTTTATATTAGTATATATAAAATTTTGGTGATTTTAAGGGTAAAATAGTTTTATACTATAAAATTTGGGCGAATCAATTTTCAAAAAAAAAGAAGTTGGCAAATATTTTTTTTTGGAAAAAGCATGGAAAATTATCCCACCTGTGAATATTAGCCCCTAAAATTTTCCATGTGTATCTATTATTCATGACAGTTAGCTTAAGTCTTTGAAAATAATTATGGATTAGATTTGAAAGAATAATGGATTTTACTACAAAACTTTGGCACATATAACTCGCAATCTTGAAAATAAGTTTAGGTCCTATAAAACTTATCTAATCAATTGAGATGTATTGAATATGTTTTATCCATTCAAAAATATGATAGTAGGAAAATTTTACCAAACTCATGTTATTATTAACCCTTTAAGTATACCAAGTTGTTCTTCTAACTTAAAAAATAAAACAGTTGGTGGTTGTGAGTGTTTAAAGAGTAAAGCTTGAAGTGGATAAAAAGAGTTAAAATTGAATTGGGTGAAAGAGAAAGTGTTTAAAGAGTAAAGCTTGAAGTGGATAAAAAGAGTTAAAATTGAATTGGGTGAAAGAGAAAGTTAAGTATATGTTTTTAAATATCATATATTTGGAAAATGGATTATGAAATAAAGACAACATAGAAAAGATTCTAAATGTTTACTCTTTATTAAAATGTTTACTAATTATTTAAAAACAAAAATCCAATTTAGAACTAAATTTTTGATAATGATTTGTCATATAAATTATACATATTTTCCCAAAATAAAATAAAAATCCATAAAAATCCTAGTTATTCTTTGCTTTGTTTTTCATTTATTTTACTAAACATTATATTAGCGTTCAAATATATAGATATATAATACAATTATTAATGATTCATTTGCACATGTCTAGTTGTATCATTTGATCAAATGTTATATGTATAGAAGCAAGTTCAAAACATAGATCCCTTTGGTATTAGAGAAAGGAAAGGAGTGGGTAATGATTGAGGTGAAAATTTTAACCAAGTAACAAATAATATAGTTATGTCTTTTCTTTTCAAGCAATACATACCCAATATTTTTCATTTTACATAACATTCATAGGAAAATGTTGGTGCAATTAACATTCTTTCTATAGTTGTGGTGTGTGACATTCTCCTAAAGGCCAATCCTTAGGATTTATGTATACTTAACATCCAAGCCATGTTTATGGGGACTTTTTTCTTATTATTTGATTTAATGGTGGGAATTAGTATATGATTTGGTTTGGTTTGGTCCCATGGAGATCCAACATATTTATCGAACGCCACAACACCATATTTTGGCAACTTTGGAGGGGTAGATCCAAGCATATATACAATTTTCATGACCATTCCAAGACTCCATTTCATTAACCTTGCTTAGACAAACGAATTCTAGGTTTCCATAGCCCATTGCCATACACATGGTAATTTATGTTTTTCCAGTTGGTGGTCATCCACTTTGTGTGCTTCTACATCATTGAAGATTTCTATGGCACTTCATGCTTTTGACATATTCATTGATTAGAACATGTGTTTGTTATGATTGTTCGCAAGATTATTTGTTACAAAGAGGTGTATTGAATTGTCAAATTTTGTGTATAATTTAGTGGAAATGAATTTGTTAGTTCTTGAATGAAGGAGGTTCCAATAATATTTTGTTGGCGTAACATTGCAAGTGTTTACCAACCCTTACTGAAAATGGGCCTAAGTTCCACCAGTGCATTTTTGCTAGAGGGTCCTTACCACATTGATTACCATGGTAAAGGCCATCCATAAATACATTCCTAGAGTTGCTAATGCATAAAGTGGTGTGCCTATTATTCATGGTAGTTAGCTTATGTCTTTGAATAATGGATTAGTGTTGAAGGAGTAGTGGATTTTACTACAAAACTTTGGGACATATGAGTCTCAATCTCGAAAATAAGTTTAGGTCCTATAAAGCTTATCTAATCAATTGAGATGTATTGAATACGTTTTATCAATTATTAAGACATTAGTATATCTTAATCATGTAATAAATTCATATCCTTTATAAGAATTATAAATGCTTCCTCTAGAATGGTTATATGTGCATGTTAAATATTGTTGAAGTTTGCAACAAGAAACAGTGAAATTGGCATTCGAAAACAACATTTAGCACCCATGCCTAGTGCATTAAGCACCTACACTAGGGTGGGAACCACAAGGTTATTTTGGTGCATGTCTATTTTGGTTATCCCTTAATTAAGATGGACAATAAATTGTAATCTATTCTTAATGATAACTTGTAATAGTTAACTGAGAGTTATCAACTCAATTAGCTAGTGGATTTCGAGTTAGAGGTTGTTGGTGAGGCATGTAGAGTAATTCTAGTTGTAACAGAGTTCGAAGTGCAGTGGTGCATGAGTTGGTGCAAGTTGTAAATAATTTAACTCGGTTAAGTGAGTTAAACTCAATTGTGCTAGTTGTAATTGAAGATACACTAGTGAGAGATCAAGTGAATTAAATATTCATTAATTCACAATCAGTGATCTCACATGAAACTGAGGACTTACTATTATTAGTTGCATGCATGTCAGTTCCAGTAGATACCTAGTTGAGATATAGGTGAAAGGGAAGTGTGACTATCGGTTGTGATATTAGCAGGCTACCCAGGTGTAGTTAAAACACCACAGGATGCCCATGATACTCAACGTAGTTGAGGAAGGCTGAAATTCCTTGTGATTAGGGATTACATTAATCAAGGATTGTGTGAGAAAGGTAGGCTGAAGATAGGTTGATAATTGGCTGAGTATTGGCCCAATTTTTTCTGGATCAGTGTGAGACAATTAGTTGAATACAGGAGGACTCTTGTGAGAAGAGTTGTATGTAATTATTTCATTAATTTTTATGGAATATACAATATATGATAGAGGGGTTTTGAGCAAAAATCTTTCCCCGCGAAATTATCTGTGTTGTGTGTGATTGATATTTCTTTATGTTCATGTGATTAGCGATTGTGTTTTTAATTCCGCAAAATATTTGTAGAAGCAATTCAGTATTTAACTTTAGTACATTGTTGGATCGGGTGAATCTAAGATATACATGAATATTGTATAATTTCTACATGGTATCGGAGCATAGGAAATTGCAGAAGTGAAGCAGGAGCTGAGTTTGTGACTGGATAGAATTCGAATTTGCAGAAAGACTTTCTTGGTGCTACAGCTGATTCAATATCGAAATGGCTTTCAATGGCTTGAGGTTAGAGTATGCACTCGAGGGAAGCTTGAACTACATTTCTTGGAAGGAAAGGATGGAGGAAGTACTCGAAGACAATGGCTTGAAGGAATTCATTGACAAAGATGTTCCTAAGCTAGATGATGCAGATGTTGCAAATCTTGATGCATGGCAAAATAAAGTGGCAAGGGAGAGGAGGATCCTGTTTGAGAGAGTACGAGACCACATTGTCTCAAGCCTCCATGGGAAAGCCAAACCATATACAATGTGGAAGGCTTTGACGAATCTATTCCTAAGAAACAACGACCATAGGAAATTGGCGCTCAAAGATAAACTCAGGAAGATCAAGATGGAAAAGAACGACACTATTCTGGTATACTTAACAAAGGTTGTCCAATGTCGGGATGAACTTGGGAGTGTAGAGATAACTGTCGCTGATGATGATTTGGTGAGCCTAGCTCTCCTAGGACTTTCCAAGAGTTGGCATAGTTATCAAGACTCTATCAATGGAAGGGAAAATTTTCTAGATTGGGAATGATTGTGGTCGGATTTGGTGCAGGAGGAGTTTAGACGGAATACCAGAAATGGATCTTCATCTAAGAATGAAGATGAAGAAGAATGTGCTTTGGATGCCAAGGTGAGGAAGGGGAAGGGGAATAAATTCCATTCCAAATATTAGGCCATTGAAGATGGCAAGGAGCGCAATATGTCTAGGGTGAAGTGTTTTCACTGTCACGAGCATGGACATTTTGCCACAAATTGTCCACAAAAGAAGAAGAACAAGAGGGCTAGAGGATCTACAGCTGGTGAGGCTTTGGCCTTGCAATTTGAGCTTGACTTCTCATTGATTTCATGCATGTTGTCAAGTGCATTGGGATCGGGGTGGTACTTGGATAGTGGTGCTTCCTTTCACATGACGGGAGACAAGGAACTTTTCAATAACTTGGAGGAGAAGGATCTCCAGATGCATATTGAAATGGGTGATGATGGGGGGTATAATGCTATCGGGATTGGTACCATTACCTTCTATAGGCATTCAGGTAAACTCTTTCAATTAAAATATGTAATGCATGTACCAGGTTTGAAAAAAAAAATTAGTCCCAATTGCAATGTTAGAGGATAGAGGCTATGATGTTGTTTTCAGTGAAGGAAAATTTTTCTTACGAAAAAAAGCAACAGGAAAAGCCAAGAAGATTGGGATTCGAGTTAAGAATCTCTATAGACTTGATGTAGATGTGATTTATACAGAGCTTCCAACAATTTGGAATTGTGAGAGAGCCATGCAATTGACCCTTGAGAGGGAGCTATATTTGCATGCAGATAAGAATGAAATTCAAGATGTGAAGCAACCACTTGCGGAGGATCATGGAGTGGGAGCAACCACTCACATAGAGAAATTTCAAGCCAAATGGGCATAGGGAGTGCATGCATTTATAACACCAGGTGAGAGAAGGCGTGACATACATGATTAATCCCAAGATGAAATTTGGGCAGGATCCTAGAGATGGTGGGTCTCATGGATCGAACCTAGCTACGAGGAGCCCATAGAGAAGCAGTAGCATGATCAGTTACATTGATGCAGTCAGATGTCAAGAGGACAAGGAATCAAAATGATAGTGTCGGATACTAGAGCGTAGATCAGAGTTGGAAACAAGTGCAGAGTGCATGGATGCAGATGTCAGCAATGTAGAGGATCCAGTAGACATGTGCAATAGCTAGCAGCAGTCATAAGACTTTGATAACAGATGCATTATACAGATTTAGTTGTTTGGAGGCTATTCAGTTTCGTAAGTGTTGCATGTGTGAGAAACACTGGAAAAATGTTGCATGCAAAGGTTGCATGTGCAAGAAACACAAAAAAAGTGTTGCATGCAAGGGTTGCATGCCACATGCATGGAGTTGCATGTCGCATGCAAGGACATTCCTTTCTTATTGATAGGGAGTGTTGAAGTTTGCAACGAGAAACAATGAAATTGGCATCCGGAAACAACATTCAACACCCACGCCTAGTGCATTAATGTTAAATTTGGACAACTAGGTCCAAACTCCATCTTGTGATGCTCAGATGAAGATTCCAATATTTGTATTGGATTCCTCTTTTAGAGAAGTGTAAAATCGATCTAAAATTGATTTTAATATAATGAGCAGAACATTTATTTTGAATTTATTATTTATAATAAATTTAAGTGCAGGTCGGCCTTAAGGTTTTTACCCCCAGCAGATGTGTCACACACCTCTCATGATTGGTATTTATAGGGTCAATGTTGGAGCATTTTTCCAATCATCTCAACACACATCTCCTCCTCTTATACGAGCATCTAAGGAGAAATAAGGACGAATTTTACCGCAGCAAGAAGGACGAATTTTACCGCAGCAAGAAGGATGAAATTTACTGCAACCAGAAATCTGCGGTTAGGGTTTCTGGGGAAGTTTGACTAGCATTGACTTTGGTCAACGCATGGTCCGATTGGGCTGAATTTTGGAGGAGACTTCAATCTAAGGAGGCCACACTCTTTGGCATGGAAATCGAGGTCAAAGGTTGACCAGAAGTTGAGTTGCATTGACTTTTAGTGTTGCTGCCCTATGTTGACTTTTCTGGGTAGCGTTTACTTTTCTGAGGTTGACTTCTAAGTTAACCGTGTGACTGTTTTGAGGACTGTTGTGACACATGCTGGGTTGGCTAACCATGAAGTCTTTTTTGGTTGAAGCATCCTGTTGACTGCCATAATGCACCATCACCTTTATCTGTTTCTGACTTGTCTTCTAAATGATCATTGGTATGTTCTATCTGCATTTTACTTGTAAATTCATGTGATTGTTGTTGATAAAAGTAAAGTTGCATCAAGCATAGAACATCTACATAAATTTACATGGTATCAGAGCTAAGGTGAAGACAAGCCCTAACTTATAGCAATCACCAAAAGAGAAAAATGGGTTCCACAAGTTATGGCTTCAAGGAGGATGACAAGCTGACTGGAAGAGATGACTTCCATGCTTGGAAGATGATATAAGATCTCAAATTAGAAGACCATGATCTCATGGACTATGTACTGGGTAAGATACAAGAACCTCCATCCATTGCTACTGTTGTTGCCAAAACCAAGTATAAGAAGGGGGAGATCAAAGCAAAGCTAATGATCAGGGAATCCATACATAAAAGTTTGGTTGCCTACAAAACTGAGCTAGGCACATCCAAAGAGATGTATGATAAGCTGATACAAATGTTCAAAGTAAACAATGCAAACCAAGTGTTATTCTTCAAGAATCAATTGAAGAATCTGAAAAAAGGCAGGGATGAGTCTGTCCAAACATACTTTCTGAAATTGACCGAGATCAGGAACAATTTGCTAGCTATTAGGGAGACAATAGTTGATTGTGAGATGGTACTCACCGCACTTGGAGGGCTCCCATATGAATGGAAAGAATTCAACACTACCATTCTCAATAAAAATACAATTCCTAACTTTGGCGAGTTACTGTCAAGATGCATGCAAGAAGAGACAAGAATGAAGGAATACGAAAATGACAGAAATGTTGCCTACGTTGCTCATTCTAGAAAGAAGAACTCTGGTGGTCCAAAGAAAAAAGGAAGAGCAGGGGCCCAAGGAAATAAGGGCAAGTGTTTCACTTGTCATAAGCCAAGTCATCATGCTATAGAATGTCCTTTCAAGAAGGATTCTCCCGATAGTGATGACAACAACAACAACCGGAGGAATGGAAATCAAATAAACAACAGGTCCAAAGGAAAGAGGAAGGCTCCCTCTGGCAGAAACAATCAACCTTTCAAAAGGTCTAGAAACTCAGTGTAGAGAATCAAAATGTTGTTGATAAAAGAAATAGGAGGCCATTTCTTGTATACGCCTCTCTTGCATCTCTAGCAAACCTTTATGGATGTATGGTTGATAGATAGTGGTGCCTCAAGGCACATCACTGGGTTCAAGGAAGCACTTTCTGATATCGTTGAGAAGGATACTAATCTGAAAATTATCCTTGGAGATAATACCACATATCCTGTGAAAGGGACAGGGACTGTGACCCTCCACTTGTCTTAAGGTCAAGTCCTCCATTTGCAAGATGTATTATACGTACCTGATTTGAAGAAGAACCTTGTGTCTATATTGGCCATGGAGGACAAAGGTTTCAATGTGGCATTCATTGATGGGAAGGTGCGCATGTGGAAGAAAGATCGTCAAGGAGGCTACTTACCGTGATTGGTTTTAGAGTTGGAATTCTCTACGAGGTTGAAGGAAGTCCTTGGGGCTGCCTGACATGTGATCTTGTCGACAAGGCGAACTATGGCACCGAAGGTTTGGACACCTTCATTACAAGGCCCTTCCCGAAGCAAGGAAGGTGGTGACAGGGATGCCCGATTTTGGAAATAATCATGAAGGTGTATGTAAGGGTTGTGCCGAAGGAAAGCATACAAGGGGACCTTTCCCCACAAGTGTCACAAAAACATCTGATATTTTGCAACTGGTCCATTCTGATCTATCTGGTATGCTACCTGTAACATCCCTGGGAGGATGTTCTTACTATATGACATTCACTGATGAATTATCTCGCAAAACCTGGATATACTTCTTGAAGAAGAAGGATGAGGCTTTCATGTGGTTCTGTGCCTTCAAAGCCTTTGTGGAAAATATGATAGGGAAGAAGATCAAGATTTTGAGGACCGACAATGGCACTGAATATGAGTCAAATGAGTTCAAGGACTTTTGCAGAGAAGCTGGCATTAAGAGGGAGACAACTGCTGCCTAAATTCCTGAGTAGAATGGTGTTGCTGAATGAAAGAATAGGACCATTGTGGAAGCTACCCGTGCCATCCTATGTGACCAGGGTCTACCGAAGTCTCTGTGGGGAGAAGCTGTGAATACTATTGTATACATTCAAAACTGATGCCCTCATTCCGCTCTGGACTCCAAAAATCCTAAAGAGGTTTTCACTGGTAAGAAACCTGACGTCTCACATTTTATAATTTTTGGATGTCCTGTTTATTTTCATGTGCCAAAAGAAAAGAGAAGTAAGTTGGATGCTTCTTGGAAGAAAGGAATATTTTTGGGCTACAATGAAACTTCTAAGGCCTATAGAGTCTATGTACCTGGTCAAAGGGAAGTAGAGATATGCCATGATGTCACTTTTGACAAAGATGCTTCCCTAAAGAAAGTAGTAGATCTTCCGAGATCTGAGGAAAATCATGTAGCAAGGCCTGGAAATCAAGAAGAACCGCAGGATGAGACAATTCCTGATGTTGAAGGACCAATGGACCCAATCGATCCATCTCCTTCACTGAGAAAGAGACCACCATGGCTCAGGGACACTCTCTAAGATGCTGAGGGACATGCTGCCCCGAGGGGGACATTCCGAAAAAGAAAGAAGCCGTGTAGATACCAAGGGTATCTGGCTGCCATGAGTACTATTGTACAATCTGAACCTGGATCTTTTGAGGAAGCCATAAAGCATCAAGTCTGGAAGGATGCTATGCACGAAGAATATGAGTCCATAATGAAGAATGATGTATGGGATGTGGTTCCAAGACCGAAGGACAAATCAGTTGTCACCGCGAAATGGCTCTACAAGATCAAGCATGGATCTGATGGAAGTGCTGAAAAGTTCAAGGCAAGATTTGTTGCCCGTGGCTTCTCTCAAAAGGAAGGAATAGACTATGATGACATATTTGCACCTGTGGCACGGTATACCACCATTCGATCAATCATAGCCCGCTAACACTTTATCTTAGGGATCGATCTTCATCGAATGGACGTCAAGGCGCTGCCGCCATTTAATAAAGGAAGAGGTGTATGTAGAACAAACTTTGGGGTTTGAAGTCCAGGATCGGGACACCCATGTCTGCAGGTTGAAGAAAGCCCTCTATGGGTTGAAACAAGCACCCAGAGCTTGGTACGAGAGGATAGATAGCTACTTGATGAAGCAGGGCTTCACTCGAAGTAATTTTGATCCAAACCTTTACTTCTAGGTTGTCCAGAGGAGCCTCTCATTCTAGTGTTGTATGTGGACAACCTCTTCTTGACAGGTGCTGACCCTCTTATTCATCAATGAAAGAGGGAGCTCGCTGTTGAGTTCAAGATGAAGGACTTAGGACTGATGCACTACTTCCTAGGCCTGGAGTTCTGGCAGAGACCTGGCGAGATTTTCCTTTCTCAAGGAAAATACATTATGAAGCTTCTGGAAATATTTGGTATGGTGGACTGCAAGTTTGTGTCGACACCAATGGAACTCAACTTCAAGAAGTTGAGTGGCAGCGCTGCTGGGCCCGTATCGACAAATCCTATTGAGTATTGTCAACTCATAGGGGGCCTGATGTTCTTAGTGAACACCCATCCAGATATATGTTTTGCAGTGAACACTTTGAGTCAACAGATGGTTGAGCCTCATCACTTTCACTGAGTTGGTGCCAGGAATATTCTGAGATACCTTCGGGGCACGATAAACCATGGGCTGAGATACACTGCCAGGAGCATGACACTCCTTGGATATACTGATGCTGATTGGGCTGGCAGTGTGGTGGATCGTAAGTGCACATCGGGATGCTGCTTCAATCTTGGTTCTGCTTCTATTTCATGGATAAGCAGGAAGCAAAAGTCGGTGGCTTTGAGCACCGCATAGGCCAAATACATTGCAGCAAGTATGGCCTGTTGTGAAGCAGTTTGGTTGCGAAAGCTCTTTAGTGAGTTGTTTGTACATGTGCTAGACACCACCGTGATACTCTGTGATAACCAGAGTGGGATTCGCTTGACCGAGAATCCTGTGTTCCACGATCGATCCAAGCATACTGATATCAGGTATCATTTCATCCGGGATATGGTACAACGAGGTGTCGTAAGGCTCGATCATATAGGAACTGATGAGCAGGTTGCGGATATCTCACTAAGCCCCTGGGGAAGGTCAAGTTCCTAACCTTTTGTGAGAGACTTGGTATCGTGGAACGACCCTATGATGTGGGTCCTGTTGGACGAAGAGCTTGAGGAGATCTGGGGGGCTTTAGGGACAGCTTCTCGGAGCTATGAGCAACCACAAGGCTAGGCTTGCCAAACCTTGTTGGTGTGCTTGGACCCCACCGCTGTGATTATTGAGTTGGTTCACCTTTCATTATATGTGCCCCGGTTGCATCCTACCTATTGAGTTCAGGGCTCGTGGGAAGTGCCTCTCATTTAGCTAATGAGGTGGGAAAAGCTATAGACTAGTAGCAAAGACTTATGGACGCATCAGAGATTTTCGTACTCTCTATCTAGGATGGCACGGTCTAACGACTTGATCTGGGATCAAGTCTAGTGAGGTCTCGGACCTCCACCTGACTTCGGGTTATATGAACCGACTTCGGGTTGGTTGGAGACTCTTTGTGAGTCCGATAGAGGTTTTGACCTCTGGGCTAAATCTGTCAGTTGGGAATGATGTGTTTGTGACTGACCCACTTTTGTTCTGAAATAAAGAGGCCAACAAAGAAAGTTACGGTGGGATGACGTACGATATTTGATTGCACTGGTGGATGGAGTTCTCCCTAGTTGAGAGGGATTGTTAAATTTGGACAACTAGGTCCAAACTCCATCTTGTGATGCTCAGATGAAGATTCCAATATTTGTATTGGATTCCTCTTTCAGAGAGGTGTAAAATCGATCTAAAATTGATTTTAATCTGATGAGCAGAAAATTTATTTTGAATTTATTATTTATAATAAATTTAAGTGCAGATCGACCTTAAGGTTTTTACCCCTAGCAGATGTGTCACACACCTCTCATGATTGGTATTTATAGGGTCAACGTTGGAGCATTTTTCCAATCATCTCAACACACATCTACTCCTCTTATACGAGCATCTAAGGAGCAAGAAGGACGAATTTTACCGCAGCAAGAAGGACGAAATTTACTGCAGCCAAAAATCTGCGGTTAGGGTTTCTGGGGAAGTTTGACCAGCGTTGACTTTGGTCAACACATGGTCCGATTGGGCTAAATTTTGGAGGATACTTCGATCTAAGGAGGCCGTACTATTTGGCACAAAAATCAAGGTCAAATGTTGACCAGAAGTTGAGTTGTGTTGACTTTTAGTGCTACTGCCCTGCGTTGACTTTTCTAGCCAGCGTTGACTTTTCTAAGGTTGACTTCTAAGTTGACCATGTGACTATTTTGAGGACTGTTGTGACACATGCTGGGTTGGATGACCGTGAAGTCTTTGTTGGTTGAAGCATCCTGTTGACTGCTGTTGATATTACAACAAGATGATGAGCTTAGTGAAAAGAGTCGCCTTCACTAAGTGGGCCCGCAGGCTATTTTTGGCGCAAGTCTATTTTTAGGCTATGTCTATTTTTAGACATGTCGATCATATTCTATGAGTTTACTTGGGGATATTTATTTGTGGATGGTTGGTCAAGTTGGAAAAAATAGATGGACTTCTATTTTTAGACATGTTAAGGCGAGTCTATTTTTTTAGATTTAACGATCTACAAATAGATATGTGAAATATTGTGCTCTTAATAATATTTGGACTATAAACATTATCTTATTCTCTTGGAGCACTTCGGTTAAGTGCACGGATGTGTACAGTGCAGACCGAAGGAATTACGCTGTTCTGAGTTTAAGTGGAGCTATTTCTGTGGAGACTTTAGTTAGAACTCATGTGACGAGTTTTGGTGGAGTTATTGAGACGTTCGGTGGGACCGTATTCGGTTGCTTTCCGGTTGGAGCACGATTGAGCTAGTTGTATCTAGTCTAACTGGTTGATACACTAGTGAGAGTGGTGTGAATTAATTAATAATTAATTCACTAATTATTAACTCATTAATCAACTAAAGAATACATCAGTTAACTACAGTGCATGGACAGTTTCAGTGGAGACCAGTGGAGAGGTAGGTGAAAGAGCAGGTTGACTATCGGTTGTGACTATAGTGTTGCATGATTTGCAACACACAGTGATTGGAGATTCCAATGAGGATTGCATGAGCAAGGCTGGACCAATTCGAGTTCATTCAGAGCCAATATCCAGCAGGGATTGTGCAGTAGAGGCAGGCTAGCAGGTGGCAAAGATCGGTGCATGGATTTCCTAGATTGAGCCTGATTAGTGTGTAGCGATTGTATTGTACTGAGAGCTTGACATGATCAAATTTGTATGAGGATTGTTACATGATCTCTATGACATATATTATATACAGATAGTTGTGGTTTTTAGCTTCAGGATTTCCCATTAAAACACTGTGTTCATATGTGTGAATTTTTATGGTTTCAATGTGTGCATGCAATTGATTTAATTTCCACAAGTAATGATCAATAGTAGAAGAGATTATGTATTATGCATGAAGTCAAATAGTGTGTGATCAGGAGAATCTTGGATGTATAACGCATTAGTTATATAGTTTCTACATGGTATCAGAGCGATATTGATCATTGGAGCAATTGCAAAGCATTGAAGCGGTTGAGTTTTGTGCTGGTGGAATTCAAATTTGCAGTAGTGTTTTCTTGGTGTCGAAGTTGAGATGTCTTTCAACGGATTGCGATTGGAGTATGCCCTTGAGGGTAGCTCAAATTATATTGCATGGAAGGACAGGATGGAGGCGGTGCTCGAGGATAATGGGTTGAAGGAGTTCATAGATGCAGAAATTCCAAAACCTTCTTCTAACGATGTTGCCGCACTTGATGCATGGCAAAAGAAGACAGAAAAATGTAGAAGGATTATGTTAGAAGGTGTGAAGGATCACATAGTGTCCAACCTTCATGGTAAAGCTTCTCCATTCTTGATGTGGAAAGCTTTGACAGACTTGTTCCAAAGAAAGAGCGACCAGAGGAAGTTGGCGCTCAAGGATAAACTCAGGAAGATAAAATGCAGAAAGGCGACAATATACCCAAGTACCTCACGAAGTTTTTCCAGTGCAGGGATGAGCTGGGAAGTGTGGGGTTTACTATAGATGAAGAGGAATTAGTGAGCTTGGCTCTCCTTGGGCTTTCGAAGAGTTGGCATTCCTATGAGGACTCTATCAATGGTCGGGAGAAACTGCCAGGATGGGAGCAACTTTGGTCAGATCTTGTGCAGGAGGAGATAAGGCGGAGTACCAGGGACGGATCTTCATCGAAGAATGAAGATGAAGAAAATTGTGCTTTGGCTACCAAAGCAAGGAAGGGAAAGAGCAAGAAGAATACTTCTCAATCCGGTGCGAAAGGCAAGAAGCAGGACATGTCCAAGGTGAAGTGATTTCACTGTCACCAACACGAACATTACGCCACTAATTGTCCACAAAAGAAGAAAAATAAGCAGGTTGCTGGATCTGCAGCTAGAGAGGCCTTAGCCTCGCAGTTTGCGCTGGATTTTTCGCTGATCGCATGCTTGGTCTCAAGTATGATGGGTTCAGTGTGATTTCTTGACAGTGGTGCGTCTTCCCATATGACCGGAGACAAAGATTTGTTTACTGATCTGGATGAGAAGGATCTTGGAGTGCACATTGAGATGGGCGATGATGGTAGATACAGTGCGACTAGTATCGGGACCATTTCCTTTGAGAGGGAGTCTAGCAAACCTTTCATCTTGAAGGATGTCATGCATGTTCCAGGATTGAAGAAGAATCTTATCTCTGTGGCGATGTTGGAAGACAAGGGATATGATGTTGTCTTTAGCGAGGGAAAGGATTTCTTGCGCAGTAAAGCAACTGGTGAAACCCGGAGGATAGGGGTTCGAGTTAAGAACCTTTATCAATTACAAGTAGATGGCTGCGCAGCAATGGCAGGCAAGGCAGAAGGAGTGGTGAGCTGAGATGAGGGTGAGCTATGGCACAGGAGAGTGGGCCATCTTCACCATGGCGCTTTGAAAATTTTGCAGCAGATTTCTACCGGGCTTCCCAAAGGTACACTTGCACAGTCAGATCAGTGCAAGGGATGTAACTTGGGAAAATTTGTGAAAGTCACATTTCACGAGAAGGATAGTCGTGCCACGACGATCTTTGAGAGAATTCACAGAGACGTGTGTGGACCTTTCTCAGTAGCTTCGACAGCAAAGCACACGTACTATGTGATATTTGTTGATGATTTTTCTCATAAGTGCTAGATCTTCTTCATGTAGAAGAAGAGCGAGACATAATCAAAGTTCTGTGAGTTCAAGGCACTGGTTGAGAAAGATTCGGGGAAGCAGGTGAAGGCTCTTAGGAGCGATAATGGTGGTGAATTCATCTTTGGCGAATTCAAAGACTTTTGCAGCATAGAAGGAATTCGAAGAGAGCTCATAGCTCCTCATAACCCATAGCAGAATGGGGTGGCGAAGCAAAAGAACAAAATGATCGTGGGTGCTGCACGGGTGATGTTGCATGATCAGAGCCTTCCCATACACTTGTGGGCTGAAGCATGCAACACTGCGGTTTATGTGCAAAACCATTGTCCTCATAGAGTACTTGGCATGAGTACACCCGAAGAGGCGTTTTCTGGTAAGAAGCCTGATATTTCTCATTTGAAGATTTTTGGCTCACCTGTTTACATTCATGTGACGAAGGATGTCAGGAAGAAGCTGGAGCTGACCATAGAGGTTGGGATATTTGCGGGGTACACAGAAACACCCCACAACTATCGTGTGTATTTGCCAGACAGTCGGAAGACTGTTGTGCGATGGGATATCAAATTTCATGAGAAGAAAGCCATGAAGTGTTCGCTTGAGAGGGAGCCACACTTGCATGCAGATGAGGAGCTATGAGTTCCTAAGGATGAGCCTCGGGATGTGGATCAACCACAAGAGGAGGTTTATGGAGTGGAAGAAACCACTCATTTGCGCCAGCAGCCAGGCCTTTTCAGAAGTTTAATGCTCTGGATCTTGATGCGAGAAGATTTTGGGAGCACCTACATCACAACGCAGAGACGAGAAGCCGGTCACACCGGCAGTGTATTGGACCACATAGCTGCGATGACGAAGTGTGGCAGTGACAGAGCCATCCTCTTTCGAGGAAGCTGTGGAGGACCCTGCATGGGTAGATGCCATGGTGGAAGAGTATGATTCAATTGTTAGAAACAGTGCATGGGAGATTGTCCCAAGGCCGGAAGGGAAATCAGTGGTAGATTCGAGATGGATCTACAAAGTGAAGCAAGTTGCTGACGGGAGCGTCGAGAATTACAAGGCAAGATTTGTTGCATGGGGCTTCTCACAGATTGAGGGGATCGACTATGAGGAAACCTTTGCACCTGTCGCAAGGTATTCTTCCATACGAAGCATTCTAGCTCTCTCAGCGCAGATGGGATGGCACATTCATTAGATGGATGTGAAGACTACGTTCCTCAATGGAGTCATTGAGGAGGAGGTGTACATAGAGCAGCTCGAAGGTTTCGAGATCTTCAGCAGCGAGTTGCATGTGTGCAGGCTCAAAAGAGCGCTATATGGGTTGAAACAAGCACCTTGTGCTTGGTACACACGGATAGACAATTATTTCACCGATCTTGGATTCACCAAGAGTGAGGCGGATCCGAACCTATACCAGATTGTAGTGGAGGGTAAGTTGCTGATCATTGTGCTTTATGTAGATGATTTGATTCTGACGGGTGATGAACAGTTGATGCTCTCATGCATTGATACTCTCATGCAAGGCTGATCTTACAAAAGAGTTTGAGATGAAGGACTTGGGCCTCCTTCATTATTTCCTGGGATTGGATATTTGGCAGCGCAGTGATGGATTGTTTGTGTCTCAAGGCAAGTATGCCCGGGAGACATTGGAGAAGTTCAACATGCATGGCTACAAGCCTATCGACACTCCTCTTCCTGGTGGTTGGAGGAAAGAGGATGCTACATCGACAGAGGTAGTGGATTCCACTATTTACCGACAATTGGTGGGGTCACTTATGTATCTAGTCAATACACGACCTGACATATGCTACGCTATTAACCAGCTTTCACAAGCTATGGTTAAGCCTACCAAGCTCTTTTGGAAGGCAGGCAAGCATGTATTGAGATATCTCAGAGGCACATTGGGATATGGATTATGGTACAGACAGTCGGATGAGGTGAAGCCGCATGGCTTCACGGATGCAGATTAGGCAGGGAGCCCAATGGACAGAAAGAGCACATCTGGAGGGATTTTCAGTATTGGGTCGACAACAGTTTCTTGGTACAGCAGGAAGCAGAGATCCGTGGCACTCAGTTCAGCGGAGGTCGAGTACATGGCAGCGAGTTTGGCTGCATGCGAGGCTATATGGATGAGGAAGATCCTGGTCAGGTTGTTCGATTCACATTTAGATCCTACTGTGATATATTGTGATAATCAGAGTTGCATCAAAATCTTGGTTAATCCATTATTTCATGATAGATCTAAACACATTGATATCCAGTATCATCATATCAGAGATTGTGTGCAGCGGAAGATCATGTTACTTTCTTACATTCCTACGGAGGATCAGGATGCTAATATCTTGACGAAGGCGCTCACCAAGAGAAAATTCGAATACCATAGAGGTAGGATCGGGGTGGCAGATAATCCCTATCTTGTTGAGAGGGAGTGTTGAGATTGCAATTAGATGATGAGCTTAGTGAAAAGAGTTGCCTTCACTAAGTGGGCCCGCAGGCTATTTTTGGCGCAAGTCTATTTTTAGACTATGTCTATTTTTAGACATGTCGATCATATTCTATGAGTTGCAGGATGCTATTTGTGGATGGTTGGTCAAGTTGGGAAAATAGATGGACTTCTATTTTTAGACATATTGGGTGGAATCTATTTTTAGATTGCCAGTCTAAAAATAGATATGTCGAATTTTATTAGCTCTTAATAATATTTGGACTATAAACATTATCTTATTCTCTTGGAGCACTTCAGTTAAGTGCACAGATGTGGCACAGGAGCTGACAGAAGGAATTACGCTATTCATGAGGGTTAAGTGGAGCTATTGCATGGAGACTTCAGTTAAAACTCATGTGATAGAGTTTGGTGGAGTTATTGAGGTAGTTGGTGGAGTTGTGTTCAGTTTAACTCAGTTAGACACAGTTGAGCTAGTTGTATCTAGTCTAACTTATTGATACACTAGTGAGAGTGGTGTGAATTAATTATTAATTAATTCACTAATTATTAACTCATTAATCAACTGAAGAATACATCAGTTAACTACAGTGCATGGACAGTTTCAGTGGAGACCAATGGAGAGGTAGGTGAAAGAGAAGGTTGACTATCAGTTGTGACTATAGTGTTGCATGATTTTCAACACACAATATTTGGAGATGACAATGAGGATTGCGTGAGCAAGGCTGGAACAATTTGAGTTCATTCAGAACCAATATTCAGTAGGGATGGCATAGTAGAGGCAAGCTAGCAGGTGGAAAATATTGGTGGATGGATTTGCTAGATCGGGCCTGATTAGTGTGTAGCGATTGTATTGTACTGAAAGCTTGACATGATTAGCTTTGTATGAGAATTGTTACATGATCTCTATGACATATATTATATACAGATGGTTGGGGTTTTTAGCTTCAGGCTTTCCCGTTAAAACACTATGTTCATATGTGTGAATTTTTATGGTTTCAATGTGTGCATGCAATTGATTTAATTTCCGCAAGTAATGATCAATAGTAAAAGAGATTCTGTATTATGCATGAAGTCAAATAGTGTGTGATCAGGAGAATCTTGGATGTATAATGCATTAGTTATATAATTTCTACAACTGCCGTAACGCACCATCACCTTTATCTATTTCTGACTTGTCTTCTAAAGGATCACTGGTATGTTCTATCTGCATTTTACTTGTAAATTCAAGTGATTGATGTTGATAAAAGTAAAGTTGCATCAAGCATAGAACATCTACATAAATTTACAATTAAGCACCTACACTAGGGTGGGACCCACAGGTTTATTTTGGTGCATGTCTATTTTGGTTATCCCTTAATTAAGATGGACAATAAACTATAATCTATTCTCAATGATAACTTGTAATAGTTAACTGAGAGTTATAAACTCAGTTAGCTAGTGGATTTCGAGTTAGAGGTTGTTGGTGAGGCATGCAGAGTAATTCTAGTTGTAATAGAGTTCGAAGTGCAGTGGTGCATGAGTTAGTGCAAGTTGTAAATAGTTTAACTCAGTTAAGTGAGTTAAACTCAGTTGTGCTAGTTGTAACTGAAGATACACTAGTGAGAGATCAAGTGCATTAAATATTAATTAATTCACAATCAATGATCTCACATGCAACTAAGGATTTACTATTATAGGTTGCATGCATGTCAGTTCTAGTGGAGACCCAGTTGAGATCTAGGTGAAAGGGAAGTGTGACTATCAGTTGTGATATTAGCAGGCTACCCAGGTGTAGTTAAAATACCACAGGATGCCCATGATACTCAGTGCAGGTGAGGAAGGTTGAAATTCCTTGTGATTAGGGATTGCGTGAGCAAGGCAGGCTGAAGACAGTCTGAGAATTGGCTGAGTATTGGCCCAATTTTCTCTAGATCGATGTGAGACAATTAGCTGAATACAGGAGGACTCTTATGAGAAGAGTTGTATGTAATTGTTTCATGATTCCTTGTGGAATATACAATATATGATAGAGGGGTTTTGAGTAGCAAGCTTTCCCCAAGAAATTATCTGTGTTGTGTGTGATTGATCTTTCTTCATGTTCATGTGATTAGCGATTGTGTTTTTAATTCTGCAAAAGTTTTGTAGAATTGATTCAGTATTTAACTTTAGTACATTGTTAGGTCAAGTGAATCCAAGATATATATGCATATTGTATAATTTCTACAAATAATAGACTCCAATAAAAACAAGTATTAGGTTATGGTTAGTCTTGTTAGACAATTTTTTTGATAATGGTTATAAGATATGATTTATATGTTCACGATTTTGATTATTTTCAATGTTTTTTTATATACATATAAATGTTGTAAAATTATATAAAAAAACTATTAATTTTAAAATAAAATATATGGAATAATTTAAATTATTTATTTTTATATGTTTTCTAAACTTTTCAATTATAATTAATAAAATTTGATAAGACATTTAAAATAGGTTATAATACTTCTAACCAAATCAACTGAAATCTCAATAAAATATATATCATTTATTTAATTATGATTAGAACTAAAACTAAAAGATAACGATGCACCGTGTGACTATATATAGCCCTCTACCTATCCATACTATGTTTGACAAACGAAGATATGAATTGACATATTAAGACCTTGCTCATCTTGATCAATTACAAATCTTTATTATAATATAGAATTAATGAGAGCTTAAGCTAAAAAGTTACTTCTAATCATTTTCGAAGAGATATCTACCATATTAGAAAATGATATATACCTTTACGTTGAAGGATTAATAAGTGCACATTAAATTAATATTTCCACGTATTTATTAAATAATAAAATGATTTACCTTTACGTTTAAGAACTGATCACTTCATATTAAATTAAGATTGGGTCAATCGGTTCGTATTAAATTAATATTTCCAAATGATTATCTTTACACGATGGACGAAATTATTTATTTGCCGATTGGCATGTCAGATTAAAAATCTATGTGCACAAGTTTGTCAAGTTTTCCTATGGGTATTAATGGTACTACAGAATTGGCATTTTAATAAAAATTCGCACGTAACAGTCAAGTGAGAATAAACTGTAGGTGGATAAAGGAGTATTAGATAAAGGAAATCAGGTTAAATAATAAAAATGAACTAAATAAATAAAATATTTAAAAATATTTTTAATATTTTTATAAATTAATTGAAATAATAATAGAAAGATTTTTTTAAGATAATTTTGATTTAAAATTTTATTAGAATTACAGTGGAAGCTTAAGTTTCACACCAGTTTTGTTCTTAAAATTTGATTCTTGATGTTTTGAGTAATATTAAGAAATTTTTAGATTATAGATGTTTTTTATAAATAAGTTAATATAATATGTTTGTGAGACTTCAAATTATGGGAAAAAATAAATTGTTCACTAAATTATTTGAGCTAAGATTTTTTAACTAATATATTATATGGTTTTATCATTTATTACAATAAATCGTTATATTGTAGTTGCTTTAAGGTGATAGATTACAATGAATTTTATATATCAATTTAAACCTATTTTAAACTAAATCTATCACTAATTTAAAAAGATTTATTTTATTTTATTTTTATAAAAAAATAATCATTTAATTAGAAATGATTATTTATTTTTTATATTTAAAGTAAATTTAAGTCGATTTAAATTTTTTTAAATATTAATTTGTAATTTGTAATTTTTTATTTAATCTTATTGTATATTATATATATATATATATATTCTTACACTAGTTTGTTTATTAGTTTTTTTATTATAGTGAATAGGTATGTCACTATAACACTATGAGTATATCTAATAGTCAGTAAGCTGGATATATGAAGAATCTAACTTAGCAAGGGCTTAAATGTTCTGACCTTATTAGAGTGAGATCTATCCTAAGAGTTGTCTAGGGTTCTTAGCAAGAGTTGAGATGTCATGTCCTCTCATGGACAACCTAGTGGTTGGCACAATGGGATGTTATCCTCTTCAACTAGTTTCAAATCGCGTGGGGGGGCATCTTTGGCCCATGGTGATAAGGCTTAAGAAGTAGTCTCCCCTATCTTCCGGGGGTCTCAACTCTTGCTAAGTCATAAATTCATGGTATATCAAGCTTACAAGTTGTTGGATATACCCTTATTGTTATAGTGGCAACCACTAGGTTTGATCTCGGGCTTCCCCAAATTACTACAATGGGCAACCACTAAGGTTGATCTTGGGTCTTTTGAGACTTATAGATTGTTGGATATATTCTTGTTCTTATAGTGGCAACCACTAGGTTTGATCTTAAGCCTCGCCCAAATTATGCCAACTGCAACAGCCAAAGTTGATCTTGAGCCTTGCCCAAATCACTGGAGGAGTTGCCAATTCACCATGTTTAAAAAAAAGGTCACCTCCCTACCTCACTAAAGTAAGATATTTTCTAAAAGTTGCATATGAAGTTGCATACTCTTTGAACCTTATCACTCTTTGAACCTTATCACATCAGCCAAACATATCCCCTTATCACTCTTTGAACCTTATCACATCAGCCAAACATATCCTTTGAAATTATGTTCGAATAAATAGCAAACAAAGCCTACTTTAAACCACTTCATTGCTGCAACCAATGGTTCTCCGAATCACTTTAGCTACTGATCCAAACTAATTTGTTGAGTTAGTGAGACTTCTCATCCTGTAAACACCGGTGACAACGCAAAAAAATAGCCATCCATGCCATCAAAGTAGGGTTAGGGTTTAGTGGCGACCTACCAATAGCCATCCGTCCCACCAAAGTAGGGTTAGGGTTTAGTGGCGACCTACCAATTTTGTTTTCTGTGGTGCATTGTTACGAAGAGGGAGACCCGTAAGTGACAACCGCCTATTTTTGCTGTGGATTGTCAAGCTCCAGCTTCGGTGGATAAAATAGAGTTGAATGATAACAACCAGAAGCCCGAATGAAGGAATGCCTCACCTTGCAAGGAAATCAAACGCAAATTATGCAAAAAGTTATTAATGCCGTTTTTCCATAACCGACTTTCGGTGCTCTTCGGACTCTTTTCAATAAGTTAGCGTGGCGTGTGAAGAAAAGAGGGGGCAGTACAGGTTTATTGGCATAGATTTTAACGTTTGCATCTGTCTTTGCTTTCCTTAAATTCAAAGGTTGCTATTGTAATGCCGGTGAGATCAGTCTAGGGGTTTTTAAATAAAAAACCCAAACCATCCACCATACTGCCTTTCGTGTCACGCCCCCTGTTTCTTTTGTAACTGTACTGCGTGGTGCCCCACATCCACCGCCATCTCCTTCACACTTTTTCCGCCTTTAACCCAATCTGAGACAGATAATCGACCTGTAAGAAGTCTATAAAATTTGCCCGTCTTTTATGATCTTGAATACAGAAATATGGGAGGGTCCAACAAGAAGCGGGTCAGAGAAGAGCAAGAGTTGAATCTGCCTGAGGAGTGTTACAGACAGAAACAGGGGCGTTTAATGGAGTACGAGGTTGGGTTAGCCTCTGACAAACCTGAGAACGTCTGTAATCAGAATTTTCCAGAGTTTTGCTCGCTTTCAAATGAGTATTCGATGTTATGGAAGGATCCAGTGAGTTGGGAAGATAAAGTTGACTTCGGAATCCGAAGCATAGCAATTATCAGGGAGCAATCTTATATATTGGACTATCTCCATGAGTCTGCTGGAGATAATAGTAGGGAAGAAGTTGCAGAGCACCAGAAGCTGCAGGTGGAGGAGGAGGGTTGTTTGAGAGGGTCTCTCTTTGAAGCCAACGATGATCAGCTCTGGAGGCCTCAGAGTCCTTTGTCAAGTACAGAAGCTCTGTTTTCTCTGGATTTCATGGGCAGATATGACTGCACAGGTCTGTTGCAGGATGACAGTATTGATCGGGGCACTGCTTCTTGCTTCAGTATTTGGGAACAAGATGATCATCTCAAAGATGAGAAAAATCATGCAGATGGCATTGGGCTGGTCTCGGATTCGATCTGGGGGGCTCCAAAGGATCAATCTCAGTTTTCTGAAACGGTTGAATTTGAGAGCTCTCTGCCATCACTGTAAATAGGGTATATAAGTTTTTTCCCTAGGTATGGTTATATTGTGATCAGCCCACCCAAAAAGCCCCCTGAATTCTGCAGGCGCAGCTTCCAGGCCAGGTCGGGAGCCAACTGGAGGTGCCCCAGCGGACCCGGAAACGTGACACAACAGCCGGATATTCAGGGTTCACGAACTGTTTTCCACATAATCGTTTCAGTTTTCACATTCAATAAAGAATGACAGCATATGGCGTGGAGGTTCGAAAGGGTTGAACAATTTAGTATTGTTGTGTTTTGGTGAATTTCTACTTTCAGAAATTCTGCCACATAGCTCGATTGTATGTTTTACATTTCCATGAATAAATACAGGTTGTTTGTAATTGTTCTCGCTTTGGTGTACTCTGTTTTTTTATTTCTCCAAATTACATCAAATGGTACCTTTTAGCCTATATTTCCAAGTCACAGATTTGCATTCCTGGTAACAATGACAAAATCCTTTTAGCCTATATTTCCTAGTCACAGTTTTGCATTCACGTTCTCCTCCATTACCTTGACTATCACAACTCAATGTGGATGTGCTTGACATGATGAAATTTGGTCACTATTCACCTCAAACAACATCACTGTACATCAAACCTAGCATACAGTGGGAGATGAACTGAGTGTCGATGTCACCAACCCCAACCCCTGAAGTTATCTGGATTTCATATTTTAGAATAAATTCCATATTTTAGAATAAATTTGGAATTTGGAATTTGCAATGGACATAAGAATGCATATCGTCTGGGCATTCAAATATGATTTTATTTTGTTAAAGTATTATATATTGTAACTGTGTTTTCAAAAAACCTATCATGTAAGTCATCTTAAAATGGCCAAAACCTGGGAAAAAAATCCATGGGTAAATTTTCGATCACATCTCTCCTTGGAACATTAAGACAGTTGAGAATTATTTATCCCACACTCCGAGTGTCTCTATTACACAAGTACAATTGTCATGGTTTTTTCAAAACAGGGTTATAATTCAATTAAGATTGCACTCATTATTTTCAAAATTTAAAATAAATAGAAGATTGCATTCATTATTTTCAAATTTGTCATAAAAATATTGTTGTTGGGATAATATTTTACTAAGTAGAAAGGAGGAGGCACAACAATCCATAATTATATGAAAATAATTTATGACAATTCTAAAACAAAATCTCTAACTCATGGCACACCTAGGTGAGGATTTGAACTAGTGGTGAATATTGCTATGTAAGAAAGGTCAATGTGTTTTAGAAGCCATTAAAAAGTGTTATTAAATGCCACATTGAATGATAAACTTTTGAATGGTTGAGGGTTGTGAAATTCAAAGCAGGTTTTCTTTGGCTTTTAAAGCAAGAAATATAGTTTTTAACTATGAGTATGTTGGTAATGCTTGTAAATTTGCAATGAAATTGGAAGAGAAGTTCGTGCTATGACAAAAGGCAATCTTAGAAGTCATTCAATCATGTTGGAAAATCAATAACCTAGTCCAATCCTATGGTAGTGGTTTGAACCTCATCAAACATCCATTCATTCAAATGAACATTGCAAAACACAAAAGACAACAATGGTCATGGATAGGAATTAAATTAATGATACTAATCATCAAACATCCATTCATTCAAATGAACATTGCAAAACACAAAAGAGAATAATGGTCATGGATAGGAATTAAATTAATGATACTAATCATGAACCACACGGGCTTCACGGGGAGCAATACCATACCACGTGAGTTCATATTGGGGGATATATATTGAGAAACAAATGATATAATATATTGAGAATATATTAGAGAGTAAAGGGTTTTTATATTGGCAAGCATAAAAGGAGGGATATATATTGAGGAACAAATGACATAATATATTCACAATATCAAGTGAAAGTAGGGGCTTTTTTAAATTGGGAAGGCGTATTGGGTTTGTATTGGTAGGGGGTTAAATAATGTGATTTTTAGAGGTATTTTCCAATATGTAGTCAAACTAGGGGTATTGTTTAGTATGCCACGAACGCACATGATATGTTAGAGGTTCATTGAGTGAAGCCCCGTGTCATGAACCTCCAACAAGTCTTGTCGTTAACACTAATGAACCAATCATGATGCAATCACAACAATCCTAAATCAATCATGATGCCATCACAACGATCCTATAATGTTGTGACCAAGCATGCACTAGCATCACAACCCTCCATGCCAATGTAAGCCCAATAATTCCCTATCATGGCACCAAAGGAGGATGCCATGTTTTAGATGAAAGAACAATTGAACATCGCCTCTCTATAAGCAATGTCTTATTGATTGTCTTTAGTGATATCCCATTAAATAGTTACAAAAATGCAAGTAAGCATTACTTAAGAAACAATGCAACATATCACATACAATCCCACCATTGCAAAGCAAAGTCTTTTGTGATGTTTCTCTATTGGAGGTGTCGCATGTCTAAACTAAGCCTATTATTTTTCACTTTTTCTTTTCTCCTTTGAGCATCCCATATAATCGAGTAGCTTAGTCAATATGTGGCACTAGCATGCCCTTGCTAATTGGGCTTAACCAACAATCAATGTGCTTTAGCTAAACAATATGTAAAACAACCATCATCCATAGTGATAGAAACTAAGAAACTAGCATTATGGAGCTCAATTTTCCTTTAATACACATACACACACAAGTATGCTCAAATCATCAAGTACATAAACCATTATACTCTACTTATCCATTTCACCAATGTTAGCATAAGCATGCAACATCCATAATGGTCGATGGCTAATTAGCAAAGGGAGCCATCAGAGAATTGTGCACTTGGGGAGAGACTTGACAAAGGAAGTGTTGCTACCCCTACAAGTGGACGGTCAATGATCACGAGGACTTCATTGGGGAGAAATACCATACTACGTGAATTCATATTGGGGGATATATATTTAGGAAAAAATGACATGATATATTGAGCATATAATAGGGGGTAAAGGGTTTTTAGATTGACATGTATAAAAAATGGAGCTCAAAGTTAATGAAAAAATATAAAGGGGTATAAAAAATGTTAATGAAAAAATGGATGCCTACGATATCTAGTGAAAGTAGGGGCATTTTAAATTGGGAAGGTGTAATGGGTTTGTATTGGTAGGGGGTTTAATAATGTGATTTTTAGAGGTATTTTCAAATATGTAGTAAAATTAAGGGTATTGTTTAGTATACCACGAACACACGTTATATGTCAGAGGTTCATTGAATGAAGCCCGCGCGCCAATGATGCACCAAAGGATCAAGAACCGTAACACTTGTGAGGAACTTAAAGAAAGGCCCACAAACTAGGAAGGGCCACTAGGTTGATCGGTGAATGGATAGCACAACAACAAAGCTAAAGGTTGAGTGAATTGGCAACCAATGTTGTTTTCACTTTAGAGTGCTTGGACCTAGGAAACAACAAAATTAAGTTGTACAAGTCCAAAATGGGTCTCAATAACACATTACAAACAACACATTAAGTGCCTATTAGACAATTAAAAAATCAACAAAATCATAAACAAAAGTGGTACAGTGAATTCACATAGTTTTCTTGGTGTAGGAGTATTTGATTACTCAATATGTCATGTAAAAGTACATAGAAGACCTCCATTATATAGCAATAGAGGAGGCCCAATGTCGGTTAAGGATAAATACGACAGCTAGAAAGATGCAAGTCCCTATGTGAGCTTACAACTCACCATACTTACCTCATAGGAAAATGATGTGAAATTTTTATCTATTGCAGGAACTAGAAATTATTCTTCTAATTGGAAATTTAATTATGCAGTTTATTTTCTATGGAAAACAACAAATAAAATCACAACTGCAATTTTCACCATAAAAATACCGTGGAAAATAAAATACTAAAAACTGAGAAATTCTAGCACACACAAGAATTTTAACACAGTTATTTTTGGACAATTGTCCTTGGAAAACCCAATGCAGAAAAATTTGTGCAAAAGATGAGGGTTTTATTATAATTCTTCAACAACAATTATAAGTACAATAATTTAGATACCCAACTGGCGATCTAATCTGAGGAAAAATACTGGAAAATTTTTCATGAGAATTTTCTCTTACTCCACAACTATTTTATGCCTCCAAAATTGCCTCCTCGGTGTCTACGATGAGCCTCCCGCATCATTCTCTACGCAGAGCTTACACTAGCCCTATGAGAATTTCAGCCTTTCTCCTTTTGCCTCTTTTGGGGACTGGAAACCTTCCTACCAAAATTCTCCTACCCTCCTCTTTCACCTGCTACTCACCCTCTGGCTCTATCTTCTCTGCCAAGCTATTGCTTCTGAGAAAATTGAACTTCATGGGCAACTAAGTATCTACACTGGAGCATCCTTCATCACCAGATCAATCCATTCTTATATCTTCATGTTGGGACTCCAATGGCCAAGATTAAATCTTAATCAATGGCTCAGATCATTCTTGGATCAATCCGTGTGAGTTTCTAGATGATTCTCACATTTTCTCAATTAATATTGATTAATTAATCATATTCCCTAAGTTTAGACTTTGGAAATGTTTTAAAAAAGGTTACTAATATAATTGAGACACTTCAAGGCGAAATTTCCAGAAATGATTACTAGATTTTGGATAACTCATGTATTCTATATCCTTTCAACAAAATTTCACAGTTAGAACACATCCGACGCTACAAAAACTAACACTCCCTCTTAGCGAGGAATGTATTATAATACTGTTGCAAACCTGGTAGAAACACTTTTTTTCTACACCATATCTTATCACGCTACTGATGTCTGGATGTTGTTTCCCACCAATTGTTGTGCAACTCTGATATCCACTACATCTGTGTTACTGTTGACCCTATTGAGCTACTGCCTACACAACATCTGCACTGCAACTTCCTATCATCTGTTGCTGCTACAACTACAACATCTGCAATCGAAAAATCTGTCCCTACTACTCGAACGAGTTCTCCACCATACCAATCTGTTCTCTGAAATAAATGAACTTAGCTCTCCCTAGAGCTTTTGTGAGTAGGTCTACAACCTGCTCTTATGTGGGAACATATTGTAGCTAGACCGCCCCATGTTGTACACAATATTTGATGAAATGACATCGAATATCTATGTGCTTCGACCTATCATGAAACACTGTATTCTCAAAGAGATTTATGCAACTCTGATTATCACAGTTGACACTGGCCGCTTCCATCCTCTGCCTGAACAAGCTTACTAGTAGCTTCCGAATCCATATAGCTTCACACGTAGTTTTGTTGACTGCCATATACTATGCTTTTGCAAAGCTAAGTGATACTGACTTCTGCTTCCTCCTACACCAAGAAACCATCCCTGATCCAACCTTGAAGCAGTACCCAGAAATACTTTTCCTGTCCACTAAACTTCTTGTCCAGTATGCATCTGTGAAACCAAATCGTCTAACATAATCCCCTCAAGTATATCTCAACCCATACTCGATTGTGTCACACGCATACCTCATAATATGCCTCGTTGCTGCCCAATGTACCCTCTTCGGCTCTACCATGAACTGAATTAGGGTATTGATTTCAAAAAATATATCTAGCCTAGTGTTAACCAAATACATGAGAGACCCAATGGGATTGACATCCTTGTCATCTGATGCATCTATCTTCTTCCAATTGGTGATCGTGGGCATAGTCATGGGTCTGCAATCATGCATTTCAAACCTCTTCAAAATATTTGTATTGTATCTTCCTTGTCCAAGGAAAATCTCCCCATTCTTCTGCCACACTTCCAATCCCGAGAGATAGTGCATCAACCGCAAATCCTTCATGTCAAACTCTGCTGCCAATTTCCTCTTGCAGTCCTCTATGAGCCCTGATGATCCTGTCAAAAAAAATTCATCCACATATGTAACTAGGATGAGGGGCTCACCCTAGATATTTCTTCAGTCTACGCACATGAGTGCACCTCTCATGAGTCTCAAAGCCCTCTGGTTGTTCTATGTACACCTCTTCCTCTATCACCCCTGTTGGAGTGTGTTTGGTGCACGTATGTACGAAATCACACCAACTTAAGGGGTGTGGTCTACCCACTTAAGTTATTGGTAACAGGCAGAAAAAGAAGTGGAGTCAAGCAAGTTAGTGGAACAAGCTAGAATCAATAAGCATACTAGATACAGAAATAACATGCATATATAAACTAAAAACTAAAAAAAATAAACACGAGCTCTGAAAAGAGTCAAAAGACAACAATAATATGAACAGTGGCCCTAGGCCCCTCTTATTGAGCGCTGGTAGTAATAAGAGTGAAACTTTACCCTCTTGCCAAAGGTCCCCTAGACAATGGGTTCTAGGTCCCGATGCAAGGATGTTTTTATCCCAAGCTTGCCTTGGTGCAGTCTCCCTCTCTCTCTACTGTGTTGGACTGAACTTGTTGGATGGCCAACAATTGGGTCCCCTCTATCTTCAACTCCGGCTCACACACTGTTGGTATTGCTTGGGCAGTTTTGGCCAGCATAACAACGTGTTCACCAATTCTTCATCTCATGGTGGTCTTATATAGGAGATTTCAAATCCTCTCTTCCCTCTCTTGATACATGGAGGATGGTGACCCAAGAGAGGGGGAGTATTTTTGGTGCACGTATGTACGAAATCACACCAACTTAAGGGGTGTGGTCTACCCACTGAAGTTATTGGTAACAGGCAGAAAAAGAAGAGGAGACAAGCAAGTTAGTGGAGCAAGCTAGAATCAATAAGCATACTAGATACAGAAATAACATGCATATATAAACTAAAAACTAAAACAAATAAACACGAGCTCTGAAAAGAGTCAAAAGACAACAATAATACGAATAGTGGCCCTAGGCCCCTCTTATTGAGCGCTGGTAGTATTAAGAGTGAAACTTTACCCTCTTGCCAAAGGTCCCCTAGAAAATGGGTTCTAGGTCCCGATGCAAGGATGTTTTTATCCCAAGCTTGCCTCGGTGCAGTCTCCCTCTCTCTCTACTGTGTTGGACTGAACTTGTTGGATGGCCAAAAATTGAGTCCCCTCTATCTTCAGCTCTGACTCACACACTACTGGTATTACTTGGGCAATTCTGGCCAGCATAATAATGTGTTCACCAATTCTTCATCTCATGGTGGTCTTATATAGGAGATTTCAAATCCTCCCTTCCCTCTCTTGGTACATGGAGGATGGTGACCCAAGAGAGGGGTATGATTCCTTTGTGTGCTCTAAATATTCCATTGTGTGCTCACTTAGTGTCTAAGGAGGCGTTGGTGGATGTCCTTAGGCGGCTCCAAGTAAGAGGTCACTTGTCCTTCGCTTTGTGTGGTCCCGGATAGTGACATTTCGCCACTCCCAGGATTGCACACATATCGAGAAAAAAGGCGCGCGAATGGCGCTCTTCACGAAGGATTATGCGTGCAAAGAGCATTTAGGACTTGTTCAAATTTGATTTTCCTCATACCATAGAGATTTTTAAATACTTTCTAGATTTTGTAATGTCTTCCAGCCCTGTAAGTCCTTTTGCCTGACATTAATTAATGTCGCCTTCTCCTGTATGATTTTCCAGTGTTAACAGTTGCCCCCTAATGTGTGAGGTATAGGAAGCAATATATAGCCGAAATACATTATAGTTTCTTTTTTGTATCGTGCATAGAGAGAGAGAGAGAGAGACTTGTGTGAAGGTTAGAATTGAAAACACCGTGCATATGTTCCAAGAATGACCATGTCCTAAGGGATCCCTGTAAGAAAATACAATTTACAATACATATACAAATTTTCTATGAGGCGGGCATGTCCCATGCTCATAATGCTGTGGCTAGTTAAACAAATGTAGCTAACAAATGTGTGTTCTGTCGGTATCACTGATGTGGTAGTGATGTTGGAGGTTGTTGACGACGACTGCTGACGCCCTCAGGGGAATTTTTTCTTTGACAATAGGTGGAATATGGTACCCATATGAGTAAACTTGGTATGACATATAGTTGTGCATTGTATGCATAGGTGTTGGTTGGGACCTTCCTGTGTAAGCATTGTTGAAAGAGATGCTTATGGAGGCACGGGTCTTAGACGAATTTGATCAAAGTGCAATGGTTGTAAGGTACGATACCATCTTGACATGAAAGCTTTTGTTGTAATCGAATTTTAGGAGGATCGATGACATCTGTGGACAATGATGTCTCCCATAGTGCCACCTGAGGATGCCCCTTGTATGGGGAGGGGTGATCCAAGGTACTGCTTCCTTTCTGGAAAATAAGTGTCGGAGTCGACAAAAAAGAAGCCTCAACCGAACGAGGGGTCGTTGATATGAGGGGTCGAGGACCTGGATGTGATGGGTTTAACATAGGCATGTTGGCGAACGGTGACTGAAAACTGATGATGAGAATTCAGTGGCCCAAGGTCAGAGTATACTAAGTAGCTTGGCGGTAGTCATAGTTTATTTATGGTGGAGAAATCCCTGGAGTCGGTAGGACTTCTAGGGTGGGTATAAACTGGCTATGAATGTCAAGGTGGCTTGTGCGTGGGGGTATAATACTCCGACCAAGGGTGTTCAGGGACTATTTCCGTGGGAGAAAAGATGAAATGAGAGGGTGAAGGATGTAGTGCACTTTTCAGGGTCTTTGTACACTTACCAAAAGAATAAAATAATGGGGTTTGGTTTGTACAAAACAGAGAGACGGGTACCCCAAAAGATGAAAGTGTTTGCTCACTGATGTTGTGAGGAAGGTGTTTTGCTGAGGGTGGGGGTCCCATTGGTTGGTCTCATGTGTAGGCTTGACGAAGCAGATGAGAAAGTATCATAGATGGGATTATGCTGGTGGAGCTATGGTAGGCCAAATGTGAGGCGCGGTGGTGCGCATTTGATCTGCTTGTACAACCTGGTCATCCGGGAAGGGGGTTTTAGCTTGTATGGTAAACTTGACCTATGCATGGTGAATGGATGGGCATGAGGTGCTTCTCGTACTGAAGCGGTATGGCCATGGTGTCATTTTTGTTGTGATATATGGTCTACTGTGGGTGACGAGCGCCATGGAGGGGAGGCTCTACCAACCAACAAGGATGTTTATCATGTGCAGGGTGAGGTGATGATAAACACGATCGGATGTGAGGACCCTATGGTTTATTTATGATGGATAAATGATGTCAGGATATGCAGAGTTTTTTGGGACTCTGTCATGCTGGGGGTAGAATGATACCTGCTCTAGAACTTTCAGGAGATGAAGTTGTGGATGGTTTGCAAGATTTTCCTGCAAAAACAACTCCCTCAAGTGAAAGCATCTTCTTAATCAAAATTTATTGAAAATCATGGGCTTTAAAAAGAAGATGAGAGAGGGCATACCTGTCGGCGCTGAAAATTTATTTTTTCAAGAGTGCTAATGTTTGGCATTGCCTTTGTTCACCATGGAGTGTTGATTGTGGTGCAACTTACAATTCAGAGAATGAAACTTCTTATCTCTCGTTATGGTCCTCTGAAGTTTTTTGAAAAGGGCGATATATAGGTGGATATGGCCCTAATTCAATTCATTTGTACTTGCTGAGTTTTTGAGAGGTTAGAGGCTTCTGTGTAGCAGTTCTTGCCGTTGCGGTCAGCGTGAGAACCAGGGATTAGCGAGATCATGCCTAGGTAATCTCCATGACGTCCTGCACTTTAATTTTTCATTTTTGTGGTGCTGGGGTCCATACAGACTAGGTTTGTACGGATTCTGGGTGTTTTTTCCCCTAGATTGCGCGGGCAATCGGGGCAAAGGTGCGTCCCCTGTGCGCTTTTTCAGGGATAAGCGCGTTAATGCGCTCAGTTCCCCCTTTTTAGCATGCCTGTGCAACATACAGGCGCGCAAAGCCGAGGAAAAAATATTTTGGATTTTTTGCCTATTTTTTGTGTTTTTTCTGTACTAATGGGTACCTGTTTTGATGACAGGTTATTGTGGAGGGAGCGGGATTGGCCTGAGCTCCAGATTGCTTTGGCTGTTGATGCTGGGCACGCCGTCAATTGGCACTATGGGAGCTCCTGAAGTTCACAGAGAACGAGCTACTTCGGTCGTAGGACCGACTGCTACGCTACTTGATCTGACATTGGCGCAAGAGGCGCAACATGTTCGTATTGCGGGGGATGCACCTGGTCATCCTTCCTAAGATGGATGTGTACTTTGTGACCGGGTTACTGCCTCAGGGTGAGCTTCTGAGATATCTACTCCCTGCCGGGAGAGTGGACTTGGAGAGATTTCGGAGATGCCATTGTGGTGGGGCGCCTCTTACTGAGGGGTGCATCAATGTTGCATCCGTGATAGATCTAGCAGAGTGATTGTTAGGTCCTTATATTACTAGTATAGTACCTTATTGTTGTTAGTGTAACCCCTTTATTGTTATTATTGTACCCTTGTAACCCCCATTCTGTTATTATTGTGCCCCTAAATTATTATTGTTAGGTCGGCTAGGATTACATTGTGGCCCACTAGGATTACATTATGGCCCCATGGACTCTATATATAGAAAGGAGGTTTTGTAAATTGTATCATCCAAGAATTGTTCATTTATGTAATGTATTGGAGGTTTCCCCCTCGAAGTGGCTTATTTCTAAGGCGTTGATATCTCTTTTCTTCTATTTTTGGAGCTGGTTACACAACATTTGGTATCAGAGCTTTGGGATTCTAGGGTTTCGCTGCTCCAAACAGGTCATCGTGGCATTTTCGCTATAACTTTTTTTCTACGAAGCTTCAGAAGCTGAAATTTCTAGGGTACGAAGCTGAAATCTTGAGGAAGGTTGTCTAAAAATTTCAGATCTTGGTTCGCAATATTTGAGGAGATATCATCTGTGGAAGTTAGGTATTTTTTCAGGCTCATAAACAGGTCATCGTGGCATTTGCGCTATAAATTTTTTTGTACGAAGGTTCAGAGTCTGAAATTCATATGGTGCAAAGCTGAAAGCCTGAGGAAATTCGTCAAAAAATTTCAGAGCTTGGTTCGCAATATTTTTGGAGATATGATCTGTGGAAGGTAGTGCTTTTTCAGGCTCCTGAATTGCATCTCAAAGAGGTGATCGTGGGAAAACTTCAATAACTCTCTCTCTGGGCATTGGATTGAAGTACCGTAAAAAGTGGTCGCAAGTACACAGACTGAAGTTTCTGGGCTATCAATTTTAGAGACAAAGGACAAAACAGTGACACGTGGCAAGTCGTACAAGTTCGCTCTACTAAACCAGTCCATAATTAGGTCATTGTGGGAGATTGGACACAACTTTGTCTTGGAGAATCCAAATCAGGTCAGACCTGTGGCATTGGAAAGAAGCTTCAGAGATCGACTACAGGGCTGAATTTCAGATATCAAAGATTTTCAACTACGTAGATAATTCAATTTCAATATCGAGCTCCTAAAAGCTAGTAAAAGGTGTGTATTTTTTTCCGAATTGCATAAGTCTTGTTTGAAGAATCAAGTTGAATTGATTCCAAGGGCATCTTGTAGAATAGATATCAATATTGGATTCTAAAATGGCCTCTAAAAAGAATTCAACACCCATCAAGCCTTCAGAAGGCTCTACCATGACTCATGAAGATGAAGAATTGCAACATGATCTATCAAAATTACAAGAACAAGTGCAACAAATTTCACTCTCGCAAAGAGCAGCAAAAAAATGAAATGGAAGTTTTGAAGAAAGGTGTGCAAGTGAAGATGGATGGTTTGAACAAAGGTACAGTTTTCGTTATGGATATGGAAGCAAGATGGAAGCTCTTTATGACTAAGGCGTGGGAAGCAAAATGAGGGTGTGCAAGCTAAGATGGATGGCATGGAAGCTAAGATGATTGGTTTGGAAGCTAAGATGGATGGCATGGAAGTGGGCATGGAAGCTAAGATGGATGACATAAAAGACAACATGGAAAACATGAAGAGTGATCTAAAAGCATACATGGAAGGCTTGATGACAAGCTTAAAACCATAAATGATTCCTAATGGCGGAAATATAGGAGAAGAACCTCATGATGAGAACAAAATAAATGTTAATCGTGATTTCATAAACTCGAATGTTGGTGGGAAGAACCACCATATTCCAAAATGGATATGAGGAAGTTTGATGGAAAGGATCCTGTAACATGGATACTACAGATGGAGCAATATTTTGATCTCCATAACGTGCAAAACACACAAAAGGTACGCATTGCAACTTTACATTCAGAACAAAATACATTTGTATGGTATCAATGGCTTTGCTCCCGTAAAAAAATTGTCACTTGGTCAATTTTTACGGAGGAAATGATAGCACATTATGAGGATACAAAGAGCAACACCTTCTTTACCCAATTGATAAATCTAAAACAAAAGGGTTTAGTGGGGCAGCACATTGAGGACTTCCAAAAATTGAATATAAGGGTAACTGATATTCCAGAGGAACACAGGATTGATCTCTTCATAGGCACTCTAAAGGATAACATCCAACATGAAGTTCGTGTTTTGGAACCTGATTCATTGGAGAAGGCATTCAGGTTGGCAAGAAAGTTGAATGTAAAATTATGGCGACAAGGAAGCCTACCACTCAATTCTATAAAGAAGGAAGTGTTGCTACGCCTAGATTTCCACAACCTACAAGGCTGACACCACAACAATTGGAAGAAAAAAGAGCAAAAGGGCTTTGCTACAGTTGTGATAGCAAATACACTAAAGGTCATAAGTGTGCTGAGAAGAAATTATTTTACATAGATTGTGAAGAGGAAGAAGAAAATGAACAAGAAGAGGATATACACCAGGAATCAGCCCCAGAAGAGGAAGAAATGAATCCAACCATATCGTGTAATGCACTGGCAGGAATTACCACTCCTCAAACTCTCAAGATAAAAGCACAAATCAAGAAGAGAAAGGTAATAGTGTTGATTGATTCAGGTAGCACCCATAATTTTATTCATTGTAAGGTAGCCAAGGAATTAAATTGTTTCCTATACCCAGCACCAGAATGTCAAGTGATGGCTGCAAATGGAGGAACTATAAATTGCTCTGGAAAATGCCATAATATAAAGCTAACCATGGGGGATATGTATTGACTAGTCCAATTCTTTCCATTCCTATGGGAGGTGCTGATGTTGTACTAGGAGTACAATGGTTACAATCTTTGGGGACGGTAGCTTTTAATTTTCAAGAACTTTTCTTGAAATTTTTTTTCAGAAGGAAAGGAAGTCGAATTACGGGGTATTGAAGGGAAGCCAGGAAGGATAATAAGCGCTAATGTCATGACAAAGCTTCTAAAGAAAGAACAACCAGGCGTAATTGCACAATTATGCTCTCTAGAAGTTCCGACATCAAAATCATCTATTTCTGCAGATCTCCAACAAGTCTTGGACAATCATTCCAAGGTGTTTCAAACTCCCAAAGGACTCCCACCTATTCGTGATCATGATCATGCTATTCATTTGATTCCAGGAAGTGTTCCTCCAAACATCAGGCCTTATAGATATCCTTACTTCCAAAAGAGCTAAATTGAACGTATGATTGCAGAAATGTTAGAGGCGGGTATAATTCAACCTAGTCAAAGTTCTTTCTCTGCTCCTGTAGTATTGGTACACAAGAAGGATGGATCATGGCTAATGTGTCCGGATTATAGGGAGCTCAATAAGCTCACCATTAAAGACAAATTTCCCATTCCTGTGATTGATGAATTATTGGATGAATTACATGGAGCAATTTATTTTACCAAGTTGGATCTTCGTTCAGGATATCATCAAATTAGAATGAAGACTCAAGATATTCCAAAAATAGCATTTCAAACTCATGAGGGTCATTATGAATTTTTGGTCATGCCTTTTGGCCTTACCAATGCACCTTCTACATTTCAAGGGTTGATGAATTCCATTTTCAAACCCTTCCTTGGAAAATTTGTGCTAGTATTTTTTGATGATATACTAATCTACAGCAAGTCTTGGAAGGATCATGTTGAACATGTTGACAGGGTGCTCAAACTATTGCAGGAGAAACAATTATATGCAAAAACATCCAAATGTTTCTTTGGAGTACAAGAGGTGGAATATTCGGGTCATATTGTATCTCACAAGGGTGTTAAAGTAGACCCTAACAAAATTAAAGCCATTAAGGAATGGAAAGCCCCCACAACCATAAAGTGGTTGCGAGGATTTCTCGGGTTAACAGGGTATTATCGCAAGTTTGTTAAGAATTATGGGAGAATAGCAGCACCTCTAACAACATTATTGAAGAAAGATGCATTTTCATGGACTCCTGAAGCAACTAAGGCCTTTCAACATCTTAAAGAGGCAATGTGCCTAGCACCGGTCTTAGCTACGCCAGACTTCACAAAAACCTTTATTGTGGAATGTGATGCCTCAGGAAATGGAATTGGTGTTGTTTTAATGCAGGAAGGAAGACCCATTTCTTTTGAAAGTCGTCCAATCAAAGGAAAGTATTTACGTAAACCTATTTATGATAAGTAAATGTTAGCAATACTGCATGCACTAAGGAAATGGAGAACTTACCTAATGGGAAGACACTTCAAGGTAAAAACTGATCATGATAGTCTTAAACACTTTTTGGAACAAAGACTATCTTCAGAAGAGCAACAAAAATGGGTCACAAAGATGTTGGGTTATGACTCTGAAATAATCTACAAAAAAGGAAAGCTTAATGTTGTTGCAGATGCACTCTCAAGAAAGAATGAAGAGGTGGAAGCATTGCTTTGTGCCATTTCTATTATCCAACCAGATTGAATAACTGAAGCAAGAGATGAATGGAAGAAGGACAAAGATGTATGGACACTCATCCAAAAGTTGCAGCAAGATCCTAGTACATCTGATACATTTAGTTGGAAAAATGATTCCTTACGGTACAAAGATCACTTATATCTTTGTAAGAATTCCCATCTAAAACAAAAGATTCTTCTGAATTGCACACTTCTCCTTTAGGAGGACACTCGGGATTTTTAAAAACTTACCACAGGGTGAAGAAAGAATTTTTTTGGGATGGCCTTAAATCTGATATTCAAAAGTTTGTGGCGGAATGTTTGGTTTGCCAGCAGAATAAAGTGGAGACAATTAAGACTCCGGGACTTCTACAACCTTTATCCATTCCAAGTCAACGTTGGGAGGAGATTTCAATGGATTTTATCACAGGTTTACCGAAGTCCGAAGGCAAGAATGTCATCATGGTGGTAGGTGATAGACTTACCAAGTATGCACACTTTTGTGCATTATCTCATCCATTTAAAGCAAGTACAGTTGCTACTACATTTGTGGACAGAATTCAAAAGCTACATGGAAGCCCAAGGGTTATTGTGAGTGATAGAGATCCCATTTTTATGGGAAATTTTTGGACGGAGTTATTTTCTTGTTTGGGTACTCAATTAGCTCATAGCTCATCTTATCATCCTCAATCTGATGGTCAAACTGAGATAGTAAATAAATTTTTTGAAGGATATCTTCGTTGTTTTGTATCTGATAAACAAACACAATGGGTCAAGTGGTTACCTCTCGCTGAATGGTGGTATAACACTTCCTTCCATACTGCAGCAAAAATGACCCCATTTATGCACTTTATGGATATCATCCACCATCGATCACATCATCTTTAAGGGAAAATTCAAAGGTTCAAGCAGTGGAAGATCACATCGAGCATCAACAAGAAGTTCTCCAACTCTTAAAGGATAACCTGAATTTGGCACAAAATCGAATGAAAAAACAGGCAGATCAACATCGCAGTGAGAGAAGTTTTGATGTAGGAGATTGGGTATTTTTACGGCTACAACCATACAAACAAATGTCCCTCAAGCAAGCTAAGAAGGATAATAAATTATCGCTAAAGTACTATGGTCCTTACAAGGTGTTGCAAAAGATTGGTACTATGGCATACAAATTGGAGCTTCCTGCTTCTTCGCGAGTACATCCAGTTTTCCATGTTTCATGCTTAAAGAAGGTTATAGGAGAAAAACTTCCAGTTCAAACAATATTGCCAGAACTTGATGAGGAAGGAAAAATCATATTGGAACCAGAAGCGGTCATGGAAACAAGAACTCGACAACTACGGAATCGATCAATTTCAGAGTATCTCATCAAGTGGAAGAATTTATACACTGAAGATTCTACAGGGGAGGATGAAAAATTTATACAGAAGCACCCAGAGCTACTCAAGCGTTGAGGACAACGCTTTTTTGAAGGAGAGGGGCATGTTAGGTCCCTATATTACTAGTATAGTACCTTATTGTTGTTAGTGTAACCCCTCTATTGTTATTATTGTACCCTTGTAACCCCCATTCTGTTATTATTGTGCCCCTAAATTATTATTGTTAGGTCGGCTAGGATTACATTGTGGCCCACTGGGATTACATTATGGCCCCATGGACTCCTATATATAGAAAGGATGTTTTGTAAATTGAATCATCCAAGAATTGTTCATTCATGTAATGTATTGGAGGTTGCCCCCTCGAAGTGGCTCATTTCTAAGGCGTGAATATCTCTTTTCTTCTCTCTTTGGAGCTGGTTACACAACAGTGATGTGATCTGGCAGTGATTGTGAGATTAGCAGGGTCGGTTGCTCCGCATCGGGCATCAGGCCCGCTGGTTGGAGTACTGCGCCAGTTGAGGTCCGGGCATTTTTTCGACTACACGCATTTCTACTTTTACGGGATGGTGGCGCAACTCAAAAAGGTCCATCATGGATCTAAGTCATTTGTGTATGCCAGTATTTTGTGTAGCATCTTGTATGAGAGGGTAGTGCTGCTGAGGCCAGTAGTGGCGGTGCCTCCTGGGGGGCCACAAGAGCCCCGTATGAGGATATGGGCTCTGGTGATGCCACAAAGTAGTGGTGGCATGGTGGGGCATTACTAGAATGCCACGATACGGGCCTGGTTCGAGGCCAACCCGCAGATGTTTCTACCATACCCATATGCGAGGATGGATTTTCGGGGGGATCCAGACATGGGTCTCCCTTTTGGTTATGCTTGGGGGCCTACAGGTATGTCGTGTATGTTTTCTACATTTACTTGAGTATATATGTACTTATGTGTTTTTCAAGAGACGCTCACATCATTTTGGTTACTCTTGCAGATGTTGGCGAGGTGGGTTGCCCAGTGGCTCGGTTGGCTGGCCACGATCCTCGACGATGACCTAGGGGTGATTAGGGAGGAGGTGTTGCTGGGGGACCTGGTGGTGGTGTTGGCCCTTCAAGAGAGGGCAACAGCTCAACCGCTGCAGAGGCTGCGGCTGAGCGAGCTCGTGCTAATGTAGCAGTAGCACGTGCGGATATGGTGGATGCTCATATCGAGGAGTTGATTACTCGGGTGTTAGCTCTTGAGGATGCCTGGGATCGAGTGGACTGCTTGACCCAAGGGGTGCCTACTCGAGGATTTATGAATGACTTCGAGGAGGTCTGGTTAGAGACCGTGATGGCCCGCGAGAGGGAGTATCGGCCCGTTTTACATCGGGTGGCGATCTTGGTTGCGACAGCAGCTCCAGTGGTGGCAATAGGAGCGGTTATGGGTCCAGGTGCCCCTCCTGAGGGGACACCACCCTATAGTATACTTGTACATAGGGAAAGCACCCATTATGAGGATGCTTCCCTTATTTTTGATGACTTTTGTATCTTTGGGCTGGCAGTTGGGCCAGCGGCACTATTTTTTGTACTCAGACATACACATTGTGATATATATATATGAGAGATATTTTTCATGGCTCTACATGATGTGTCACTTGTTTCGGTTTATGTATGATGTTATGTTGATGGATATCTATAATTTTGGTTTTTTATGTACTATGGTTTATTCGAGATGCATTCCAGTTTAGGATATTGTTAGCTATGTACTCATTTGTTTGGTTTTGACTCCTTGGTACATGTGTAAATGTGATATAGTCAAATTGTCTGCTTAATATTTTGACACGCAAATATTTTCTAAACAGATGTGTATCTCTGGTCTCAAATGTTTGTTTTAACTGTGAAACTACTAATTGGGAATCGAGGTAGATGTGCATATGGCGTATACCCTGATGGAGGGCATTGCACATAAGTCTGATGACGACATCATATTCTTCCTGATTGCTTCTTGTTGAACCGATGCACACGCCATTTGAGTAGAGTGGCGATCGGTGAGGGTGGTAGATGACCCAGGAAGCTGCAGTTAAACTTTGAGACCATCTTGATGCTTCGTCAACAAATCCGAAATAGGGTTCAGGTTGGTGATCCATGGTGGCACTTCGAACACTTTTAAATAAGTCTTTTGGTCAAAAAATTTGAGTGGTTGGGGTTGTGTACGTTCACTCTAGGGAAGGGTTGTTTCGGCCCTTATGGGTAGAACTTCTTGAGGTAAAGGCCATTGACGGGGTTGCTAAGGCAGGTCCCATCTGGTTCCGTCAAGATGTATGCCCCCAGTCGGAGGCAATTTTTGATGATGTATGGTCCTTTCCACAAGGTTTCGAACTTTCCTGGCCTTAGGGATTATTTTGTGACATCATAGCGGAGGACTAATTCTCCCTCGGTGAATGAGAGAGGGGTGATGTGGCGGTCGAATGATGTTTTTTCCCTTTTCTTGTGGGCCTCGTTGTGTTGTAGTGATTGTCGTCAACTTTCGTCTACAAGCTCTAGTTATACTAGGCGTCATTCTAGAGGTTGGGTATCATTAAGGAGTTTAATGGCAGCATGTAAATTTGGGATCTTGCGGAAATCAATGCAAAATCACAAGGTACCTTGACCTTTTGCGACAGGAATAGGGTGGAAATCCTAGGACGTGGAGGCGGTTGGAATCCTATTTCCGATATGTGTTGATACAAATCGTATATGGTGGATCGTGTCGTCAACGTTTGGTGGGGGAAGAATCTCCGTAATGGGATTCTGCGTGAGCGCAAAGTTGGGTTCCCCAATAGGATGGCCAATTTCCTGTAGGTGGAAATTGTGCCTACCACATAGGTGCCTGAATGTTTCCATTAGCGGGCATACCTTTGGTGTGTGATTTTGGCCAGTGCAGATAGTGCATGGTATCATTGTGCCAACGAAGTAGATTGTGTGAGATTCTATACTACTCGTTGTTCCTGATGTGGACGCTTGGAAAGGGTCTGTCGTAGAAGAGGTTGTCTTATGTTTCCATTTATGTATTGTTGGCTTGGGCGTGTCTACCTCTTTGGGGGAGTGTAGACTCAATGATGCTCTTTCCACTCTTAGCTTGGGGAGGTGTACACATTTAATTGTATGGTGAAAGTGTGAAAAAATCCGGAAATAGGTACGCGTGATCTTCTCTTGGTTAGAGAGAAGTTTCTAAGGGAGAGAAGAGACTATACAAAAACTGTTTGCAAGGTGCTTCAATTCTCTGCACTAGTTGACCCGGTGGTCATTCAGGTCACATAGTCCACACGTTATCCTCAGCTTAGCCGAGGTCATGCTTGGTTGGTGTGTTGTCTTAGCTTGCCTGCTACGCCACTGATGGGGTGGGGATGTTGATCTAGCGATGTAATTTTTATGCCATTCTCAGAGGTCATCCTGTCTATTCTCTATGGTATGAATCATGTCGATGGTGGGACGAAGTTGCGAGACATAAGTACAGTGCCGCTCATAATGATTTCCTTGATATATTAGGCATAATATCATTGATATGGGGGTTCCGTTGTGCTCAGTTTGAGGTCTAGCGGGAAACCATCGTCGTAACGCTGCTAAATCAAGACAATGGACGACCGCGTGATTGGGCATTTTTCATAATGTGCATGCTAGTCTTTTCTGTAGAGAGCGGTTAGGGGTAACTAGGGGTTCCTTGATCGATCGCTTTTTGACAGACAAGAACATGATGGATTTTCTCATCACATCTTCTTGGGTTGTGGAGCTGTCTGTGAACTCCACATCCATGTCATCTTCTTGGGAGAGGCGGACTATGGCAAAGTGTAAGCTAGCGAGGGCTAGCCGGAATTGGGGGATATAGTGACAATTCTCCAAAAGGTTATTGTTGGCGCATAACGAACATGTGAATTGCACTACCCACAATCCAATGTAGTAAACCCTTTCTATAGGATACCATCTGTGGATGAGTTCCAGGGCTGCGCACTCTTAGAGGAAGTGACCACGTTCATCGCATAACGTGCAACGTATAACGGGCATGACTGGGGGTGTTTCTTGTGCCCTTCGTTGTTCCTCCTGTAGGTACATGATGGTACGTGGTTCATTTCCGGATGCCTACGTGGAGGGATCATCTTGATAGGATCGCTCGATGGAATGTAAGGCATCCCTATATCATGGGATCTCTGGGCAATGATGGGTATAGTGCCCGTAGTTGCTGCAGAGAGCGCATGCATGATTGGTACGCAATGCTTTTCTTTTACCTTTGGTGGTAGGTTCCTTTTTACGGGAACGCAGCGTCATGATGTATGTCTCAGATCCAAGGAGTGGTTTTAATTCATCCAGCTCTTGATAGATATTGGTGGGGTGACCTATTACGTCGCATATGGCGCAAAATGGTGATTCCCGTTGAACGATGGGGGTCACCATCTTCTTTCCTCTTTTCTCGATTTTCTTAGCCATAATAGCCGGTTTTGCAATGGGAATTTCATTTTTAGGGGTGGTTTCGACTGTTTCTTGGATGAGTGGGGCCTCCTCGGGACTGAGGGGCTTCAATCCTATAACAGTAACATGGGTGGATCTTGTTCTTGCAGGGGAACGAGCTACCAAACTGAGATTTCCAATGATATGTTGGGTAATACCAGTGTTGCCAAAACCTGTTGGGAGACGAAACCAACTGGGGGGTATAGGAAAGGGGTTTGGGAGGCGGCGTAGGCTAGAGAGGCTGTCATGGCCGACTACTCGATGCCATTACTGCTTGTGTCCGTGTCTTGACTAGCTTCAATGCTTGATGCGGACATCATGCACACCGAAGCCCTTGTGACATCGGGCGATGACTCAAGGATTATGGGAGGATCTCCTAGGAATGGCCCTAGAACGGACCACAGTTTGAATTGGCCAGGGCCATATTCTTGGTATCGTGAGAGAGCATCCGAGGATGTATCTACATATGGTAGAATTACATCAGTGTTTGTTAGGGGTCTCTTCTCACTATGCATCAGTTGGTCTACAGTAATGATGTGGTACTCGTGGGGGAACATCATGATGCGGAAGACGGGGGAGGCTATGGCAGAAATGGTGTACATATAACTCCACCCAAGGAGTATATTGTAGTCCAAGTGAGCGTCCAAGACTTCAATGCCTATGTGGATTGTCTTTTCGACTAAGCAGACTGGGATATTTTGGTAGAGGCCGATGGGGGTTGAAGGACGACCGTCATATGTTCTAAGTGTGATGACTGAAGGTTTTAGTTCGGGAGAACCTAACTTCTGCCATACATTTTTGGACATGATGCATGTGGATGCACCCTCCTCTATGACACATCGGTGAATAGTGATAATCTGGACCGACACTGGTATCTGGAAGGTGACCATGGAAGGAAGCCTAGGGGTGGATTTGTCTAAGTCAAAAGCCATTAGGCGTGTATAGGCAGGGTCGATAGCGCTTAACGCGGAAAGTAGGGCTTTCCATTGTTTCGGGCATGACTGCAATACTTCCAAAGCTGACATAGCAGTGAGAGATTGTGCTAAATCATCCACGATACTATAATTTTTTGTCGCTTTGGAGTATTTTCCTACTCACCTATTACGTCCCTTCGCCATTTTTGGCAATGGTTCTATAGGCATCTTTGAAATGGTAAAAGGTGCATTCGGTGCACTAATACTTTCCCCTGACATATTGGTGTCTGATGGGGTGTCGTAGTTGCGATTCCGTGTTTGGAAAAACATCTCTTCACCAGTCATGTAGATTTCATGGTTGATTTTCCCAGAGTCATCTGTATATTGTTGCTGAGTTCTTACTGTCCCTTGATGGGGGAAAGGTTCTTGCATCACAGCTGGTTGCTGGGAAGATCCTCCTTGTCCTTGGTTCTTGCATCACAGCTTCTTCAACTCAGGGAGATCGAGACAGTGGGAGTATAGTGGTCGTACTCACCACATATCGAACAAGAATGGTTTGTTCAAAGAGGTGGCCTTTTGCCTTGCCGTTGGGCATTTCTTGGCTCCTGGTTCTGATTTCGGTTGGAGTTTCCTCTAGCCTGGGATCGCAGTGGGCGCTGATGGTTGCTGCCCCCCTATCCAGGGTTCTCTTTTCGTTTGTTTTTTGTTTTTTTCTTCACCACATTAGGAGGGTAGTTCTCCTGATTATATTGGTGTGGTTGGTTTTGGGACGACTGCACAAAGTTCACCTGTGCATTGTTTTGCATAGGTGGGTCGTGTGCTGGGGACTGGGCATAACACGGTCCCTGGTTTGTACTTGGCTATTGGAGGGGAGCTCTTCTGTCAGTGTTTCTTTCTGTGTACTGATTCCCCTAAGACAGAGGATAAGGTCCTCCCTGGTGATACGCTGGCGCCCTATTGGTCAAATTTTGTTGAGGCATATGATGAATTTGAAAACCGGGTTGAGGCACGTTTTGGGTAGAACTGTATGTGTAACCAGGGTTTTGACTGTTGTTGCCTAGGTAACCTTGGGTCAATGACCCAATTAGTCTGTCTGCATAGTTCGACATGCTTAGAAATTCTTGATAAGTTTGCAGGCACGGGGCGTTAGGCAGGATGTTATAAACGTATCCTGATTGCGTATAAATCAGCTCAAGCTGTTGGGCTTTGCTAATTGCGTCCTCTTTGGATATGGGATCATGTTGTGCCACATCCTTTGAAATATCTACCATAAGAGTTTTCAAGAACAAATCTAATAGAACCCGATCGTCGAGTTTAGCTTTACATAAACTGTGATGCCACCTACATTCATGGAGATGGTCCGAGATATGGATGGCGAGGGTTTGTCTAAAATGCGTTAGTAATTCCATTCCAGAATCATGGTGAATGGGTAACTGAAAATATGTTAGGAACGTGGTAGCGAGGGCGCTAAAGGTTACATGTGAAGCTGAGGGTTGCTCCGCGTACCAATTCATGGCTACTCCTGTAAGAGTGCGTTGAAATAATCTCAATCGAATAGTGTCGTCAATGATATTGTTCGATGAGCACCACACGTGGAAGGTCATGACATGATTACCTGGGTCTTCCGCTTGCTTTCCTTCGAATTTTAGAATATCTGAAGGGAGCTTTGTGGGCATGGGAGGCCATGTAGGATCGTGTGCGATGGGGTCATTCATCAGTTTGAACAAAAATTTCTGATTAGAATGAGGGTTAGTCTGCGACGTACCCTGCTGTGTGTTCGATTAGATTCCTGAATAGGACACACCCCTCTGCCCTCTAGGGGTGGTGTGGCATTGGGATACCGACCGAGGTTCCCAACTACGGCTGCCCCAATAAAGGTCGAAACAATAATGGTGGCAGCGTTCCGTCTTTGACGCCTGAATGGCGAAAGACCTCGAACCCCTCCCGGTAATGGGGGTGGTCTAAAAGGTGCCTAGATCGACGAGGTCATGTTGGGTCCGTCCTGGTGCTGACTAGGTCTGCTTTTTGGAAAAATTTGAGAGGATAGAGTCTTTGATCAAAGAAAAAATATGGTCACATACATAAAACAAAGCGAAAATAAAATAAATTTTCCCTTTAAATTAATCTATGTGATCAAGCAAACAAAAAAGTGGTTTCTGTTTGTTTGCGTATGATACTCAAAATCCTTGAAGACCTATTCATCCTCACACACTAAAATGTAACTGGGCCTTGAGAAGATTTCTTGTGAGTGCTGGTACAATGTCCCGTAAAAGCTGGCGACGCCCCCAGTGAGTCGAAGAGAATCCACCAAGGTAAGGGTAGAGGGTCTGGCGCTTGCTTGCACTGTCACCTATAGAGAAAATGCTGCCCTAGTTTTTGGCCACTGAGAACCACCGTCCCACGTGAGCATTCGAGTCTTGGGTTTCTTGGTAGTCAACTAACAGTATCAAGTATCAGCCAAGTCAGGTAGCCCTTACTGATACTGCACGCACTGCGCCTAATCCTAACCCCCTCTAAAACAGGTCTCTTCCGCGCTCAGGTTTTCTTTGTCATGGGATGATAGGTGGATTTGAAGCTCCCTAAACAGACAACTTATATGTTTCAATATGAAGTATGATCAAGGCAACTTATTGGATGCCTACCCTCTTAATCCTAACTTAGGCTATAAATTATTTTGTGGCCCCTGTGGGGAGAATTTAGTGAGTTTGGTTAAGTTAGTTTTAGGTGTCTTTGCTTCGCTTAGTGGGTGAGTGTGTGTGAGCATAAAGTGGACAAGCACATAGTTTGAACGTGTGGATATTCGATGATCCTTTACAAAATCCCCTATTTAAACTATGTTGTATTGTTCCTGGCTTAAAAAGAAAAACATGTGCGGATTGTTAGAAGTGTTGTCATTGATGGCAAAGGAGATGGAAAAGGAGTAGCACCTGAACCAGCAATAAGGCAAAGTAGAAGATGGGGAGACTGCTAGAAGTGTTGTCATTGATGGAAAAGGAGATGGCAAAGGAGCAGCACTTGAACCAATAATAAGGCAAAGTAGAAGACAGGGAACAGAGGCAACAGAGAGGTAGCAGAGGCAGCAAAAATAGAAGTAAGGAGCATCATCAGTCAAGGAGCAGAGGAATCAAAGGCAGTGAATTGAGAGGTTCCATAAGAAATTGTATGAGTTTGTGTGGGCATGTATGAATAAGACTCTGTGATAGGTTTTTGGATGGTACTCCGGTTTTGAATGCATAAAGGGTTTGTAATTAAACCTGTATGTATAAATGAGGAATCTTTTCTGAAATCTATGTGAATGGGCTTTGACTGTCAAGAAGAAATGGTGAAATAATGTGCAAATAATCCCTGTAATTGGGGTGAATTGCATTCTGTAGGTTATTGAAAGAATCGACATTTATGTCGATGTTGTCGACTTAGTGTCAAAGTTGTTTGCCTATGGTGAAGGCAATCAGAAGTGGCTGGCAATTACAGAGGAACCACTGGAGAAGCCGACAATATTGAATATGTTGTGCATTAATTGTAATGTCGAACAGTCAGGGGTAAGCAAAATCATATAAAGAAACAATGGAAGTGGTGTTTGTTAATTAAACTATGTTGAGGAATTGCACATGAAAGGCAAAGTTCATATATATATAAGCGCGACAGAACCCTGAGGGAGAAAGCAACGGAACTGTGACTGGAGTGAACAGTAAAGGCAGGTTTCCGGTTTTGATCGCACCGCCTTCGTCGGGCAAGCATTTATTAGAAAATCAGCGCGATTCCATACGCTGGGCGACACATGTCCCTGAGCGATTTTGGAAAACCACCCCTCATCGCGAGTTAAAGTTCATGCAGTTAACTCGAGCGATATCTGTTGGACTGTAAGGAGAAAGGCTACGTGCTATCCGCTGTTGGATGTGGAAGGGTCGTTAGTGCGGGACCCAGTTCTAGTTTATATTGATCGAGACAGTTCAAACTACGGTTGCGAGTTTAACCGAGGGCACATATAATGGTTGAATATGCGAAGTCGACGCAATATGAATTGTGTGATATATGGGTTAATATATGTACATGCCGAGCATTGAGTTTGGATTGAACCAGGGTCGAGTTGTAAGATTGAATGTACAAGGTTGACTTCATACATGTATGCTGAAAATGAGTTGGTATGTGAATGTCTAAGGTGGATGACTGAAAACCTTATGTAAATGCTTGGATATAACCAAAATCAATACGCAAGTGGGACCCCACATAAAATTCCGAGAATCATTACCCCAACTGGTGGATATATTAAAGACCAAAGAGCAAAGTATATGTATATGCAGTGCCTTATTTATGTTGCGCCTTATACACAAAGGAACAAAGCATATATATATATATATATATATATATATATATATATATATATATATATATATATATATATATATATATATATATATATATATATACAGATCTAAAGAACCAAAGGGTTCTATCAAAGATAAGTACCACATGGTGGGACCTCTCATCAATAGACTGAAAAAAAAGGCCTAATGATCATATGAATGTAGTTGCGACAGACAGTCTGACCATGCTCTCTTATAAACCATGATTGATATGTGTTTTGAGTTCCCGCATAACAATGTTTCCATCTGTTATTCGTGGAGCATAATAATATCGAACATGCAAATGCAAATTGCAATTACGATTTAGCCCTGACTCGATGGGCGTATAAACTTTGATTTTATAGGTTTGGTTTCAAATTAATCGCATCGGCACATTTATATAGAACAAAGGGTCAATCGCATTGGAGTTAAAAAAGGTGACACGGAACATGCACACCGAAAGTTGCGACACCTCATGATCGTCGTATTGTATTTAAGAGTTTAGAATTTATAAGGTTGTGGGACCTAGAGTTTTTAAAGGTTAGCGTTGGTTGCTTGGTAATTAAAATCCAAGGTTTATTAAAAAGGTTTTATAATATTGCTGAGAGTTATATATGATTGGATTAAAAGACAGTTGTACAATCAGAAGTTATGTAACTGCAATGAACGAGAAAATGAAGATAGTAAACCGAAAAAGAGAGGAGTGGCGGTTGTTGAAAAGAGAGAGGAAAACAGAGAGAGAGTGGAGTTGTTGAAATGAATCGAAATTTATACTGTAATTGAATGAATTTTTTTAATGATTTACATTGTTTGTGATGTAATTGGCATGTCTCCGGGAGAAAGAAAAAATCCCACTGTAAAGTTGAAATGGATACATTTCTCTGAGTAAATTGATAAAAGAGAAGAGAATGCAGAATTGAAGAAAAAGAAATAATCAAGCAAATATGAAGATTGGAGTACAGTAAGGAAACCAATCAAAGGTACATAACAGAGCTAATATTCAAGGTAAATCAACAAATGTTTCTTTCATGAAAAAGAGGGAGTTGAAGCTTCCTTGCAAGTTGTAGCTTGCAGAATTTGAGGTTGGAGCCTCCTGTAGGTTGGTGCTTACAAAAAACCAGTGGTGAGAGGGAGTTGGAGCTTGCCTTTACATCATAGCAATAATAAGATGTGGTTTTCTCCCTTTATGGGTTTCCACGTATATCTGTTGTCTCTGTGTGTGATGCCTATGTGTTGATATGGTTATTCAGTCTGCTTAATACTTACTGCTCTTGTCATAATTCTGTTGTTACATTATCTTAACATTTCTGCACATATAAGTTTGGTTCCGTATAAAATTGATCATAAAAGTTTAATTGTAAATAAGTTTAATTGAAAAGTTTTTAAAAATAATTTGAAGGTGTTAAACTGATTCACCCCCCCCCCTCTCAGTTTAACTAAGGTTTCAACAATTCATATCAGAGCCGGTTCCTTTTTGTAGCAGTTTAACAACTGAAAGGAGATCCTAGGTTCTTGGGATGGCTAGTCAAGAAGGATCCTCAACGAACAAAGCCCCTTTTTTCATTGGTGCAAATTATGCCTTCTGGAAAATTAGAATGAGAACATACATAATGTGCTTAGGAGTATAAGTTTGGGCTGTTGTGGAATTTGGATATGACTCTAAGGCAAATTTCTCAGAGAAAGAAGCCAAACAAGATTTTGTGGCTAATGCAAAGGCAATGAATGCAATCTTGAATGGACTGTGTGAGGCAGAATTCATCAAAGTAATGCACAGCGAGACTGCCAAAGAAATGTGGGAAACTCTAGAAAATATTCATGAGGGAGACAAAAAGGTGAATACAGCTAAACTTCAAGTCTATAGAGCCCAGTTTGAAAATTTAAAGATGAATGATGATGAAGATATTGCTAGTTTCTTTTTAAGGGTTGCAGAAATTGTCAATAATATGAAAGCACTAGGTGAAACCATGCAAGAATGTGTATTTTTTCAAAAGATCCTAAGATCTTTGCCATCTAGTTTTAATCCCAAGGTCTCTGCCATAGAAGAAACAACAGATTGGGAAACCTTGACCATGAACCAGCTTCTTGGAAAACTAACAGCTTATGAGATGAGACTTCCACAGAGGAAGTCAAATGTAAGGGAGGCAGCTTTTAAGGCAGAGAAGAAGAAAGAAGAAAAATAAGATATATGCTCCTGTTCTGATGAAGAAGAGGCCAAATTTATCAGGAAGTTGAATAAAGGCTCAGGTAAGTATAAAGGTAAACTTCCATTTAAGTGTTTCAATTGTGGAAGAGTTAGACACTATGCTTCTAAGTGTCCTTATAAGAAAACAAAGAATCAGGCTCAGGAATTAGAGAAGACTATATCTAAGAACTGGCAGAAAGGGAAGAGTTTCAATAGAAAATCTTTCTATGCTCAACAAGACAGCAGTGCATCAGAAGACTCAACAAAATTCTCTAGTGAAGAAGGAACATCATAATTTGTTTTGATGGCTATAGAAGAGCTGGAAGAATGTCTCTTAGAAGATGAGGTAGAAGGTGAAGTGGACCTTGAGGGGGAGCTAAAAGAAGTGCCTTGGAGGAAATTGACAGACTAAAACTGAAGTGCAGAAAATAGAAAAACATTATTCTCAAATACGTAAGAGAGGAACAAAATTCAGAAGCCCTCATTCAGTTGAAAGTAGAGCTTAAATAAGCCAAGAAGGTAGAGGATATTCTACTTAAGCAGATCAAGGATAAAACTCAGGAACAAGAGAAGTTGGAAGAAGAAGTAGTTTGCTTAAGGAAGAAATTAGAAAATTCCCAGAGGAAATTAGATACTTCTCAAATAACAAGCTCTGGTAAGTTAAATGAGATTCTAGATGCTCAAAGATCTCATCTGATAAAAACTGGGATAGGCTATGAAGGAGAATCAAGCAAAGGCAAAGAGAAAGAAAACAAAAATATTATTTTTGTAAAAGCAAATGAGAATATCCAAGCAGCTCAGAAGATTTCAAAGGAAGAAGAATCCTGCAATAAAGTAGATAAAAACCAGGAGGAAGCTCTAATGACAAAGGATGAAGTAAATAAATTGTCAACTGAAAAAACCTTCATATACTCCTGAATATGTCAAATTTGGAAGTCATCAAAGGAAATTTTTTCCTCCTATGAAAAATGCTACTTGTTATGCCTGCCCAAATTAGGACACATTGCTGCATATTGTCATACAAGAAGAATAAATAAAAACCAACAAAGGATGCAAACAGTAAAAATTTTTACTCAAGCAGGAAGATGGAGAAGACAACCTTTTATCAGGTATGCAAATTGTTTTTATGGATACTGTTTTTATTGTAATGATTTTTGTCATAAAATCATAGAATGCAGGAAATATGAACAAAGAATGTTATTCAAAACCTCAAGAAGGTTTATGAATCATGGAGAGTTTATTCCCACTTATAATTCTGCTAAGGATATATCCAAATGTTGTGTATGCTATAAAAGTGGACATATGTCTTCCAAATGTCCTCTAAGAGAATATAGTTCATCATCTCAGAAAAGGTATCAAACAAGAGGATGCTTGCAGTGGAAAAAGAAAGTGAATAAATGTGACTTGGCCCTAATAGCTCAAGATCTAAAAAGCCAATGGTATTTGGACAGTGGTTGCTCAAAGCGTATGTCAGGAGATAGAAGCAAGTTTATAACCTTTGATGAAAAGAAATCTGGAAATGTTACTTTTGGAAATGATAAAGTAGGAAAGATCAAAGGAAGAGGCTCAGTCAGTCTGGACAATGGTAGAGAAAAAGCTCAGGATGTACTATTTGTGGATGGACTGAAAGCAAATTTGCTGAGTGTTAGTTAAATGTGTGATAAAGGCTGTGAAGTTCTTTTTAGAGCTCAAGATTGTGAAGTAAGATCAAGCATCACTGGAAAAACCCTGATCAAAGGTGTTCGAACGGAAAGCAATGTCTATGTAGTAAAAGAAGAAAATGAAGCATGTCATCTTAGAAAATTTGAAGAGTCTTGGTTATGGCATAGGAGATTGGGACATCTAAACTTTGATCATATTATAAGTCTAAGCAAAAATAATGCAGTCAGAGATATGCCAGCCATAAAGAAGCCTTCAAATACAATATGTAAATCCTGTCAGCTAGGTAAGCAGACCCGTACATCTTTAAAAATCGAAGAGAATATATCTACAAGTTGACCTATTCAACTTGTTCACATGGATCTGTGTGGGCCTTCGAGAACTAAAAAACCAAATGGAGAATCCTATTTCATGCTAATAATAGATGATTTTTCCAAAATGACATGGGTTTCATTTCTCAAGCACAAATCAGAAGCACTTGAGAAATTCAAAATATTCAAGGCTTTGGCATAAAATCAAACAGGATGCAGGCTAAAGTGCATCAGATCAGATAGAGGGGGTGAATTTACAGATTATGATTTTGTAGACCTGTGCAATGAGTATGGGATAAAGCAACAGTTCACCGTTGCAGGAACCCCTCAGCAAAACGGAGTGGCAGAGAGACAGAACAGGTCTGTACAACAGATTTCCAGAGCCATGATGAAAGAAAGTAACATTCCTCAAACCTTTTGGGCAGAAGCAGTACACACAGCTGTGCATATCCTGAACAAAGCTCATTTAAGACCAAAGAGTGACAAGACTCCTTATGAATTATGGCATGGTAAACCTGCATCAATAAAGCATTTTAGAGTTTTTGGAAGTAAGTGTTTTATAAAAAATAATGATGAAAATTTGGGAAAGTTTGATGCAAGAGCTGATGAAGGAATATTCTTAGGATATGCATCCAAGAGTAAAGGTTATAGGTGCTATAACAAAATACTTCACAAAATTGTAGAAAGTATTGATGTAATATTTGATGAAGAACTATCACACAAGTTAAGAAGTAGAGATTGCAGCAATCCTCCGGAAGTTCATGAAGAAGAGAATCAAGATGATGATGAAATAAAAAATCCAACAGAAGATACAGATCTAAGATCAAAAAGCTCCTCAAGATACACTCAGAAGAACCATCCAGAAGATCAAATCATTGGGGACAAGAGTGTAGGTGTACAGACAAGAAGACAACTAACTGAACAGACTGAAGAGGTATACCTCGCAATGTTGTCACAAATAGAGCCAAATAAGTTTGAAGAAGCCAGTAGAGACAAACATTGGGTGAATGCCATGAATGAAGAATTGGGCCAAACTGAGAAGAACAACACTTGGGAACTAGTTCCAAGACTCAGTGAGAAAAATGTCATTGGCTCAAAATGGGTATTCAAAAATAAGATGAATGAACAAGGAAAGGTAATCAGAAATAAGGCTAGACTTGTATGCAAGGGATATTCACAGGTTGAAGGACTTGATTATGATGAAACATTTGCCCCTGTAGCTAGAATGGAAGCTATCAGACTGTTTTTAGCTTTTGCTTGCTATCATGACTTCAAGGTATACCAAATGGATGTGAAGTCTACCTTCCTGAATGGAGATTTAGAGGAAGAAGTCTACATGGAGCAACCAGAAGGGTTCTCCTTAACAGATAATGTAGACTATGTTTGCAAATTAAAGAAAGCATTATATGGGCTGAAACAAGCTCCTCGAGCATGGTATTTAAGGCTGGAAAAATACTTGCAAAAACAAGGGTTCAAGAAAGGAGGAGTAGACAACAACTTGTACATAAAAGCAAATGAAGATGAACTTCTTATTGTAGTAGTGTATGTAGATGATATCATGTTTGGAAGCAGCAAAGATGAGTTAACAAAAGGATTTGCTAAAGAGATGAAATAAGAGTTTGAAATGTCTATGATTGGAGAGCTTACCTTATATCTAGGACTACAAATTCAACAAAAGAGCACAGGCACATTTATCTTACAAGAAAAATACCTAAAAGAGATGCTGAAAAGATTCAAAATGGAAGATTGCAAACTTGTGTCAACTCCCATGACTATTGGATGCAAGCTTTGTCCAGATGATGGAACAAATGATTTAGATCAAAAACTTTACAGATCCATGGTTGGAAGTATGTTATACCTAACAACTTCTAGACCAGACATTGTGCTGGCTATAAGACTTGTGGCAAGATATCAAGCAGCACCAAAACAAAATCACTTACTAGCAATTAAAAGAATATTCAGATATCTACAAGGGACTGCACATTATGGGCTATGGTATCCAAAAGGAAAAAACTTCATTTTGACAGCATATACAGATGCAGATTGGGCCAACTGTGTTGATGACAGGAAAAGCACAAGTGGAGGTGCATTATATTTAGGAGAGAGTCTGGTGGCATGGCTAAGCAAGAAACAAACATCTATTTCTCTATCTACAACAGAAGCGGAATACATAGCAGCAACAACATGTTGCACACAAGTCATGTGGATGAAACAAACCCTCCAAGACATGAAGGTAAGCATTGATGAACCTATCTCTATCAAATGTGATAATACAAGTGCCATAAGCATATAAAAAAATCTTGTGCTTCATTCAAAAACTAAACATATTCCAATCAAGTATCATTTTCTTAGAGAACAAGTAGCTCAAAAAGTAGTGAAGTTGGAATATGTGCCAACAAAAGAACAAACATCAGATATATTTACAAAACCTCTTGCTAGAGAACCATTTGAATATCTAAGAGATAGATTAGGGGTAGTGTTTGTAGATGCTACTCTCTGATATAAAGAGAAAACATAGTTTCAGGGGGAGAATAGAAGAGAAGACATCATTTCAGGGGGATATCCACAGAGAACATGTAACAGGTCCTCAAGATCAGAATATCAGCCCTTTGCCATTGATGTCAAAGGGGGAGGATAGCTATAAGCAGGAGAATAGATATGGCAGAAAATAGAGAATAGCTATAAACATATAGATGTTATTTCCATCAATGCCAAAGGGGGATACTGTTAGAAGTGTTGTCATTAATGGCAAAGGAGAAGCACCTGAACCAGCAATAAGGCAAAGTAGAAGACGGGGAGACTGTTAGAAGTGTTGTCATTGATGGCAAAGGAGCAGCACCTGAACCAACAATAAGGCAAAGTAGAAGACAAAGAAAAGAGGCAATAGAGAGGTAGCAGAGGCAGCAAAAAGAGAAGTAAGGAGCAACATTAGTCAAGGAGCAGAGGAAGCAAAGGCAATGAATTGAGAGGTTCCATAAGAAATTGTATGAGTTTGTGTGGGCATGTATGAATAAGACTATGTGATAGGTTTTTGGATGGTACTTTGGTTTTGAATGCATAAAGGGTTTGTAATTAAACCTGTATGTATAAATGAGGAATCTGTTCTGAAATCTGTGTGAATGGGCTTTGACTGTCAAGAAGAAATGGTGAAAGAATGTGCAAATAATCCTTGTAATTGGGGTGAATTTCGTTTTGCGGGTTATTGAAAGAATCGAAATTTATGTCGATGTTGTCGACTTAGTGTCAAAGTTGTTTGCCTATGGTGAAGTTAATCAGAAGTGGCTGGAAATTACAGAGGAACCACTGGAGAAGCCAACAAGATTGAATATGTTGTGCATTAATTGTAATGTCGAACAGTCAGGGGTAAGCAGAATCATATAAAGAAACAGTGGAAGTGGTGTTTGTTAATTAAACTATGTTGAGGAATTTCACATGAAAGGCAGAGTTCATATATATATAAGCGCGATGGAACCCTGAGAGAGAAAGCAGCGGAACCGTGACTAGAGTGAATAGTAAAGGCGAGTTTCTGGTTTTGATCTCACTGCCTTCGTCGGGCAAGCAGTAATTAGAAAATCAGCGCGATTCCATACGCTGGGCGACACGTGTCCCTGAGCGATTTTGGAAAACCACCCCTCATCGTGAGTTAAAGTTCGTGCAGTTAACTCGAGTGATATCCATCAGATTGTATGGAGTAAGGCTACGTGCTGTCCATCATTGGATGTGGAAGGGTCGTTAGTGCAGGGCCCAGTTCTAGTTTATATTAATCGGGACTGTTCAAACTACGGTTGTGAGTTTAACCGAGGGCACATATAATGGTTGAATATGTGAAGTAGGCGCAATATGAATTGTATGATATATGGGTTAATATATGTACATGTCGAGCATTGAGTTTGGATTGAACCAGGGTCGAGTTGTAAGATTGAATGTACAAGGTTGACTTCATACATGTATGCTGAAAATGAGTTGGTATGTGAATGTATAAGGTGTATGACCGAAAACCTTATGTAAATGCTTGGATATAACCAAAATTAATATGCAAGTGGGACCCCACATAAAATTCCGAGAATCATTACCCCAACTGGTGGATATATTAAAGACCAAAGAGCAAAGTATATGTATATGCAGCGCCTTATTTATGTTGCGCCTTATACACAAAGGAACAAAGCATATATATATATATATATAGCGCGAGATCTAAAGAACTAAAGGTTCTATCAAAAGCAAAGTACCACATGGTGGGACCCTCATCAATCGCATCGGAAAAAAAATGTCGGCAGCGGATCATATGAACAGAAAGTTGCGATTGCGATTGAAGCCCGGACCCGATGGGTTTATAAACCATGATTGATATGTGTTTGAGTTCCTGCATAACAGTGATCGCATTGGAGCATCGGAGCATCGGAGCATAAGAATATCGAAATATGCAAATGCAAATTGCGATTGTGATTGAGTTTCGGACCCAATGGGCGTATAAACTGTGATTTTATAGGTTTGAGTTTCGGCCTAATCGTATCGGCACATTTAAATGAACAGTGGTCAATCGCATCGGAGTAAAAGCAGGACATCGGAACATACTACTGAAAGTTGTGATTAATCGCATCAGCGATTAGAGCAGAAGAGTTTAGAATTTATAAGGCTATGGGACCCAGAGTTTTTAAAGGTCAGCGTTGGTTGCTCAGTAATTAAAATCCAAGGTTTATTAAAAAGGTTTTATAATATTGCTGAGAGTTATTTATGATTGGATTAAAAGACAGTTGTACAGGCAGCAGTTATGTAACTACAATGAACGGGAAAATGAGTATAGTAAACCGAAAAAGAGAGGAGTGGCAGTTGTTGAAAAGAGAGAGGAAAACATAGAGAGAGGGGAGTTGTTGAAATGACTCGAAATTTATACTGTAATTGAATGAAATTTTTTAATGATTTACATTGTTTGTGATGTAATTGGCAAGTCTCCGGAGAAAGAAAAAATCCCGCTGTAAAGTTGAAATGGATACATACCTCTGAGTAAATTGATAAAAGAGAAGAGAATGCAGAATTGAAGAAAAAAAAATAATCAAGAAAATATGAATATTGGAGTACAGTAAGGAAACCAATCAAAGGTACAGAACAGAGCTGATATTCAAGGTAAATCAACAAATGTTTCTTTCATGAAAAAGAGGGAGTTGAAGCTTCCTTGCAAGTTGTAGCTTGCAGAATTTGAGGTTGGAGCCTCCTGTAGGTTGGTGCTTATAGAAAACCAGTGGTGAGAGGGAGTTGGAGCTTGCCTTTACATCGTAGCAATAATAAGATGTGGTTTTCTCCCTTTATGGGTTTCCACGTATATCTATTGTCTCTGTGTGTGATGCCTATATGTTGATATGGTTATTCAGTCTGCTTAATACTTACTGCTTTTGTCATAATTCTGTTGTTACATTATCTTAACATTTCTACACATATAAGTTTGGTTCCGCATAAAATTGATCATAAAAGTTAAATTGTAAATAAGTTTAATTGAAAAGTTTTTAAAAATAATTTGAAGGTGTTAAACTGATTCACCCCGCCCCCCCTCTCAGTTTAACTAAGGTTTCAACAAGGATAATGGGCCACTTTCTATTTTATTTAGTTAATCTATGTGACAAACTATAGGGAGATGGTGAATTGTAAATAGGGAGAGTTCATATGCTTACCTAGGATCACTGGAGGGTGAAAAGGTAGCAGAGATTATTTGCTCTTCTATAAACAATTCAATCCTAGTCTCGAAATTCCTAGTGAAAAAATTGAACTAAATTAAAACTTTTACACTAGAAAAAAGAAAACTAGCTATGCATGCGTGCTCTTGGGCCATTTACTTTGGCTATTTATCTAGGTGTGTAAGTACCAAAATTTGCAAAACATAATTTTTTTTCGGAATGCAAGTTATTTTTCCCCTCTAATTAAACTATGTGTCAACTTTGCAAAAATCAACTTGAAGTAAAACTGACATTAAGCCTACAAAAAGCAACTAAGAGTGAGATTTAACAAGCTGTGGAGTACCACAACTAGTGCTGGCAGGTGTATTAGGGGCTTCCAAGCACTTTACAAGCAGGAAAAGACAGAAACTTGGGAGAAATTTCTCATTCTGTATTTTGCGTGTGTTATCACTCAGATTTTCCTTGAAGTTGTGGAAAAGGAAAGTAAATCCGAGGTAACCACAAACCAACCTTTAGATACATAATATAGCCAATCTGTATCCAGAGAGGGCTCTCTCTTTAAAATTTAGCTTTGTTCTTAGAAAATATTAGGCTAGTTATAAGTCCAAGAGTTTTGATTTTAAATGGTGGAATCCGCCATCTAAGGGCACGATTGAGTATTTCAGGCCATTGGGCTATGGAGTCGAAAGGATGGCTTTACTGGATTAATATTCTACACACAAGATGGCTTTGCAGGGCAAGATAGCCAAACAAAGAACAATTTTAGAAATTAAAGTGAATGGAATGGATTTTGAAGGGATGAAAGGCAATTAAGAATCTTTCAACATGTTCAAAGAAAGAAAATGAATGATTACAAATAAAGAGCCGTTAAGAATTCTTTACTATAGTAATCAAAATGTTTAAACCAGCGAAACAAGAGAAATTAAGAATTCGTTGCTTATAACCAGTTTAGAAGAAAACATTTTGGAATAATCGCAATTGAAATCAGAGTACACTTAAGTAAGTTCTGATTTATTCTTTTATGTCAATTATTCAGAAATGGAACACAGTGATATTATAAACAGATATAAAATTTAAAACATAGGATAGAAAAGACTTATTGAACTGTAGTCTGACACATGAATCTTGCAAAAAATCTTGAGCTTCAAATCATCATCCAGCAAGCCACAAAGAAGTTTTCTCCAAAACACTTTTATTCCAAAAAATCAATGTTACAGCAAATTAGAAGAATCCACCCCCAATACTCCAATTGAGGGAGTATTTATACAAATTCTAAACTAAAATATCTTGAAAAAAAATATCAAAATTGGTTCACAAATCTCTCCAACTATTTTACATATATAGAACTTAAGTAAAGGACACTCAAACTAATGCATATATTTGGCACTATTTTTTATGGATAGGTGATGACAAAGAGGAGAATTCGAATTTGATCCAACTCTTAGTTGATGATGAGGCATCCAAGTCACTAACTGCTTCCTTTCTTTGTGCATTCTGCTCCAACAATTCTGCAAACTTGGGGTCCAATGATATATTTTTATTTATCAATCCGTAATATATATGTAAAAAGTGAAAGATTTTATTATGGATTGATATGTTGGTGAGATAAACCTCTTTCAGTTTCCTAAAATTCCTCTCCAGCTGTGCACAATAGGCTCTGTAAAAATATGTGTAAAACAGAGTTTTACAGAGTCTGAAACATAACCTGTAAAGATGTGCATGTATCTCACATTCTAAAATCACTGTGAAAAAAGTGAGATAGGTTTTTGTATATGGGTCTCTTAGGAACAAAAACCTCCTTCAGTTTTGTATGATGTATTTCCGATTGGCCACAATCATCTCGGAAAAATTATGACTTAACTGGAATTTTCTGCAAAACATGTTTTCCAACATTGTTTAATATTTCCAAAACCATAATATTTGTTAGAAAAGTGAGAGAGGTTTTTGTAGATGGTCCTCTTAAGAACATAAACCTCCTTCAGTTTTGCAAAATTCATCTTGGATTGATCACAATAGTTTCTGCAAAACAATAACTAAAACATTAAATTTCTGCAAAAATGTTCCTTCTTGTTGTGTTTTTCATCTTTTCACTTTTTTGTTCTTTTAACTGTTTTACTTTCACTTTAGATAAAATTCAATATTGGTGAAAGTATTTTCATCTCTTTTTACCATTTTACTGCCTCTGTAATTACTTTTACTATTTTACCTTTGACTGCTCTGTAACTTCATTTTAACTTTCATTCTGACTTTTACCTGATACACTTTAACCACTGATACTCTTTAGCTGTTATGCTTTCTAACCTCTGTTTGAATAGATTTGATAACACTCTTGGATTAAACAAGTCTTATGACTAGTATTAAGACTGTTTATCCAAGGATGTGGTCTTCTGATCACCTGTAAAACAAAACAAATTGTTAAGAAAGCATTGGTTTGCAGGGGAGGTCGAAAAGGTTTCATTTGATTTTGAAATGTCTGTGGAGTGAATCTAGAATGATTTTTTGGAGGTAAACCATGCTCGAATTGGTTAACAGGGGCTTCAGGTGGCGCAGCTGGGTTACAAAGGGTTTTACTGCACAATCAGGTGAAAATGAGCAACACTAGGGTGTTTGTGTTTAAAAGGGTAAACGGTTGATATTGGCGGGTAAGCTTTGAATGAACAGTGATTTGAACAGGTACTGGTTGAGGCGGAAGAACACTGGAATCCTTGACTTTCGATTCTCTTTAGCAAAGTAACGGTCGACAGGTTTCAACAAAATCAAAAGGTTGGTTTTTTTGAAATTTGTTGCATAGAAGACTGGTGAATGCACGAGAAAATGAAAACGACGCGGGCTGACTTGTTTTATTCACAAAATCAAAAGGTGGCGGATTTTTTATTATTTTAATAAATGACGTTAGTATGTACGACAGATGAGTCGTGGGGGAGTGTAGGCGATGCCGCACCACTTATGAGCGAAGGCAGTTTCAGGTAGATGGGCAGCGAAGCGATACAGTGCTTGACACATAGCATACACTATTCGAAAACCACTTTTCATTTCGCATGTTAACTATCGGATGGGAGATGGCTAGCGGAATTAACATCAACCGTCGATCTTGGAGCGGGAGATCGCACGGTGGATGGGACAGGGAGTCGATAGAGGTTTAACAGCGTGGGCCCGACATGTTTTGTTATGAAATAATCATTTCGGGAGCTTTCTGATTGGCGGGGGCTGATTATTAATTAATCTCATATGGAAAAATGGTCGGGAAATGTTAAATGCGCAGGGATGATTTATTTCAAAGTTTAGTTTTAATTAAACTTTGGGTGTATTTTTCTGTTTTAAACATATATACATATATTTAAACCTTTTTCATATATTTTTAATATATGGTAATTAAATCAATGTGATTTTCTTACCATAGGGGGCGCGAATAGGATTAATGTTATATTTTAGCCAAAAGGGGGTATATCGTGGGTTTTTGTCTTGAATAAGTGGGAATAAAATACTTGTGACTAAAATAGTTATAATACATGGGTTTTGGGAATATTATATGAAAAGCAATTATATACATAGGAAAAGGTGATTTTCATAGGGAGTTAATATATAAATTAGAATTAATATGACAAAGGGACAATGTCAACTCAAAATTTATTAATATAACCAAGCAAGTGAAGATTTACAAGCAAATTGCATTATAATCATTTCATCACTTGGACTTAGAATAAAAAGTGATTTTGAGGGCTTTTTATGAAATATTGAAGGATTTTCCTAAAAAATGGGATTTTACTTAGGAAAATATTTTTGAGAAGTGAATGAATGTGATAATCGATGATTTCAAGTACTTAGGTCTTTTCAATTACTGGGCCGAGGGTCCAGTCCCTTCAAAAGTCAAGGAAATGCCTTGAGCGCCTTTAATATTCAAATACCTTAGTGCTTAGGGAAATTAGTAAAATCTTTGGGGAAAATGATAGGGGAAATTAATGATTTTGACCTTGCTTTGCTTTGAAATTCTACCAATGTAGTGTTCTACCTTTGCACTTGTGATGAAAGTAAATTCTTAACACATTTTAACACCATCATTCATCACATGAAAATTTGCAACATCATCTACCTACCCTATCTGCTTTACTCTACCATTTTTTCTCCTTTATTAGGGTGCACTTAGACTGGAAAACCCTTATCACACTTTTCTTTTTCTTTTACATGGCAAGCCTACCTAAGTCTACACGTATTACATCCAAGGGCTCAGATTAAACTATTGAGCTCCTTTTATTAACTCTACCTATCTACTTATCTACCAAGATTAAACTATTTGGCCAGATATTTATTCTCTATTCTACAACATGAAATTGAAAAATGAACTAGCCAAGCTTAAACAGTTTGACTATTCATGAATTGTGGCATAAAATACAAGTTACACACCATTTGTTTATTACATCATAGCAATAAGCAGTGGCATTTAGACTTGCACACTTTCCGTGGCCTTTTCTTGTTTGGGGTTCATTTTCTTTCACTTTTTTGGCCATTTTTATTTTTTCACCCTTTGATTTTTCTTTGAGGGTATACCCTCTTTACAATTTTTAAATTTTTTGATTTTTTGATTTTTTTGAAAATATGGAACACCTTTGCAACAAGAAAAATGTTTGAACATATTGCATAGTTCATCAAGTCAATCATGAAAAATGACACCTATTGGTATAGGAGTCTAACACTGGCTCCACTTGAGGATGGCTTTTCCTAGTGAAAAGTCAAGAACAGCACGTCAGTTGTCCTCATCCATTGACCTTGGTGAACCAGTAAATGTCTTTTGTCTTCTGCAAACTAAAATCTAATCTGAAACTAAAACAATACACAAAAATTTTCAAACCAACTTAATGAAAACTAGCTGAAAATTGAAAACTAAAAAAAATGCTCAAAATTCTGAGCTTATTAGCACTCGTCTACCTACTCAATCTACTATTCAACTGCTAGTTAGGTAAAATGAAATAGCCAATGCAACCATTCAAGCATTATGTACTTTGATAGATTTTAAGGCATTTCTGTTGATTATCAAATTGTACTTAATCGCAACCTATTGAAACTTGTCAACAAATGAGAGGATAAGGAAACACTTGATTTCCTTTGTTGACTCTAGAAACTGTACAAAAGGATCTTCCAGAATATATACACTGATGTTTAATTGATCTAAACAACTGTACATCTGTTTTGGATGGCCTCCATACCATGAATATGAAATTTTATTTTCGTCTTTATCTCCCTGCAAACATTCAGATAAGATTTGTGATGATATTCCTACTGATTGAAATGTTTGAGTGTTGAATTCTTTATCATCTTGATTCTGAAAATCATAGTTAGTTAATAGAGGAATGCTTTGAATTCCATCAATTTTCAACATATCTGCTATTGGATCCTGAAAAACTTGGGAAAATGGCTGCAACCTATAGCATATAGGTTTCCATGAGACTTCATAAACTTCACCAAGTTTCTCATCCTTTTCATTAAATATGTTATACCACATTTCGTTTAAACATTGAAATGATTGAAAAAATAATGGTATGGAACTTTCTTATGTCATTTGATCATTTATTTCAATGGGAACTGATAACTGCAATTGTGAAACTGAAAAATCTTGATCAAAAGTTTCATTATCTTCTTTGTTGTCAATCACAATTCCTAAAGATTGCTGATTATTGATGGCATGATAGTTGTTTCTAATGAACTGAAATGAAGCAAAACAAAGAGGTAAATAATCTTCACTTATTTCCACATTTTCTGCTCTTTCTTCCTCATTCTCATGGTTGATCTGTACTGGGTGATCATTGTCTTCAATATGCTGAAACTGAGTTTCTTCATCCCACAAAGTAGCTTTTGATTGCTCTGTAACGTTAGCTTGAATTTGGAGAACATAACTATCATCATAATGATCATATTTAGGCAAATCATCAAAAGAAGGAATATCATCAAACATACACATTAGATCAACAAATTCTTCTTCCTCATATTGATTTGTAAATTCATTTTCTGATCTATGATAATTTGAATTAAGAGGAATTTTTTCATGGCTATACCCCTATTCTATTTCTTCATGGTGTTTTTGAATAAAAAATTCATCTTTCATAGTGATCTCGTGTTTTCTTTCATCCAGTTTTCTTACCAAAAGGCTGAGTTTTACTTCTGCAATGTTTTTCTTTTCCTCTTCTTCTGATTTCAACTTTTCCTGTTTGATTTGGAGATTAACTTCCACATCAACTGCAATGTTCTGCATCTGTACAAGTGTTTTTGGATCTCTTTCTCTTAATGGAAATTCTATTTTTGGATCAAAGGCACTTGGATAATGCAAGAGAGCTGAATCATGAGGAGGTCTAATATTTCGCAAAATGAATAATAAACTTTGATTACTAACTACGTAAAAATTGTTGTATTGTTTCATTTGGATGTCTTTTTAATTGATTATATTCTCTTATGACTACAAAATCATTAACTTTGATAATCCATCTATCAAGGTGAAAATTTTGATAAATCATTGGAAATTTGAGATGCTAGCATTAGGCGCATTTTTGAACCACTATTTATTCTATTTTCCAAAGAAAGAGAAAAATTCTATTTTAACATCATCTTCATCAATCTCAAATAAATCCAAATAATTTTCAAAACCTTGAATATGTTTTTGGGCAGTGATACCATTTTCTCCATCAAATCTAGGAAGATACTTGTAGTATTTTTTAGGAAAATCATGGAGTATAGGAGGTAAAAAAAGGGGCTTATATCTATCTGGAACTTTATATGGTACAGGGATATGTACAGGGATTGTAATATTAGTTTTGATTATTTGAAGCTTTTTAATTGGAAAATGATCATCATTAGATTCATAAGAAAGCTGCTCAAAGAGATTAGGAGAATTATTACTTACAATCTCTAAAGGAAAATAACTAAAAATCCAATCTTTAAGATCTTCTATAAAATACAATATACATTGGAAAACTTTCTTAATGAGAAAGAACATAATGTCTTGGATTAAGATCCAAGTTGAAAGCCTGGTATTTCCATATTGTTCTTTGAGGTTCATTCCTCCAGTGGAGTCTTAGTAATGAAATTGATTTTGGAGTCGCTAGGTGGATGATTTTAACCTTTGCGTGTCTGATCCCTGTCCACCATCATAGATCAGATCTAAACCTGTAAAACAATTTTGAAGAAAAAGTTAGTTCTTCAGGAAACCAAACTTTGAGTGTTTTATGATTATTTTGTTTTTTAATGAATTTTCAAAACAACTTCTATACTTTCTTTAAGAGGTTTCAGATATTGGATTTAAATTTTCTTAAAGATTTATTGAACTAGAGAAACTGATTGAATGTTTGAAACCAAAGTTCAGTTTATAAGCTAGACCAGAGATAGACTGAAGCAACATTTATTTACTATGCAATTGCAGAGAAAAAGTAGTTCAAAGGCTACCTGGCTGATCTTCAGGCTCCGTCTGTAGCTTATAAGCAAACAATAGTAACAATTAAAATGATTCAGTTCCCCAGCGGAGTCGCCACTATATTATCACTTATATTTTCCTTGAAGTTGTGGAAAAGGAAAGTAAATCTGAGGTAACCACAAACCAACCTTTAGATACAGAATCTAGCCAATCTGTATCCAGAGAGGCTCTCTCTTTAAAATTTAGCTTTGCTCTTAGAAAATATTAGGCTAGTTATAATTCTAGGGGTTTTGTTTGAATTTGAATGGTGGAATCCGCCAACTAAGGGCACAATTTAGTAATTCAGGCCATTGGGCTATGGAGTCGAAAAGGATGGCTTTATCGGATTAATATTTATACACAAGATGGTTTGGCAGGGCAAGATAGCCAAACAGAGAACAATTTGAAATTAAAGTGAAATTTGAATGGATTTTGAAGGGATGAAAGACAATTAAGAATCTTTCAACATGTTCAAAGAAAGAAAGTGAATGATTACAAATAAAGAGCAGTTAAGAATTCTTTACTATAGTAATCAAAATGTTTAAACTAGCGAAACAAGAGCATTTAAGAATTCGTTGTTTATAACCAGTTTAGAAGAAAAATTTTAGAATAATCACAATTGAAATCAGAGCACACTTAAGTAAATTATGATTTATTCTTTTATGTCAATTATTCAGAAATGGAACACAGTGATATTATAAACAGATATAAAACTTAAAACATAGGATAGAAATGACTTATTGAACTTTAGTCTGACACATGAATCCTGCAAAAAGTCTTGAGCTTCAATTCATCATCCAGAAAGCCACAAAGAAATGTCTCCAAAAGAACTTTATTCCAAAATTCAATGTTACAGCAAAGTAGAAGAATCCCACCCCCACTACTCCAATTGATGGAGTATTTATACAAATTCTAAACTAAAATATCTTGAAAAAAAATATCAAGATTGGTTCACAAATTCTCCAACTATTTTACATAAATAGAACTTAAGTAAATGAAACTAAAACTAATACATCTATTTGGCCCTATTTTGTATGGATAGGTGATGACAAAGAGGAGAATTTGAATTTGATCCAACTCTTAGTTGATGATGAGGTAAATTCAAGTCACTAATCAAGCTCTCTTCTTTGTACATCTCCGCTCTCACCATATGGCAAACTTGGGGTCCAATGATACCTTTGTATTTATCAATCCATAATAGATATGTAAAAAGTGAAAGAGGTTATTTTTGAATAATATTTTGGTGAGATAAAACTCTTTCAGTTTCCTAAAATACCTCTCCAGCTATGCACAATAGGCTCTACAAAAATATGTGTAAAACCGAGTTTTACAGAATCTGAAAAAAATCCTTTAAAGATGTGCATGTATCTTTGATTCTAAGATCACTGTAAAAAAACAGAGATAGGTTTTTTCAGATAGGTATCTTAGGAACAAAAACCTCCTTCATTTTTGTATGATGTATTTAGGATTGGCCACAATCGTCTCTGCAAAACGATGACTTAACTGGAATTTTCTGCAAAAATTTCTTTCCAAAATTGTCTAATATTTCCAAAACCATAATAGTTGTTAGAAAAGTGAGAGAGGTTTTTGTAGAAAATCCTCTTAAGAACATAAATATCCTTCATTTTTTCAAATTTCATCTTGGATTGATCACAATAGTTTCTGCAAGACAATGACTAAAACATGAAATTTCTGTAAAAATGTTCCTTCTTGTTGTGTTTTTCATCTTTTCATTTTTTTATTCTTTTGACTGTTTACTTTCACTTGTGATAAAATTCAATGTTGGTGAAATTATTTTCATCTCTTTACCATTTCCATCGTTCGTAATTTCATTTTTAATGTTTTTACCTTGATCAGCTTTCCGTAACTTCATTTTAACTTTCATTCTGACTTTTACGTGATACACTTTAACCACTGATACTCTTTAGATGTTATGCTTTATAACCTCTGTTTGAATAGATTTGATAACACTCTTGGAGTAAACAAGTCTTATGACTAGTATTAACACTGTTTGTCCAAGGATGTGGTCTTCTGATCACCTGTAAAACAAAACAAATTGTTAAGAAAGCATGGTTTGCAGGGGAGGTCGAAAATGTTTCATTTGATTTTGAGATGTCTGTGGAGTGAATCTAGAATGATTTTTGGGAGGTAAACCGTGCTCAAATTGGTTAACAGAGGCTTCAGGTGGTGTAGCTGGGTTACAAAGGGTTTTACTGCACAATCAGGTGAAAATGAGCAACACTAGGGTGTTTGTGTTTAAACGGGTAAACGGTTGATATTGGTGGGTAAGCTTTGAATGAACAGTGATTTGAATAGGTACTGGTTGAGGCGGAAGAACACTGGAATCCTTGACTTTCGGTTCTTTTTAGCAAAGTAACGCCGCCGACAGTTTCAATAAAGCTTGGTTTTTTTTAAAATTTGCCGCATAGAAGACTGCAAATGCACGCGAAAATGAAAACGACGCGTCGACGAGCTATTCACAAAATCAAAAGGTGGCGATTTTTTATTATTTTAATAAAGGACATCGAGAAATGATGATGAGTCGTGGGGAAGCGGTTTTCTCCAGACCACTTATGAGCTAAGGCAGTTTCGGGCACAGCGGGATTCGCAGCAAAAAAGGAATAATGCTGACACGTAGCATACACTATTTGAAAACCACTCTTTCATTTCAGACGTTAACTATCTTGATGGGGAGATGGCTGCAATTGAATTAACGCTAACCGCTGATCTTGGAGTGGAGATAGTACTCGTGACTTTCGACAGGAGTTGATGGAGGTTTAACAAACATGGCCCGACACATATCGCTTTCTTTGTTATGAAATAATCATCGAGCCTTTATCAAGGGAAGGATTATTAATTAATATTAAGGATTAATTAATCCATATGGAAAAATGGTCGGGAAATGTTAAATGCGCAGGGATGATTTATTTCAAAGTTTAGTTTTAGTTAAACTTTGGGTTTATTTTTCTGTTTTAAACATATATACATATGTTTAAACCTTTTTCATATATTTTTAATATATGGTAATTAAATCAATGTGATTTTCTTACCATAGGGGGCGGGAATAGAATTAATGTTATATTTTAGCCAAAAGGGGGTATATTGTGGGTTTTTGTCTTGAATAAGTGGGAATAAAATACTTGTGGCTAAAATAGTTATAATACATGGGTTTTGGGAATATTATATGAAAATGAATTATATACATAGGAAAAGGTGATTTTCATAGGGAGTTAATATATAAATTAGAATTAATATGACAAAGGAACAATGTCAACTCAAAATACTTAAATATAACCAAGAAAGTGAGAATTCAAAAGTAAATATCATTATTATACTTTCATCACTTAGACTTAGAATAAAAAGTGATTTTGAGGGCTTTTCAAGAAAAATTGAAGGATTTTCCTAAGTAAAATGGGATTTTACTGAGGAAAAGATTTTGAGAGGTGAATGAATGTGATAATGGATAATTTCAAGTACTTAGGTTTTTTTCAATTATTGGGCCGAGGGTCCGGTCCCTCCAAAAGTCAAGGAAATGCCTTGAGCCCCTGGATCTTCAAATACCTTAAGTGCTTGGTGGAAATTAGTAAAATCTTTCAGTGGTACGAGTGGGAAATTAATGATTTTGACCTTGCTTTGCTTTGAAATTCTGCCAATGTAGTGTTCTGCCTTTGCACTTGTGATAAAAGTAAATTCTTAACACATTTTAACACCATCATTCATCAAATGAAATTTTGTAACATCATCTACCTACCCTATCTACTTTACTCTACCATTTTTTCTTCTTTATTAGGGTGCACTTAGACTGGCAAACCCTTATCACACTTTTCTTTTTCTTTTACATGGCAAGCCTACCTAAGTCTACACTTATTACATCCAAGGGCTCAGTTTAAACTGTTGAGTTCCTTTTATTAACTCTACCTATCTACTTATCTGCCAAGATTAAACTGTTTGGCCAGATATTTATTCTCTATTCTACAACATGAAATTGAAAAATGAACTAGCCAAGCTTAAACAGTTTGACTATTCATGAATTCTGACATAAAATACAAGTTGCACACAATTTGTTTATTACATCAGAGCAATAAGTAGTGGCATTTAGACTTGCACACTTTCCTTGGCCTTTTTTTGTTTGGGGTTCATTTTCTTTCACTTTTTTGGCCATTTTTATTTTTTCACCCTTTGATTTTTCTTTTAAGGTATACCCTCTTTACAATTTTTAAATTTTTTGATTTTTTGATTTTTTTGAAAATATGGAACACCTTTGCAACAATAAAAAGGTTTGAACATATTGCATAGTTCATCAAGTAAATCATGAAAAATGACACCTATTGGTATAGGAGTCTAACAACGTGCAAAAGGTTGAAACACATGCACTGTCTGCGCATGGGTCAGCTCTGAATGTGTGCCCTACGCCTCTGTGAGAAGAAAACACACGAAAATTCCTGCAAGAATTTTTTTTGGAGTTGTTCTGCTTTAGTCTGTCACTTGGGATGAACTAGGGACTACAAGAGAAATCATGGGAAATTCAGCTCCACACCACAACACAGACAAAGGTCTCTAGAAAAAATGCACAACCACATAAACTTGGTAATAAACGTTAGTGGAGTCGCCAATCCTGTTGCAGTGTGTTTGGTGCACGTATGTACGAAATCACACCAACTTAAGTGGTGTGGTTTACCCACTTAAGTTATTGGTAACATGTAGATAAAGAAGTGGAGTCAAGCAAATTAGTGGAACAAGATAGAATCAATAAGCATACTAGATAGAGAAATAACATGCATATATAAACTAAAAACTAAAACAAATAAACATGAGCTCTAAAAAGATTCCAACGACAACAATAATACGAATGGTGGCTCTAGGCCCCTCTTATTGAGCACTGGTGGTAATAAGAGTGAAACTTTACCCTCTTGCCAAAGGGCTCCTAGACAATGGGTTCTAGGTCCCGATGCAAGGATGTTTTTATCCCAAGCTTGCCTCGGTGCAATCTCCCTCTCTCTCTACTGTGTTGGACTAAACTTGTTGGATGGCCAAAAATTGAGTCCCCTCTATCTTCAGCTCCGGCTCACACACTGCTGGTATTGCTTGGGAAATTCTGGCCAACATAACAATGTGTTCACCAATTCTTCATCTCATGGTGGTATTATATAGGAGATTTCAAATCCTCTCTTCCCTCTCTTGATACATGGAGGATGGTGACCCAAGAGAGGGGTATGATTCCTTTGTGTGCTCACTTAGTGTCTAAGGAGGTGTTGGTGGCTGTCCTTAGGCGACTCCAAGTAAGGGGTCACTTGTCATTTTCTTTGTGTGGTCTCAGATAGTGACATTTCACCACTCCCAGGATTGTGCGCATATCAAGCAAAAAGGCACGCGAAAGGCGCTCTTCACGAAGGATTATGTGCACAAAGAGAATTTAGGACTTGTTCAAATTTGATTTTCCTCAGAACTTAGATATTTTTAAATACTTTCCAAATTCTGTAATGTCTTCCAGCCCTGTAAATCCTTTTTCCTGACATTAATTAATGTCGTCTTCTGTTGTACAATTTTCCAATGTTAACAACCCCATTCAAGAATTTTTTCTTGATTTCCATCTGGTGAATCTGCCATCCCATCTAAGTTGCTGGGGATAAAAATGACCTGATAGAGGTGTATCTGGAAACTGGGTAAAAATTATCCTCGTAATCTATTCCTTCTTTATGTGCATACCCCTTTTCCACAAACATAAACTTGTACTTCTCCACATTGTAGATCCATCTAGAACCTAAAATTTATATGTCTTACGGCCTTGGCACTACCTCCCAATCATCATTCGTCATGATAGAGCTATACTCTTCTACCATGGAATCTATCCATACCTAATGTTGTGCGACCTCCTGAAAACTAGAAGATTCTGCAACCTGAGCTACCAATACTTGGTATCTGTCAGGTTTTCTGTGTCGTCTTTTGTTTGTCCTAAGAGTTCCAATAAACTCCTCTGCATCTCTTAATGTCTCACGAACCTCTCTGTTGGATCAACCACTAGTCATGGGAGGTTCAACCAGCTCCTCCTCATCCTGCCTCTACTGCTCCAACTGCTGAGAACTCCCTATATTTTCTGCACCTGAGGAAATATTGGTACTAGTCACAATAATCGATCCTTGTGATTTTCCTCCTTCTTGTCCCAATGGATTCCCCTATGGTTTCCACAGCTGCTAGACTAAAAGAGCTTGTTCTGACTGATTCTCCTCACCTGCAGGCATCTCACGAGATCTCCTGAAAGTTCAGTCCTACATGAACTTTATGCATCTCCTTACTACAATATTCCTATTGTTAGGAATGTATATTTTGTATTCCTTTAAGGTTTCGTTGTGTCCAATGAAGAACCCCTTCTCTACGGTCTGATCCAGTTTGGTATGTTTATCATATGGCACGTTGCAATAAGTGACACTGCCACAAATTATGAAGTGGCTCACTTCTGAGTTCTTCCTGTGAAGACTCCTTTTGGCACTTTCTTCCCCAATATATTGAGGAGTCTTGTTCTGAATATATATTTTCCTCTTACATGCCTCTACCCATAGAAATATGGGTAGATCCTGGTCATATAACATTTCTTTTGCAACTCCAACAATGGTTCTGTTTTTTCACTCTAGTGCTACACCATTTTGTTAAGGATTATATGGAGTTGTCCATTCTCTCTTAGTTCCTTGCTTTGCACAAAAATTTGTGAAGTATTTTTCAATATATTCTCCTCCATTATCTAAGCGAAGCACCTTTATATTCTTCCCCGTCGCATTCTCCACAAGAGATTTAAACTCTCTGAAACAATCAAAGACCACATCTTTGGTCTTTAAGAAGTAGATCCAGGTTTTCCTAGAATGGTCATCAATAAAGGTGATGAAATATTTGGAACCACTGAGAGCTCCAGTGGACATCGGACCACAAATATCTTAATGTATGATTCCTAACATGCCACTAGCTCTGTTGTCACTTCTAGGAAATTTTGCCTTAGCATACTTCCCAAGTATGCATCCTCTGCACACATAATCATGTTCTGTGCCCAGTTTTGGAACCACTCTTACTATTTCTCTGAGCATCCTGAGTGCTCCATGGTGTAGATGTCCCATCCTCCTATGCCATAACTCATTCAATGCCTTCCCACGGCTACTTTTTCTTCCTATCAGTTCCATTGGAGAATCAATCTTTATCCGGTACAATCTCTTACTTCTAACTCCAATTTGTCTTACCTTTTTTCAGGTCGGGTGCTTGACATGCACTTTCTTCCCTACGAAGTGAATATCATACCCCTTATCCTATAATTGGCATACTAAAATCAAGTTCATACCCAATTTTGGAACATGCAATACATCTGTAGCGCTAGTGCTTGCTCCTGACTACCCCTGAAAGTCTATGGTACCTATCCCTATTGGAGTACATTTTGTTCTGTTTCTCATAGTAATATGGAATTCCATCTGCTTCTTCTTGTAGCTAGAGAAATATTCTCTAGCCCTTGTCATGTGAGTTAATGCTCCACTATCTATATACAAGACACCTTGTGAATCTGATCTTGCTAAGCAAAAAAATTCGTCCTCCAATATGAGAGATAAATCTGAACTCTTGAATGTTACTTTTGTCCTATTTATGTTGAAGAATTTATAGTGTCATATTCCTCTTTTCGACCTCGACGCTAGCCTGCTCTAGCAAAATGCTGCAACAACCCTATGCTTCCAGCTAGAGATATGCTCAATGAGAAAATCTGAGTTTCTCCCTCTGCCTCTGGAATCACTCGATCTGGAAGGATCAAATTTTTCTTCCCCTCCATTAGAAAAAATTAGTCTTCCTCAAGAAATTTGGGTTCCTGGAAAAATATTGCGCCACCCCTTGGGAATTACGGCCTGCTTCCCCTACTAAGCTCTAATTTTTTTTTTTTTCCTTCTGAGCTCTTCGAATGATCAATTTTTCTCAGATACTATGTGGAATTTTTATCTATTGCAACAACTGGAAATTATTCTTCTAACTAGAAATTTAATTATGCAGTTTATTTGCTACAAAAAACAACGAATAAAATCACAATTGCAATTTTCACCATAAAAATATTGTGGAAAATAAAATACTGAAAACTGAGAAATTCTAGCACACACAAGAATTTTAACACATTTATTTTTGGAAAATTTCCTCGGAAAAACCTAATGCGGGGAAATCGGTACAACAAATGAGAGTTTTATTATAATTATTTCACATCATTTATGAGAACAATAATTTATATGCCCAATTGGTGATCTAATCTGAGGATAAATATTGGAAAAAAAATTCGAGAAATTTCTCTGACTCTACAACTATTTTCTGCCTCCGAAATTGCCTCCCCAGTGTTGGGTGTGTTATATTCTTTCCATAACTAGCCTTAGGCGAGAAGTGGGGGGTAAGAGGGGGAGCGACCAACCCCCCTACACTTGCACCGGGCGTAGCCCCCCTAGACAAGGTCTGGGGCAACACCTCGAGAAATTTTTTTTAGACCCTAGATTCGGTGGGAGGACCTACCTATGGTTTTGTGCATGGGTTTGCACATGGTTTTGGGCATGATGGTGTTTTTCCTATGGTATTTTGTCGATTTGGTCAAGGGAACTAAGGTTATGTTCTACTCCAGGGTTAATGGATTGGGGTTTATGAATTCTTTGGCATGTATATATATGTGTTGTAACATTCAAAGGAATAAAATGAAAAATCAAGCTGGTAGTCCCGGTTTTGGGAGCCATGGGAAAATATCTGTGTATATTTGTTTTATGTTTTATTCTTTCACTATTATTTATTTTTATTTTTTAAGAAATAATTTGCATATAATTTATCTATAGGGTTAAAACCTACACCTAGCTTCTACGTTGAGCTTCCTACGTTATTATTTGCGCAGAGCTTACGTTGGCCTTATGAGAATTTCAGCCTTCCTCCTTTTTCCTATTTCGGGGACTATAAACCTTCCTCCCGAAATTTTGGTGCTCTCCTCTTTCACCTGATACTCACCCTCTGGTTCTATCTTCTCTGTTGAGCTAGTGCTACTAAGAAAATCAAACTTCCTGGGCAATTGAGTATCTGCACTGATGTATCCTCCATCACCACATCGAGCCCTTCTTATATCTGGAGTCTGACCAAGATTAAATCTTAATAAATGGATCAGATCATTCCTGGATTGATCTGTTTGAGTTTCTAGATGATTCTCACCTTTTCTCAATTAATACTGATTAATTAACCATATTCCCAAAGTTTAGACTTAGGAAATATTAAAAAAAAAAAAAAAAAATCTAATTGAGACATTTCTAGGCTGAATTTCTAGAAACGATTTCTGGGTTTTGGAGAACTCATGTATTCTAGCTTATCCACAAAATTTCACAGTTAGAAAACATCTAATGCTACAAAAAATAACAAATGAGGCATTGGAAAAGCCAACTCTAACAGGCCCCCCCCCCTTAAGCAAAACATAGGGAGGAACTAAAGAAAAAAAAAAAGAATGGGTCCTGATAATGAGGCCTGATTAGGTACCCATATACAAACTCTCATAAGCAAAAAAAGAGAGAAAATCTCATAGGAAGCCCCCCCCACCCCCAAAAGAAAAAGAGAGAAAGATGCCAGTGCTCAAATTATCATGGCATTGAAACTGTAGATCCCATATTGATCCACTGAATGGAAAGAACACAGACACAATCCAATCAAGAAGTACGAAATGATATAGTACCAAGATTATGAAGATGCAAGCCATGAAACCTCAATTAGGTCGGTCGATCTCTGAAGTAGGATTGTTGCAGAGGAACAAGGGTGGCAAACACTGTCAACTTCTTCAAAAAATGCTTCAAAGAAACTAGGTGTTGGTAAAGAACCAGGACAAGGCTTCAAATAGAAGCAACACCATGAACCAAGAAAAAAAAATTGAGGCCTGTAAGTATGGAAAATGTCGTACAACAAAACTCTCGAAGTTTTTTTAGCATTGTCACCATCACACTAATCAAACACAAAATATGACAATTTTCAACAAAACAATGACAACAATATTTGTCACCATCTAACTTCTCCCCCCATAACACAACTGCGGAAGGAGAAAGAATCAACAATCTCCATTGTCAGCAAATTCCCCCCTAAAACACAATTGAGGGAATAGTGGCAATCTACAAAGAAACAACTAATGCAACATGACGATATGAATTCTGCAAGCATTGGTTCAGTTGACACCACGACCATCCATCGACCCATCTACAAATGATCTTGATGGCGGGTATTGGTCCACGATTCATTCTCTCACATCTCTTCTGTAATGATCTGAATGCAGGACTAGTAATTAACCAAGAATGTTGATGCTTGAGTAATTTCTTCTGATGAGGATGTGCATATGGTTTATTTATTGTAGACTCAAAGTTGAGTGCAACATCATTGTCATTTGGAATGCCATTTGGAGCCATGTAATCAATATGTTTATCATAATTAATTTCAACATTTTATTCAAGCACCTCACAGTTGGATGTAGGTGATGAGGCAACAACATGATTGTATCCAATACCTTCTCTTGATGTCTCTACTATAAGGTTAATAGGAGAAACAATTCCATGTTCATTCTTTCCAATTCCTCTTCTGGTATATACTCTTTTTTCTCAGCAATCGAAACCCAATACCAGTGGTATGGTTTTAAAAATTGGGCATGTGACAAGTCATGATCATCAATATCAAGCTTCTGGCATTCACCATCATCAAGTGTGGAAGAAGGAGAGCTTGGAACCTTAACATCAACTGTCTCCATCTCTAATTTCTGAAGACTACTAACTTTCAAATCAAGTTCCCGCTTAGACTCTTGCAGATCTTGAATGACCTCATCCTTCTCAATTAACTGTTGAGACAAGTCATCATAATCTTGTTTCAAAAAATAATATTGCTCCATCTTTGTTTCTTTAAATTTGAGTCGGAAAAAGACTCAACTTCCTCCTGCAAATCATCAAGGAGATCAATCTTCTCTTGAAATTTATCAGCAAGCATATGTAAATATTTTCCCATGGTTTATTCCAAATGGTCAACCTTCAAGATTTTTTCAGCTACTGAATTTGGCCACCTATTCTTACGAGTTGCATTCTCTGCTTGAAAAAGGGATACCACTAACTGAAATTGAAGAACATCTTTACAAAGTTCATTTTTTTCCTTCTTCTCACGAAGTTCCTACAATATTTTACCCATCTTGAAAAGAGCAAGTTGAAAATGTACTAGCCACAAAACAAGATTGATGATGACAACAATAGATGATTTACACTTCCAAGAATGACACAAATCAGACCAATCTAAATAGATTTACAGGACTAGCCAAAAAATGTTACATAACTACCCACAATCAAAGCACCAAATACATTGTGTAGACATGTCATGATTTTTATAAGACAAAATCCTTAAAACCTTAATAAAAAATTTAGGAATTAATATCCCATAAAACCTTCCCAAAAAGAAGAAATTGTGAAAAATAACCGTTTCGAGCATGAATTGAGCCCAAAAATTAAAATGTGATAAGGTGGTGCTTCGAGGACCTGGAGGCTGCGATCTCTCTAAAATTGTATGTAGGATAACAAATCTTGGGAAATCTATGGTGGTCGATTATGTGCATCATATGTTGAATTGAAAGAAGGTGCTGGAAAAAAAGGAGCTATGGATCACATGCAACCTTGAAGTGGAGATCGAAACCACGATCTGTGGTTGTTTGCAGGAATTAAAGAATAAGAAATTTTTTTTTGCATTCAATTCGAAAATAGTTCATGAAACAAAAGTTCCATGCCAAGCGGCTTTCCATTCGAACCAATGGCTCCACATGCCCACGTACAGGTCCAGTGAAAGAAAAATTGATGTCGAAGAATAGTTACCCTGCACCCTTTTTCCCACAAATATGATTGCGCTTATCCAACTATCCTAGTTTGCAATTCAAATACGTTCCCCACGGGCATGATAGTTGATGTGTTCGAACTGGATCCACTATATAACCCAGATATTCTTCTCTCTCAAAAAAACGAGCCTCAGATATTGTCACCTTTGGCTGTCTCGTATAGATTTAAGAGATTCGTGCAGCCTTCTACCCGGCCGAGAGTGTTGTCCCTGCCACGAACTCCACTCTAACAAACAGATTAGCCAGTCATTCGTCCCATGTAAGAATAACTTATGAAATTTCTTTCACTACTTTTTAACACACCTTCTCTTCTTATTTTTTTAAATCGCGTGTGAAAATTGAATATTCTGCAATCAGACGGACGTCAAATTAAAATGAAAAACTTTGTCAATTTTGTGGTGCGAAATCTACTTGTTGAAATGTGTTGTACCAAAATCGTTCTCAACTCTATGAAGCATCGAAACCAGTAACCACAACGCTCTTCTATGGCTGCTTCAAGTGGCTGATCTGTTCAACGAATCAGTACTCGTCTGACTCAGCTGACTAAGTTATGCTGCAAGAACACGATCAGTACTCGTCTGACTCAGCGTTACCAGATCCAACAATATATACTTGCGTCGATCCTCAGATCCAGGACCAACGAATCTCTTCTCCTTTCACTGGTGATCCATTGTTCGAATCATGCACAATCAAATTTCAAGGAGAAGAAGAGAATACTTACCTCATAAGGAAATGAGACGTTGGAAAAGCCAATTACATTTGGGTTTGTTGAGGCTTCAATAATTGGAGAATTACTTGATGGATCCCATAAATATGTGTTGTGTTTACTTGCAATTATGAAGTGTTATATGTGTTGTGTTTACTTGCAATTATGAAGTGTTGTGTTTCTGTCGTGGGAAGAAGAGGGTCTTGAAATAATTAAATTGTTTTTTTATTCTTCTCCCTGACCCAATCTAATCATTGGAAATCTAGAATTATGTGTTTTTGGCATCACATCTTATGAATACAACATCATTTCCTTGGATTGGTGTCCCTTCACACAATTCAAATTTTGCATACCTTAAAGGTGAGTTTTATTTCTTTCCCTCGCTATATATTTCCGATCTGTTAATGTTTCTCCACTACCCACGAGTTTCTATAGCCCCAATGGAGTCACCTCAAAATCACAAACCTTGTTTTTCTATCAATGAGTGTACACAACCCCCATAAAGATATTTTCATTCCCTTGAGCTCGAAGAGACTACATCCTTTCCATCCTTCCTTTACCTTTTTATTCCTTTAAGAGGACTTTGGTGAGAGATCTTAGTTTCTATGCACCTAATTTGGGAGGGGGACTTTTAGCATCTTAAATACACAAGGATGATATCTATTAAGTGAGAACGTCAAGGTATACCTAGGCATCCTCTAAGAAATGGAGAGATAACTAATGTGCACAAGAAAATTTTTATAAGATATTAAAGATTTATTTCTTGGCACCTGAATACCACTTCCAAGACCCCAATGAATTGAGGGGAGGGAGTTGTCCACTCATTTTACAAGAATAAACTATAATGATACCTTTCTTTCTTTCCTATTCTATAATACATCTTACAATACATCTTACCTTCACATTTCTAGAACTAGGAACATCAAAGTGCAATTTCGAGATCATAGCTAGTCAATAATCCCATGAATGCCTTGACAAGCCCACATTATAAAAAAATAAAAATAAAAATAAATAAATAAATATCAAATTGTGGCATGTTAGGCTCAAATTCTTTGAGAAGATGGGTAATTTTTAGATATGTGTAAATAAAAAAGAAAAGAATGGAAATGAAAATTCACAAGAAGAAAATGGAATAATGAAAAGCGAAAAAAATAAAAATAAAAAAATAAAATAAAATAAAATAAAAAATAAATTAATTGGAAAAGAATGCAAACGAAATTATGATACAATATATATAAGGTTTTTGCCAAAGCAAAGTACTTTTTCATAAATATTCCATTGATGGGAAAAGGATGCAGGTCCCCTTGTAGGCTTTGAAACATATAAGTCTCATCTCCTATCCTTTTAGAAATTTGAAAGGGGCCAACCATGTGTTGGAAATTGGAGTAGTTTCCCTTTTGTTTATTAAATTTTTCCCATCTAAGGACCAATTCGCCTACATGGAATTCTTTTGGCGGTGGCCTTTCTTTTTTCAAATCATCTTTTCATCCCTTGTCTGTAGGTAGCAAACTTTATTTTGGATTTCTCTTTTTATTCTTTGAGTTTGAGCAAAGTATCAATTTGATTTTGCATTGGGAGGAAGAGGAGTCTTAGATGGATTGGAGGGGAGAAAGGCTTCTTGGACATAGACTAGATAAAAATAGGAGGTTCCCAATGCAAGCTTGGGAGTTACTCTATCAGCCTACAATTCTTAGAAGATAGCATTGTGTCAATTCCTCTTATTATTGGCTATATTCTTCTTTACATTGTTTATTAGGTTCTTGTTTAAATACATAGCCACCCAATTCCCTTGTGGATAATAGTTAGCCACCATGTTGCTTTTACTGCTTACTTGCAATTATAAAGTGTTGTGTTTCTGTTGTGGGAAGAAGAGGGTCTTGAAATAATTAAATTGTTTTTTATTCTTCTCCTTGACCCAATATAATCATTGGAAATTTAGAATTATGTTTTTTTGGCATCACATCTTATGAATACAACATCATTTCCTTGGATTGATGTCCCTGCACACAATTCAAATCTTGCATACCTTAAAGGTGAGCTTTATTTCTTTCCCTCGCTATATATTTCTGATCCGTTAATGTTTCTCCACTACCCACGAGTTTCTATAGCCCCAATGGAGTCACCTCAAAATCACAAACCTTGGTTTTCCATCAATGAGTGTACACAACGCCCATAAAGATATTTTCATTCCCTTGTGGCCGAAGAGACTACATCCTTTCCCTCCTTCCTTTACCCCTGTATTCCTTTCGGAGGAATTTGGTGATAGATATTAGTTGCTATACACCTAATTTGGGAGGGGGATGGTAGCATCTTAAATACGCAAAGATGATGTCTATGAAGTGAGAACTGGATGAACTAGTCAAGGTATACCAAGGCATCCTCTGAGAAATGGAGAGATAACTAATGTTCACAAGAAAAAATTTATAGGATATTGAAGATTTATTTCTCGACACCTGAATACCACTTCCAAGACCCCAATGAACTGAGGGGAGGGAGTTGTTCACTCATTTTGCAAGAATATATTGTAATGAGACCATTCTTTCTTTCCTATTCTAGAATACATCTTACCTTCACATTTCTAGAATTAGGAGCATTAAGTGCAATTTGGGGATTGTAGCTAGTCAATAATCCCGTGAATGCCTTTACAAGCCCACATAAAAAACAATCAAATTCTGGCATGTTAGGCTCAACTCCTTTGAGAGGATGGGTACATTTTAGATATGTGTAAATCAAAATGAAAAGAATGGAAATGAAAATTCATAAGAAGAAAATCAAATAATGAAAAGTGAAATAAAAATTTAATTGGAAAATAATGCAAAGGGAATTATGGTACAATATATATTAGGTTTTTGCCAAAGCGAAGTACCTTTTCATAAATATTCCATTGATCGGAAGAGGATGCAGGTCTCCTTGTAAGCTTTGAAACCTATAAGTCTCACCTCCTATCCTTTTAGAAATTTGAAAGGGGCCAACCATGTGTTGGAAATTGGAGTGGTTTCCCTTTTGTTTATTAGCTTTTTCCCATCTAAGGACCAATTTTCCTACATGGAATGTAGAAATTATACAAACATATGTATATCAATGGATTCAATCTGATCTAAAAATGTACTAAATCTAGATACTGAATCACTTCTACAAATCAATTGCGGAAATTAAACACAATCGCCAATCACATGAAGCAAAGAAGAAAAAAATCAAACCACAATACAGATAATTTCCTGGGGAAAGCTTGCCTCTCAAAACCCCTATATCTTCCATTGTATATTAACCATGGAATCATGAAACAATTACAATGAAATATTCTCACAAGAGTCTCCTACACTCTCCAAACTGTCTCACACTATCCTGAACAAAACTAACTAACACTTAGCCAATTCTCAACCTCTAAACATCCTGCCTTGCTTGCGCAATTCCTTATGAATGCAATCCCTATTATTTTGGAAGCCTTCCTAAATTGTGCAAGGATCATTGACACTCCAATGGATGTCTGGTTGCATGTGGTCAACTTACTAATCACACAACTGATAGTTAACATCCCTTTAGCCTTTGTATCAACTGGGTCTCCACTGGAACTGACATGCATGCAGTTATTAATAGTGAATCATCAGTTGTATGGAAGATCACTGATTGTGAATTAAATAATATTTAATTCACTTGATCTCTCACTAGTGCAACAAACAGTTACAACTAGTTCAACTGGCTCTAAATCACTTAACTGAGTTAACTGATTACACATGCATTAAACTGATGCACAAACTGCAATTCAAACTCCATAACTAATAGAATTACTTTGCATGCGTCACCAACCACCCTCAACTCGAAATACATGAGTTAAATGAGTTTATCACACTCCGCTAACTGTTACAAGTGACCATGAGATAAGGTTACATTTTATTGTCCAATTTAATTAAGGGAAAATTAAATTAGACATTGCACCAAATTAATTAATTAATTTGGCCATCACACTAATGTATCACTAGGACCTATTGGTCCCATACTAGTGTGTGTGCTGCAATTTCTTGTTGGACTTCAACATGGAATTCTTTTGGCATAGTAAAAGTAAAATTTCGGCCATGAGAAGCACATGATAGAGAGGTCATTCAGAGTGGGAGATAGATTATAGTTATAATTGAACAAGAGGAGGTTATAGGGTCTTGGTAACAAAATCAAGGCTCTAGGATATGGTCCTTTTGAGATAGTAGGAAAGGTGAGATATAATGCCTAGAAACTCAATTTATACCCATATATGCACACTTAACCAGTAGTCACATGTGTAAATCTAGTTGAGAGTTGAAGGAGTCAAAATTAACTCCTAGCTCACTATTAAGCTATGTTATAATTGGGACACTAGGAGGAAAAGGGACTTCCATTCATTTAAAATACTTTAGGGGGTAGGGTTGAGTCATTATTTCATTTATCAACCATTTTTTAATAAAAAAATCACTACATTAATCGTTTGAAAATGAACACATGAACACAAAATATTTATAATTGGAAGACAAATTTTCTTAATATAAAGAGTACAATCAAGTTTTATCAGCTCTAACTGAACATTTTGTAGGATGTAACCTACATGATTCACCAATCCCTTAACTAAGCACCAACTCATTGAATTTGTGGGCACCAACCCACATGAGACATCAATCCCCTAGCTAAGCACAACCTCAACAAATTCACAGGCTTCAACCTTCTCAATTAAGCACCAAATTAGAAAATTCTTGGGCACCATGTTAGGTATGTGTTATATTATTTCCACGATTAGGCCCATGTATTGTTGCCTTGTGTTGGTTGTAGTGCGGGGGAGGGAGCTCCCATATCGGGGGGTTTATAGGGGGTAGTAGCCCCCCTGGACAGGCTCTGGGTCAACGCCCTCAGAATTTTTTTTATGTGGGCCCAAGGATGGGTGGTAGACCTAAGGATGGTGGGAAGACATACCCATGGTTTTGCGCATGGTTTAGGGCATGATGGTTTTTCCCATGGTATCTGTAGATCTAGTCAAGGAAACTATGGTTATGTTCTAATCCAAGGTTAATGGATTTGGGTTTATGAATGCTTCAGCATGTATATAATGTATTGTAACATTGAAAGGAATATAATGAAAGTCATTATTGTTTTCCCGGGTTTGGGTTCCAGGAGAAAATCTTTGTGTATATTTGTATGTTCTCACCATTGTATATTTTTAATTTTTTAAGAATTCGTTTACAAGTAATTTTTGTACAGGGTTAAAACCTACACACTAACCCACAAGAAACTCTAATCTCTAGTTGAGCACCAACTCAGCTCTCAAGTTATACTATAGATTTTTCATTAGCGACTTCTTAATCATTATAGAATTTTCATCAACCATGCAATCCTCAGGTTTGCCACTTCAAGCCTGATCACCGCCACCATCCCACACTTTCTTTGTCTTAAAATATCCTTAGCTCATCTTTTAATGTTGAAATGGAACCAAGAAATGGCACCCAAAGCGGGGCTTCTGATTTAATTTTCCCTTAATTAAATTGGAAGAGAGATTGTAATTTCATCTCATGACAACTCGTATTAGTTAACTAAGTCAGAATGACTGAGTTAGCTTAGGAAATTTGAGTTGAGGGTCTAAGAGGATGCATGTAGAGTTCTCCCATGATTTAAGGGGGCCTAGTTCCAGTTATTTGTGAATTGTAATTAGTTAACTCAAGAAATTTAGTTAATATTAGTTTAACTAGTTCTAACTTAGTGATGAGCTAGTGAGAGGTAAAGTGAATGAAATCTGATTTAATTCACAAGTAGTGATCAATAAGTTAAAACCAATAATTCACTATAAATAATTGTTGCATGCCAGTTTTAAGGAAGGGCCAATTGAGAGTGAGGTTAAAGGGATGATAACTATCAGTTGTATAATTAGAAAATTGTACAGGTTAGTTATAGAGTCAGTTGGAGGCCTAGGAAGGATTGTGCAATCAAGGCAATGGATTTTACTATTTAATAGGGATTTAATTCCTCAAGAAATGTGTGAGCAAGGTAGACTGAACAAAGGTTGAGAATTGGTTAAGTAATTGGATGATTTTTCCTAGATCAGAGTGAGACAGTTGGCAGAGTGCAAGAATTTCTCTGAGAGAGAAAGCATTGTATTGTTTCACGATCCTTGACTTTATACAATATACAGATAGCAGGGTTTTACGCAGTGTTATTTTCCCAAATAAATCTTATGTTGTGCGATTGATTATTTCTTTCTCTTACTTGTTATGTGAATTTGTGACCGTGTTTTGTTTCCACAAATTTTAGAAGGATTCAATATCTTGTTTTAGTACATTATAAGATCGGATTGAATCTCGTTGTTATATTTTCTACATTTACAGCATGACCCCTAGATCAATGTGTGTCTTATCTAGAATGAAAGTCATAGGTTATCGTTATCCATACATAACATTGTCAAGAGACTTCAATGATTTCCAGTTCAATTACAATCATTGAATATATTCCTACCCCAGATCTTCCCTTCAATACTACTTAGCTAATCTACCAAAAGGTACCACACATCTCAATCTGAACTTTAACAATATTTCATACCAAACACTAACTTTCTCTAACTCGTAGATAGGCCTTCATATTTTGGATCCACAAAGGTCAAAGGAAAACTTATCCATGAAATATAATTATACCTAAGAATCAAGTCAGCTAGACTATAAGTTTCGACCTATCTCAACAAGATAGAAAGATTCATATCTTAGAATAAGATTAACCTTAATCTCTTCCTTTCATACCAAATTCATTTTCTTTTTCTTGCCTCATATCCAACTTTACTCAATTCACAAGGACTTCACTCAATGAACCTATGGCATATCACGTGCGTTTGTGGCATATTAAAGAATACCCTTAATTTGACTACATATTGGAAAATACCTCTAAAAATCACATCACTTAACCCCCTAACAATATGAACCCAATACACCTTCCCAATTTAAAAACCCCTACTTTCACTAGATATTGTAGGTATCCATTTTTTCATCAACTTTGGGCTCCATTTTTTATACCTTCCAATATAAAAACCCTCTACCCGCTACATATCCCCCAATATATTATGCCAATTTATCCTCAATAAATATACCCCAATATGAACCCACGTTGTATGATATTTCTCCCTCAGTGAAGTCGTTGTGCCTCGATCCTTGTGGTAATATTAGAGCTCCATATCACTAGGTTGAGTTCTTGCCTCAGATCCACCTTTCCTCAATACTTGTGGTAATATTAGAGCTCCATATCACTAGGCCGAGTTCTTGCCACAAATGGATAGGCACAATGGAAATAAATAGTGAACGTGGGGCGTAAAGGGGCGCTGGCCTATTTTTAGAGTGAGTCAACTTGTCAATTTAACTCAGAGCCGACTTGTATCATTTTTCAAAGATGCTTCCGGGTGTTCACAAATGGAGAGAAATCTCATAACTACCAAAATTTGTTTGTAGTCCATCCTCTATCATGTTAACATAATAATTGCAAGCTTCCTCAACCTCATCAACTAAAGACAATACCTCTATCCAGATTGTGTATATAAATATATTGCTAATGGAACCATATTTTTTCATACAATCCAAAATATCACTAGTTTTTTCAGGTTTCCCTTGACTGTGAAGCTCACATATAAATATTATGTAAGCATAAATATTGGCACTAATTCCATTACTCTCCATATTGCTCCAGTAAATTTTTGCCTCATTTGGTTTCCTACTCTAAAAGATAACCTAAGAAATAGAATATAAATGAAAAGATTTGGATCACAACCATTCTCTAATTTTTTTGGAAAAGATCCAACACTTTTTTCAATTCCTTTAATCTTTCATGTTTTCTAAGAAGATGATAATAAGTGATTTAGTTGGGAGCACAACATTGTTGGATCATATTTTCCAAAATATGGTAATCATGATCCAATTTCCATGATTTTCAAAAACTATTGATCGTGATACTATACATTTCCACATCCAAAAAGCATCCATTCCTTTTCATATCTTTAAAGAGACTTAAGGCTTCTTTTAATATTTTTGTTGCCCAAAGAATATGGATAAAGTTTGGAATTCTTCATTTTTCTTTGAACTTTCACGATGGCATCATACAAGCTCCTCTCAACCATCTAGATTTAACCATGTTTGGTTGGCCCTTGCTTTGAAATCAATAACAAACCTCTCAACAATCTCCCCCTTTTTCATTGATGGAAGCATGCCTGTAATAACTCCCCCCGCAATAATGCTTCTCCTCTCGTCATGCTTCTTGATCTTTCTCCCCCTTTGAAATCATTGGAAAAGGATAACTCCCCCTATCTTTTCTGCCACTAATGACAACTCCTCCTAAGCTTGTGCTTTCCAGGAAATATAAGCCCATAGAAAAAAATTTGGTTCCCATCCAACTAAATATGTGGATAGGTTCCATCTTTCTACGATATGTCTCAAAATATCCATTTTATCCTTTGGCGAAGGACCAACAACATGCACACAAATGTTGTTTGAGATATCTTTTGTTCCCCCCAAAACCAAGTATCTAAACATTTCCTCAACTGCCAAAAAATTTAAGCATTCATTGTTACATGCAATATTTATCTAGCCTAGATGCACTCTATTTGACTTCATCTGCACTGGATAAAGAGGGGCAAGAAATTTGTGAAGAATAGATACTTCAAAGTCTGAATCATCTATGGTATTGTTTCCTCCGACATCATCTAATATCTTTTCCCAAAAAAAATACCTATCATTCTCCTTTGATCAAGAACAACAGTTGGATATAATATTAAAAAAGGGCTAATCTTAGTTGAAAAAACCCTCAAGGAAAACTACAAATATCAGTCGAATCTTTACTTCTCAATTGCAAATATGATCTTAGGTTCAAAAATGCTAAAAATAGGATCTACATATCTCAATGCCATTTCTTCTTGTAGTATACTAAGGTGGTCATAGTAGAGTTAGCATTGCTCAATTTTCAATTTCATTCTTCTTCCTATCACCAAATTGAGATTTCAAAAAAAGACAGAGTAACTTGGTGGGAATTAGTAGAGATAAAATTTCCATGCATTCTTTGGTTTAAACCTTCCTATGAATTCAAAAATACTATGAACCATGATCATTCAACATGAATTCATTCTTTATAACCATCTTTGAATCAATCCAAATTAGTAACTTAGGAATGCATCCAAATAATTTGTAATGCATAAACTTTGTGAGCCATGCTTCATGTCACAAATAACCAAACATAATCCCATTAGGTGTCCTGTGATGTTATATGATATAGTTCACAATTTATGGCCTATACTAGCTTTACAAAATTTGATTTAATTTAGGTCAATATAGATAAATTGGCCACATGAGCAAGTAATATTTACTTGTAATCCACATATATCATTAGGGAATGGAATATGTCCAGGTGACATGAAGTTGTACAAGTATGCCTAAAATTTCTTTGAGGATCTCTACAAGATTACCCACATGATATTCTATCAACAAATGATTAATTTTCTTTGGAAAGTGAGTCACATTATTTTGTAATGGAAACAATACAAAGAGGGAACTCCTCAAAATGGAAATCGTAAGTAACAAGATGATCACATGACTGAGTAATGGAGAATGAATACGAGTACAAAGGAAGAGGTGTTCCACGAGGGAGTTGGAGGAGGAATTGAGATATTCATACATGCACAAGAAATATTACTGAAAGTAGTTTTAAGGAGGGGTGGACAGAGGTCATTATGGAAAAGTTCCTAGAAAAAATGATTCCTTTTTTATTTTTTCAAGGATGGAAATTATATGTGCTTTAATTATCGTACAAACTAGATCATCTTCTGCTTTACAAATTCGAGCTAGAATATTCATGATCAAAGTTTCCAATTGAGACATCAAGTCATGGGTTCAATATATATTCCTTTTATGCATCACACAACATAGAGCTCTTTCAAACTACTTAGGAAGAATATCAACTTATAAGATTAAGGAACCATTGATTTTTCCTTAGGAACCTAACCACTCAACAACTTGAACAAGTGCCTTGAGCACTCAAGGAAAGTACATTTCCTAGTTCAAGCCTTTTCTTCTCCATACTTTTGTAGTATTTTCAAATAACTTTTTTTCTTTGATTTTCTTAGGAGACCAATTCATGGCACTTTTGTAGTCTCCTATTATGTTTCCAAAATTGTGACATTGATAGCATTCTATATTGAACTTGAATAATGGAGCAAGTGAGTTGTAATTTATACTATCATAGAAATTAGGGATCTTGTCTTCTATACCTACAAACTTACTTCTAGGATTTTTAGGATAACCTTTATAGTCATTCTTGCATTGCACTCAACAATATCTTTCTTTATGGTCAAAAATAGTGCATTACTAACAATAACCAAAGAATGTCCTTGGGTACCTGGATGAGTAGTGTTCTCTTGATGATCTCCTGAATTTTTCTACCTTGGATAAGGTTTAATATTGTGTTGATCCTTACTGCTGCTTGCATTGTGTATGGATCCATTGAGAGCATCAACATAGCTTCTTGGACTAGTAATACTTTCATCCTTCTTCCGAATTTCGATGTGATTTGGCTTTTGAAAGATGATGGCTTCTGATTTTTCTTCATACTTAACCTTTGGAAACTTGGAGCTTGCCTCACCTATATAACCAAGACCTACTTTGTTGTAAGGTGATCTCTCACAACTAAGGATGTCATATAATACTTGTGTGTTGTTCAAATTTTTATTGAGCTTGTCTACCTCAACCCTTAGTGAGAAAACTTCTTTCTCACACTTTTCGCAATCCTCTTCTTTCTTCAACATTTGGATTTTCATTACTTCTTCAGCGCTTCTTGCTTCTTCAAGTTGTGTCTTCAAGGAAATGATTTCTTCTTCAATTCTTCCTTCAAGGTCAATATTATTTTCTTCGACATATTTGTTTTCTTTTTTGAGCATGTCTATTTCTTCTAGGGTGGCTATAATATCTACTTCAAAGTCTTCTTCACCTTGGAAGTCTTCCTCTCTTTCAATATTTTCTTCATCATCTTTGTATTCTTGATCCACATGTTCAGGTTTTAATGTGACATGAGAGGATTCCTTTGAGTATATATTTTGAATTTTTTTCCAAATCTCTTTGGCTAATGAGCATTGTCCCACTTTGACTCTCACAAAATCTGATAAGTCATTCAAGATGGCTTTCAATGCTTTTGTTTTTTTTCCTTAACTCTTTTGTAGTTGCTTCTGTTAATGGAGTTTTTGAGGTTGTGTACCCTGTAAAAACTAAATCACAAACATCATATCCTAGAGCCATCAAATATAATTTCATTCTTGAGCTCCATGATACATAGTTTGTTCCATTGAACAAGAGAGATTTTCCAACCTAATTGACTTCTGAAATCATAACTAAGGTAAATATTTTTTTAGAGGCCGGTTTGGAGGATTTCCCTCTTAAACTTGCCATTTGTGTTCCTAGGATCTTCCTTCCAGCTGTTAGGTTGTGCTTGAAGGAACTTTCTCCAATCCCAATTATTGGAAATACTAAGGTGGGGGGGGGGGGGGGTGTTTGAACCAATTTTTTGTTTATTAATGAATTTTTAATAAAAAAATAACTACATTAATCATTCAAACATGAAAACATGGAATTAAAAGATTTATAACTGGAAGAAAATTTTCTAATATAAAGAGTACAATCAACTTTTATCGGCTCCAACTAAAACTTTCACAGGCTCTGACCTGCGAGATACACCAATCCCTTAACTGCGCACCAACTCAATGAATTCGTGGGCACCAATCCTCTATCTAAGCACAAACTCAGCAACTTCGTAGGTTCCAACCTTCTCACTTAATCACTAACTTAACAAAATTCATGTGCGCCAACCCTTAAGAAACTCCGATACCCAATTGAGCACAAACTCAGCTCTCAAGCTATACTGTATATTTGTCGTCAAAAACTTCTTAACCCATTAGTGAATCGTCATCGGCCATGAAATCCTCAATTTTTCTACTTTAATAATGATCATCGCCATTATCCACACTTGATTTATCTTCAACTATCCTTATCTCATATTTTACAACATGACCTTTGGTTCCATATGTGGCTAATATAGAACACAACTCATCAGTTTTTGCTATCGAGACATCACACAATCATGAGACTTAAATTTTGTCCACTTAAATTACAATCATTGAATAACTTCTTGCCCCAAATCCTCCCTTCAATATTGCTCAAATTAGGAATTCTTCATTACTCTTTGGATTATCATGATGGCATCATACAAGCTCCTCTCAACAATTTGACTTTGACCATGTTTGGCTAGCCCTTACTTCGACATAAATGAAAAATCTCTCAACACCAATTGAGAAGGTATGATCCTGATTTGATTATTATTTTATTTTTCAACTACCTCAATGCAAATTGGAATAATCGTATTGCAAGAACAATTTTATTAGTGGGACCCAGTTTGGGGAATTTGGATCTTAAACCTTCAAGGGAAATTTTATTGCCTTAAATGACATTTTTTGGGGATTTAAAACTTCCTCACTTAATTATTAGACCCTATAACACTATTCCACACATATATACATTTCCAATGGTGCAATAATCATGTCAATAAAATTTTGTATGCATAAGTTTGGCCTCTTTGAAGTTGACCTACCATGTTTGACCACCATGGTTGAAGAGGATGCCATGTTGGCCGCAATTACTCATGCAAAAGGGGCTAGCCACAAGGGGAATTGGAAGAATTGTCTAGAAGAGTCACATGTGTAACTCTAGTTGAGAGTTGAAGGAGTCAAAATTGACCCCTAATTGGCTATCAAGTTATATTATAGTTTGGCTACTAAGAGGAAAAGGGCCTTCCAATCATTTGAACTCTTTCTTGTTCCATAATATAGTAGAACAACTATGAGTGGAAGCGAGATAATACATGTAAAGGGAGTTAGTTTTATATGGTAGCCTATTAGGCCACAAGTCTAAGTGACTCCATAGAGAGTATCTTCTCCTTTGTACTTGCATTATTTCGATTGTAGTCAAAAGAGAGTCGAGTGGCCTTACCTTCCAATTGGGTTTCCTAGAGCATAACTTGTGTTCATTTTGGTTGGTCATTAATTATATTTTATTATTCCCTATTTTCCATTTTTTCATCTATTACATGAATAAGTAGAAAACAATAACAAATAAACTTGGAATCTAAGGAAATTGACCCTCATTATGTAGATTTCAATTTATTTTTATTAGATTTTTTGTGGTGAATTGTCTAGTGAAATATCCACGAGAATTTAAGGATCATTAAAAAAAATGAACACAAGACCATATATACCTATATTATTATCTCTAGCAAGAAAGCTACTAAAAAATAAAAGAAGATATATAGGTAACCAGATATAAAATCAAGAAAAATTTTATGATTGAATAACTTATTGCAATTCCATGTTCATTTTAAGAAGAACAAAAAAGTAGGATGAACAAATTTCAACACATGAAAACTCTGCTATATAAAATGCATCCTTACTATAATCACAATCTCTTCAAAAAAAATATAGAAGAGATTCTACACATTTGCACCATCAATTCTAAGTTCTTCCCCAAAATAGCTTAGCCAAACATGGCTTCTCCTCATTAAAGTCTTGTGTAAAAGTTCTAAAACAAAAGTGAAATAAATGAAATCCCATCTTCCCTTGGTTCTTATAAGACATATTTATTGTAGAAATTTTAATACAATTATGTATTGCTTATATTCTCCTGATATAACAATTATATGCCACTGTTAAATACATAATCCTTCTACTAAAATCTTTACGGAAATTTAATCGCCAATTGCAAACACATGAAGAAAGATCAATCACACATAACACAAATATTTTTACTGGGAAAGCATAAAGCTAAAAACCCCACTATCATATATTATGTATATATCATGGATCATGAAACAATCTCATACAAAACTCTAATCCAAGAGCTCTCAGTACAATGTACAATCGTCTCACACTGTTATACAAAATTTGGCAAATACATGCGCCAATTTACTGCCTCCTGACAGCCTGCCTCCACTGCGCAATCCCTGCTGATCATAATCCCTAAATGAATGAGATACTGCCTTGCCTTGACTACACAATCCTCATTGGCATCTCCAATGTGTGTGTGGTTTCATGAGTGCACCCACTAATGTCACAACATATAGTCAAACCATCCCTTTCACCTATCTCTCAACTGGGTCTCCACTGGATCTGACATGCATGTAGTTAACAATAGTAAATCTTCAGTTGCATGTGAGATCACTCCATGTGAATTAATTTAATATTTAATTCACTGATCTCTCACTAGTGTATCTTTAGTTCAACTAGTTACAACTAGCACAACTGAGTTTAACTCACTTAACTGAGTTAAACTACTTTACAACTCACATAACTACACATCCAACTCTGTTACAACTTCGAATCACTTAGTTACAACTAAGTCCACTTGCATGTCCCACCAACCTGTTAGCTCCATGTAATTTGCAAGATTGGCAAAGTCAAACTGCAGAGAGAACATTATTTCAACCACTTTGGGATTCTAGGATCTAGCCCTCCTGAATCCAGAGAGGGATCTCTCCAATAAAGTGCAAAAATTGATTTATATTTAAAGGCTTTTGGGTAAGGGTATTAGGCTAGTTATGAAGACCAAGGGTTTTTGTTTGTTTTGGATGGTTGAGCATGATTATTATTTGAGTGGAAAGTCCTAAATGAAAGAGTTTCAATGGTGTGAAGTTGCAAGCAATCAGAAAAAGCTTTGGCCAAAAAGATAGATATAACGCTGGTTTTTAGTCCATTGGGCTATGGAGTCATAATAGGATTTAATTGAAACAACAAGGTTCAAGAGTGGTCCATGGGGCAAGTCATCTATGTCTAAGGATCTCTTTAAAGTTGATTTTATGGAATGAAATGATAAAACAAGAGGGGGAATTAAACAAATTAATAACAAAGAGCAACCTAAGATCAAGTAAGTACTTTGAAACTATCCTAATTTCGGCATACACTTAAGAAAGACATACAAGTAATCTAAGATCTGGTAAGTACTTCGAAACTAGCCAGCTTTTGATGCACTTTCAATAGAAAACATTTTAAACACAAAGGGAAACTTTAAAAGCAACTGTTGGAGAAGAAACTAGAGGACAGGGCTCACCATAGACTTCCCTAGCTCTGCTTTACTTTGTATACTTTCAAGACATACACATAAGATAACAAAAAATAGTCTAAGATCAGGTAAGGACTTTGAACCTAGCCTGCTTTCAACCCATTCTTAGGGATACTTTCAGATAATTTTTTGGAGATAAAACTAAAGGACAGGGCTCACCATCACTTCCTTAGTTTATCTCTACTTAACATAAACTGAAAATAACGTTCAAGAACAAAATTTAGCTTAGACAGTAGGACGAGGGAACGCCAACATTCCTAACTGCTTAAACTGAATTAAATCATTCCTAAACAACACAATTTGGAAGAAAACATGTAGATAAAGCTTATCAGTCAGAGAAAGGTACTGATAAACAATAAAGCCTAACTCTATGCTTGTTATTCTTTATCAGAGAAAATGGACAGAGCGAAAATACAAATAAAATAACAATTTACAATAAGAAAAAAATCACCATTGACATAGACCAGGATCCCTTAAATCAGCTTATATTGATGCTTCAAACCAGTTACAGCTTCGAGTCCAATGTTTCAGTTCAGCAATCATCTTCACTTCTCAGCCTAACTTATTAGATCACAAACAGAGCTTCAAGAGCCTTTGAACACTATTTACAAGTAGAAGTTTCAAGCACAAGTATATTTCAAAGTTCTGCAACCAACGTTTACAATGAACTCCTCAATAAGATTTTATAGAAGGATGAGGAGGTCGAAAGAGAAAAGATCTATGGGTTCAATTAATACAGTTAATGCTTCTCGGCCTTTGAGGGGCTAAATGGAGAATTTTACAGATATTTTCCTGTATTAATTGGTTTACATTAAGTATTTAAGCTAGGGGGATGACTTTGTTGACTTTGTGGCTCTGTGTCATCTATGTAGTAACTTAGCAGATATTTTGCAATAAGTTCTTTGGCTGAATTAACTTTTTGGCTGTCGTGAGGCAAATATCCTCTGTTCTGGTCATTACTCGGCTATCTGTTGAATGCTTTGAGGCTACCGGTGGCATTAGGTAGCTGAGAGGAATCAATTTGCCTCTGATGTGGCAGTGGAGGCATCCTCTGTCTGATAAATATTCTTGATCTGCCTTTAACTGTGTTTAATTCAATGGATTAGGCTTTTAATTTTCAATCTTAGCCGTAATCCACCCAATCCGTGTAATTAATCTTTAATTCTTCAGTTCTACTATGGTTAGGTCTACAATAATGAAACTCTCTATCTCTTTTAATCTTCACTGTGTCTTGTTGATGTGCAGGTGCGCAGAGGCTTTATAATAGTATCAACGCTCATGATGCACTGATAAACCTTGATGGGAACCTTTGCAAAAAGATTTTCTTTGATAAACAAAGGCCTAGAGAGTCGTCACTCTCGGCCTTTGATTTTATTTTAATAATATTTGAAAAACCTTTAAAGTCCTGCACAAACCAAAAAATAATTAATAAATCCTACGTTATTTGGGGTCAAACTGCTTTGGAGGCTGAGGTTAGGAGCAAATGGTGGAGAGATTAAGTTAGATCCGTCGATCTAGCAAAGATAAACTATGGGGAGCCACAATGATAATATAAAGTGAAAGAGTCGCTTTACCAAAGGACGGGTGGAAAATTCGGAGAAAATACAAAGGAAAAGGGAAAAAATCCTTTAGCGGAAGAAAACTGAGTTAAAATGGAAATTGAGGTTTCCGAACGATCGTAGACCGTCGGATCATATTGGACCCCGAGATCAATGGTGGAGATTGCTCGTTGAAATCCTTTGGTGAAGGCGGAGGGCGATAGTGTATGGCCAGATTAGATCTAAACCGTTGATCTGCAGAGATCAACGACGGGGAGCACACGTGATACAATATAATACAAAATGAGGAAAGTGGTTTCGGAGGGAAAAACAGGCAGTATCGCGTGATGAAAAGGCGGGTAGGCGGTATTTCCTTTTCAAACGCGATATGTGTCCCCGCCCGACACGTGGTGTTTCAAAACAGCTTATATCGTGTAATTTTTTGGGATTAACGGGCGTCTTGAAAGTTACACAAAACTACGCGTCAACCGTCAGATCTGAGCCCTCAGATCGAACAGTGGAGAGTGAGCGCGAAATTGGCAAGATGCTCGGGCAGAAGCAGGAAGGGTGGTTTCAATCTGAGCCGTTGGATCAAGGATTAGACGACTGAGATTAAATCTAAGGAAGGTAGGACCCACAGGGGTCGGGCCTATCGTGGTTAATATGGGCCGTCAGATGTAAAATATCAACGGTCAGGATTGAAACTTGGGATAATAAACGAATTTACAAAGCGGATAAAAGGATTAATATGGGTCGTTGATCTGCAGAGATCAACGACTGTGATTTGTTGGAAAAACATTATAGAGCGGGGCTGCATGTTTTTAACCAAAGTCAGGAGACACATTCTGGACTGTCAGATCTGAACACGTGGACGACCCAGATGCAATCGGAGCTTTCGCAATCAGCGAGGAAATGGACAGGGAGGGCGTCGAAGCGATTAACTGTGGGCCGTCGATCTGCATATCATATCAACGGCGAAGAACTCATCAGGGAATCGCCAATCAGAGATGGTGAAAAATATTAACGTGCCCAATGAGATTTGTCGATGCGAGATTGCACGGGCCATCGGATTCGTCCAGGATCAACGGCGGAGATGGGCTCCGACCAATGAATGAGTGGGACCACATTATAATATAAAAATCAAAATTTTTATAAAAAAACAAAGGTTTATGGTGTCGGGGCGGGTTTATTATATGTGGCTTGGCGCCCGACTGCGGGGCCTTTGGATGTATGGAGAGCAAAGGCCTGGGGCTTATATATACAAAGGGCTAATCGCATCGGAGGTTTAACGAAAGAAATAGACTTGCGCGGGCCGATTTCTCCGATGCAATAAGCACCGAAAGGGCTTAGCACTTGGTTCTAGCACCAGGGCATATGTGGGGAAGTGGTTTAGGTCTTATCCCAAAGGGGCCTAAGCCTTAATACAAAAATGTGTAATTTTATGATTTTTCAAGGATTTTTGATGGATTTGGGGGTTTCGACAAAGTTCAAAAGTGAGTTTTAAACTTTGTAAAAGGATTTTCATGAAGGGGAAAGGGGAATAAATGGAAAATAGAGGAATTTTATGGGGGAAAAAGGGAATGAAATGAAGGTTAGTTTTGAGTGGAGGAGGGGAAAAATGAGATTTTGCAGAAGTCTTTCCTCTATAAAAATAACAGAATTTATGAGTTTGAAAGGGAAACAGCAGTGAAGATTAAACAAAGGGCATGATGTCTTCATGAGTCTTAAAGAGATAACATTTTTAGCAATAAAATTGTTTCTTGAAGGCTCCAAAAATGATTTAGCCACTTTTTGATATAACAAATTTTATAGGTGGCTAACAGTGGCTCCACTCGGGGATGGTGCCTTCTTGAAGGCATCAAGAACTTTAGACTTGCATTCTTTGTGGGCTGTGTTAGCACTCAAATCTACCCTAGGCTGAAATAAGGTAAAACTCAAGGCTACATCAAACCACGCTCAGCCTCGTAGCTAGCCCTACGAGGACAGGAGAGGGCTCTCTCCGGGTCTATCTCGGCAAATGTTTTCAGAGGGGCTGAGATGACTTATAATGAACAATGAATACTGATTTTAGGCTAGTAAAGAGATAGAAATGTTTGATTTTGATTTTTGGGTTTTCGTTGGAGAGATGGGAAAAAACAATTTTGGGTCCGGGGATAAGGTCAGATCTTTGCAGATTTCGAGTTGGGGCAATGTAGGCAATAGTCTTAATGCCTTTGATTGGATATATGGATGGATCAGAATGAACAGGAGCTGAAAAGGGCAAGGATGAACATGGATCCTTTTCAAACAGGCGAAAACATGAAAAACTAAATGAATTCAAAGGCAGAGCACTATGAACAATGGATTCAACCTCATCTACTCATTCATTTAATTTAAGAAGCATAAGTGAGAAATGGCATACATTAAACATGAAGGAACTTACAATAAACTGAGAGAAAACACCATTAAGAACTGAAAGCCACAAGAATCCCAACAGGTGCTACAAAACCTCTGATCTTTCCTTAGCCAAAATATGAAAAATATGTACAATAGTGTGCCAAAATCTTCCCAAGAGTCCAACCTGTAGAATGTCTCAAAAATTACATCATATAGACCTCCTAACCCCTTCCCACACCTCTAGGGGTCGAATTCCTCCTTCTAGGAGCAGTTCCAACAAATTCTAAACAAGGAACTAGAATCTAGGCAGCTAACAACTTGCCTCTAAAAGAGTGGAAACTGATTCATTTACATGATTTTTACTTTTTTGAGAGTGAATCTTCTAGAATAGGTAAAAATGAGCCAAAGTTACATGTCAACCATCAATTTACATCATGAAAACCCAAAAATTTCATCCACAAGCAAAACTGGTCCCAACTGGCCGAAATTCTGAGCTGGAAGTTGAAAATTCAGCCAAACATTTAAGTGGGTAGCGCCCCTGAACTGAGTGGGTAGCGCGCCTTTCAACCTAATTTTGAGGCACTTCCCAGCATCCAAATTGAGCTCATGATAGCTCGTTGGAAAGCCCTAGATGTTGGCTATCCAACCCAAGTGGAATTTCTCAATTTGGAGCTCATTTTCCCCTCCAAAACTTCATTCTCCCAGAAGTACTTCCTGCTGGTGCAAAAGGTGGCAGCAAGGTGGTTTTCATGGTGTTTTTGAGCTTTTTGACCATCCATAATCTGATGAAATGCTTCGGAAATGCCCGAGGATGCATAACTTACCATGAAAAATCCAAAAATGCAAAAATTTCCTTCAGCAAGTGTCCCGAAAAAAAGTGAGCATATGGGTGCGCTACCCGCTTAACTGAAAAACCTGTTTTTGAGACCAAAAATTTCAAAATGACAAAAATTTCTCTGAATTTGCTCAAATTCGGAGTGAATACCCTCCATCATGTATCTTGCCCAGCCAACGAAGCCTCAGCCAAAATCCGGAATGGATCAGGCCTTTTCCGCCGTTTTAGTGCTTCGCTCAACCTCCTCTTCAGAATCTTCATTCTCGCTTTGCAGACATGCATGCGAGCCCAATAATGGTTTACCACCTTTGCCACCTCTGTGAGGCCTCCGTGGCACATTACCCTCTGCTGTGGAAACACTATCCGACTCCTTCTCATAAACTGACTCTATCTCTGACATGGCTTTGAACAAGATATTTGTAATATGGATGCTGATATAGGTGCAGTGAAAGCAAAGTTTTAATGTATGTTCAAAACCCAATAGATAACACCCATGTACCCAAGCATCACAGGAAAACAAAATCATAATGAGGATGACTCTGTTTTAATGACATAAAAACTATCACTGTTTTGATCATAAGTGAGTTTGACAAATGAAAACCAAATGCAGATGTATGGTATAATTTTATAATGATGGCCAAAATTTGTCAATGGGGCAACAATTATGGGACTGTGTTTTATGAACTGGAGAATAGGGAGATCATGACAATAACCATAGTGACATAAATGGCCATGACAGTGGCAATATTATGGTGATAGCAGCAGTGATAAGATTAGGGTGATGGTGGCTATAGACTAGTCAACATGAAATTGTGCAAAAACATGAAAGGGCATGAAAGCAGTGATAAAATGATAACTGAGGCCGTGAGGATCATGTACGTAACGTGCCAAGGTATGAGCACATTTAGCATTCAAGAGTTTTCAAACTTTTCACAAAACTGTCCATATATTTCCAAAAACCCTTGAGGAATTATTTTGCATGTGAATGTAGGGTTTATATATTCTTCTCCAAACGTGGCCTCTTTCCCAACATCAAATTCATCACAAGCATGATAAAAATCTACTGAGAAATGATAAAAACCTGTTTGCAATTTGTTGGAGTCGATTTGAATCAAAACTGGGCATAAAACACAAATTTCTGGGCTCTATTGCTAAGTGGGTAGCACCCCTGCTCAAGTGGGTAGCACCCCTCAAGTGGGTAGCGCCCTTGTTATTTTACACAGGCTGAGGAGGTTAAGTGGGTAGTGCCCCTCAAGTGGGTAGCGCCCCTCCTGTATGGGTAGCACGCACGTTTCTATGAGTAGCTACATAGTGCATTTTGTAGGAAGCTTTTGGAGGCCTTCCCGGTGTCCAAATTGGGCGTGTGATAGCTCGTTGGAAAGCTCTTGGAGTCTAATTTCCATCACAAGTAGAATTCTGCAATTTTGATTTCATTTACCCTGTCAAAAATCAAATCTCCCAACACTAGTTAAAATGATAAGAATGAGGCTGCCTCAAGGCAAAGCGTTGTTGCAGTCAACTTTTGAAGGTCTTCCTCAACTCCAAATTGAGCTCATGAGAGCTCATTGGAAATATATTTTTGTCTAGTTATCCTTTGACTCATCAAGCAAGTCATTTAGCCAACCATGCTAGGAGAAATCTTGATTTTCCCAAGGTCACTTCAGAGGTGCATTCAATTCTCCTGAGGCAACGGTATTTTTGACATTTCTCTAAAAACATGATACCTGTGTAAAAAGTGAAGGAGGTTTTTCTTCTTTGGCATGTTTTGGAAAAAAACCTCTCTCAGGTTTCCAAAATTCATCTTTTATTTCTCTGAAAAATCTTTTGAGTGAAACTTATCCCGATGTGTGAAACAAGGGATTTTGTCGAAATGAAGCGAAATGAAGGGGATAAGGGGCTTCTAAATTCTTGGGGAAATTTTTGGAAGTAGGGAGGGATTTTAGGAAGTAGGGGAAAGTGGAATCTCAGAGATTGAGTGAGGGGAAGGGGTCCAAAAGGGAAAAACACAAGCCTAGCCTAGAAAATTGCCAAGTTGTGGCAAGAAACTAGGGTTTGTGCAAAAATGAGGAATTTGGGGGATCTCAGTGATGGGAAGTGTTTAATAAGGTATATTAAGGATAGGGGAAGGTGTGTGAACATCAGGATACAAGTTTTTTCGATGATTTTACCATCCAAGAGAAATTACCTCCAAAACCCTAGGAGAGGGAAATGGACCTTACCTAGGCACAACTGAAGCATGAACGAGGTGTAAAATGACTCTTTGGAACCTGACATGATGATGAAAACCTTCTGAATGATGGTACACTCAGCTGAATGGTGACATGGACCAACATTTGGACAACTTTGAAAAGAGTGAAAACAAACCCTAGACCTAATGCCTAGTGACCAAATTTTGCTTGAAGACTCATTGAAATGACAAAATTTGACCTTGACACCTTAAAATCACTTTGTAAGAGAATGTTTGATCACTGGAGGAAGGCTGTAAAGGCTGACTCTAAAATTGGCTCCAATGGGGATGGTAGCTCCTTGGAGGTGCCAAGAACGACAGATCTTTGGGAGAGCAGACCAGTGCCTTATCCATTGGGCAATGGAATAAAAAACTCAAACTGAAATGCATGACTGAAAACTGATGACTTGACGACACAAATTGACTCTCACTCAACTAAAAACTGACTCGATACTTAAACACAACCGACAAACTGGAAAAGATGCTCAAAGTAGAGCTTATTCATCAAACCTACTCTAATTGTACTTTTCACCACCCGATCAAGTGTAATGGAACAGCCAATGCAACCATGTAAGCATGTTGGCTGATGTTTGATTTCGTCCCACATGCTTGCTTATGAACAATGAGAAATAACTACTGAAAGGAAACTCCCATGGAAACTTTGAACCAAGTGGACTGCTGATAAACTTGCAAAGCATAAATTGACTGGATGACTGCAAGAATACTGTGAATGGATCTTCATAAACATAGCTCTGGTCCAGATAATCTCCATACCTTGATCTTAAACTTTTCCTCACATCTGCGGTGCTTTTCTTTGGTGATTGCAGCAAGCTGTCAAAAGGATCCTGAAATTCATGAATAACCAAACTCTGTTGCTGATTCCAAACTGAACAAAAGCCTCCTTCATCAATCTCCTCATATGAATGGAAATCTTGACATGTGCTACGCAATGAAAAATCTGTTAGACAAGACAATGAAGGCAACTTTTGAATAAGATTATCATCAACATTCTTTTCCGGCACATGGTTAGCTAATGAAGGAAAACTTTTACAGCAAACATCATCCAACACACGAGCAATAGGATCATCAAAAACTTGAGAAGACTGCTGCACTATATCCCTTGAAACTGTATGACATCCTACTGGCTGTTCCTCTTTTTCTTAAGATATATTATGAAGATTCTGCCTTATAAACTGAAATGCTTCGAAACAAAAGGGTATAGAATTTTCCTGCATCATCAAATCATGTATTTCATCTTCCACAACTTCATCTGCAATCTAACCTTCAATTGCATTGGATGGCTGCAAATCTGATGCTACAAGCTGCTCATCTGAAGATTTACTATGCAATTTATCTTTCAAAAGCTCAAATGATTCAAAACAGAAAGGTATGGAGTCACCTTGAATCATTAAATCATGTGTGCCCACTTCCAAGTCTTCAACTGCAACTTGACAATCAATGACTTTTGGGGGCTGCAAATCTGAATATGAGAAGTTTTCGTTGCCCTCAAGACGATCCAGATCAAGACTTGTTGACGTTTGATTTCTGATTGCATGGAAGTTATCTCTAATGAACTAAAACGAATCAAAACAAAAAGGCAAAGATCCTTCACTTACATCAAAATTTTCTGCACTTTCCTCATCATTGCCATAGCTGATATGCATCGGTTGATCACTGTACTCGAGCTGCTGAAAGTGAACTTCCTCCTCACACAAACTAGCTGTTGATTCGTTTGCAAGATTAGCTTCTGTTTGGAGAACATAATCATCATCATACTGATCAAACTGAGGGAATTCATCAGTATAAAACACATCATCAAACATACACATCATATCAACAGCTCTCTCTTCTTCACAATGATCTATAAAACAATCACTATGACAACTGGGATCAGAAAAAAAATGTTTTGGGTCAGCCGCTTGTTCTTGAATGTCATTTTCATTTTTTGCAGTCATTTTCCGCACCATCTCTTCTACTGAGTTTACGAAAAGATCAAGCTTTTCCTCTGAAAGTGTCAGCTGCTCTGAAACATTCTTCTTTTCTTCTTCCTTCAACCTTGCCCTCCGGATCAGCAAATGAGCCTCTACATTCATTGCCTTGTTCTGCATCTCGTGAAGTGTTGCAATATTCTTTTCTCTCAACTGAAACTCCATTTCCGGATCAAAGGCACCCGGGTAGTGCAAGAGAGAAGATCTAGGAGAAGGTCTTATATCAACTGGCATCGAATAATAAACTTGGTTAAATCTAACAGAAAATTGTTGTACTGTCTCCCCTGGCAATCTTTTCAGCTGGTTATACTCCTCTATAATCAACAAAAAGTTCTGTCCAATCATCCACTTGTCAAGGAAAACTTTGACAAACTGCTGGAAATCTGAGATGCTCGCATCAGGTAGGGCTTTAAACCAACTCTTCACTTGGCCTTGCAAAGAAAGAGAAAAAAATATGATACTAACATCTTCTTCATCAACTTCAAAAAGATCTAGAAAATTCTCAACATTCTGCACATGTTGCTCAACGTTGACATTGCTACATTCACCGTCAAATCTTGGTAGATATAGGTCATAATTTGTAGGGAAATCATGAAGAAAAGAAGGTAAAACAAGAGGTTTGTACTGATCTAGAATTTTACAAGGTGTAGGGGCATGTAAAAGGGCTGTGGGATCAGTTTTGTTTTCTGGCTCATCACTCTGAATAAAGTCATCATAATATGTGGGAAAAGTAAGGAGACCAGGATCAAAGGTAAACTCAACATTTACACTTTTTGAATGGGTCGAGTGAAGATTTTGATCACCTTTCTCATACAACAAATTCTGAAAAACTTTCAGGACAGCTTCAAGACCAGTGAAGAAGTAATTTACAAGAAAGCAGACTAGATCCTGAATACCATTCCACTTTAGATACCTGAACTTTGTGTAAGATCCTTCCATTTTCTCAGAGAAAGAGTCAGTCCTCCAGACTTTGAATTGGAGTCACCAGGTGAATGATTTCAGCCTTCTTATGTCTGATCATTGTCCACCATCAACCATCAGATCTAAACTCGATACATGTACTGGGGGAATTCTCAAATCAAGGGACACATTCACAAGCTAAACCGGAGATCGACTGAAGCAGCTTTTATCTACTATGCACTCGCAGAGCAATGTGCAGTTTGAAGGCTACCTGGCGTGACTTCAGACTCCGTCTATAGCAAATGACAGTAACAAGCAAACCATTTTCTTCCCCAGTATGGTCGCCACTATGTTAGCGCTCAAATCTACCTTAGGCTGAAATAAGGTAAAACTCAAGGCTACATCAAACCACGCTCAACCTCGTAGCTAGCCCTACGAGGACAGGAGAGGGCTCTCTCCGGGTCTATCTCGGCAAAAGGTTTTCAGAGGGGCTGAGATGACTTATAATGAAAAATGAATACTGATTTTAGGCTAGTAAAGAGATAGGTAAGTTTGATTTTGATTTTTTGAGTTTTCGTTGGAGAAATGGGAAAAAACAATTTTGGGTCCGGGGATAAGGTCAGACCTTTGCAGATTTCGAGTTGGGGCGAGGTAGGCGATTGTCTTAATGCTTTTGATTGGATATATGGACGGATTATAATGAAAAGGAGCTGAAGAGGGCAAAGAAGAACTTGGATCCTCTCCAAACAGTTGAAAACATGTAAAACTAAATGAATCAAAGGCAGAGCACTGTCAACAATGGATTCAACCTCATCTACTTTCATTTTAGTTTCAGAAGCATATGAAAGGAATGGCATACATTTAAACATGAAGAACTTACAATAAACAGAGAGAAAACACCATCAAGAACAGAACACCACAAGAATCCCAACAGGTGCCGCAAAACCTCTGATCTTTCCTTAGCCAAAATATGAAGAATATGTACAATGTGTGCCACAAGTTTCCCAAGAGTCCAACCTCTCCAACCTCTGAAAAGGATTGAGAAATTACATCATATAGAGAATCCTAACCCCTTACCATGCCTCTAGGGGTCGAATTCCTTCTTCAGGGATCAGTTTCAACCAAATTCTAATCAAGGAGCTAAAATCTAGGCAGCTAACAACTTGCCTCTAAAAGAGTGGAAACTGATTCATTTACATGATTTTCACTTTTTTGAGAGTCAATCTTCTAGAATAGGTAAAAATGAGCCAAAGTTACATGTCAACCATCAATTTACATCATGAAAACCCAAAAATTTCATCCACAAGCAAAACTGGTCCCAACTGGCCGAAATTCTGAGCTGGAAGTTGAAAATTCAGCCAAAAATTTAAGTGGGTAGCGCGCCTTTCAACCTGAATTTGAGGCACTTCTCGGCATCCAAATTGAGCTCATGATAGCTCGTTGGAAAGCCATGGATGTTGGCTATCCAACCCAAGTGGAATATCGCAATTTGGAGCTCATTTTCCCCTCCAAAACTTCATTCTCCTAGAAGTACTTCCTGCTGGTGCAAAAGGTGGCAACAAGGTGGTTTTCATGGTGTTTTTGAGCCTTTTGACCATCCAGAATCTGATGAAATGCTTCGAAAATGCCTGAGGATGCATAACTTACCATGAAAAACCCAAAAATGCAAAGATTTCCTTCAGCAATTGTCCCGAAAAAAAGTGAGCATATGGACGCGCTACCCGCTTAACTGAAAAACCTGTTTTTAGACCAAAATATTTCAAAATGACAAAATTTTCTCCGAATTTGCTCAAATTCGGAGCGAAGACCCTCCATCATGTATCATGCCTCACTAACGGCTCACAAACTGAGCATCAGGCTCCTTTTTCCGCCGTTTTAGTGCTTCGCTCAACCTCCTCTTCAGAATCTTCATTCTCGCTTTGCAGACATGCATGCGAGCCCAATAATGGTTTACCACCTTTGCCACCTCTGTGAGGCCTCCGTGGCACATTACCCTCTGCTGTGGAATCACTATCCGACTCCTGCTCATAAACTGACTCTGTCTCTGACATGGCTTTGAACAAGATATTTGCAATATGGATGCTGATATAGGTGCAGTGAAAGCAAAGTTTTAATGTATGTTCAAAACCCAATAAATGTCACCCATGTACCCAAGTATCACAGGAAAACAAAATCATAATGAGGATGACTCTGTTTTAATGGCATAAAAACTATCACTGTTTCGATCATAAGTGAGTTTGACAAATGAAAACCAAATGCAGATGCATGGTACAATTTTATAATGATGGCCAAAATTTGTCAATGGGGCAACAATTATGGGACTGTGTTTTATGAACTGAAGAATAGGGACATCATGACAGTAACCATAGTAATACAAATGACCATGACAGTGGCAATATTATGGTGATGGCAGCAGTGATATGGTGATGGAGGCTATATACTAGTCAACATGAAACTGTGCAAAAACATGAAAGGGCATGATAGCAATGATAAAATGATAACTGAGGGCGTGAGGGTCATGTACATAACGTTCCAAGGCATGAGCACATTTACCATTCAAGAGTTTTCAAACTTTTCACCAAACTGTCCATATATTTCCCAAAAACCCTTGAGGAATTAATTTTCATGTGAATGTAGGGTTTATACATTCTTCTCCAAACATGGGCTCTTTCCCAACATCAATAACATCACAAGCATGATAAAAATCTATTGAGCAATGATAAAAACCCGTTTGCAAGTTGTTGGAGTCGATTTGAATCAAGACTGGGCGCAAAACACAAATTTCTGGGCTCTGTTGCTAAGTGGGTAGCACCCCTGCCCAAGTGGGTAGCACCCCTGCCCAAGTGGGTAGCGCCCCTCAAGTGGGTAGCGCCCTTGTTATTTTACACAGGCTGAGGAGGTTAAGTGGGTAGCGCCCCTCCTGTATGGGTAGCGCGCACTTTTCTATGAGTAGTTACATGGTGCATTTTGTAGGAAGCTTTTGGAGGCCTTCCCGGTGTCCAAATCGGGCGTGTGATAGCTCGTTGGAAAGCTCTTGGAGTCTACTTTCCAAAAAAAGTGAAATTATGCAATTTGGATTTCATTTACCATGTAAAAAATCAAATCTCCCAACACTAGTCAAAATGAGCAGAATGAGGCTACCTCAAGGCAGAGCGCTGTTGCAGTCAACTTTTGAAGGTCTTTCTCAACTCCAAACTGAGCTCATGATAGCTCATTGGAAATATCTTTGTGTCTAGTTATCCTTTGACTCATCAAGCAAGTCATTTAGCCAACCATGCTAGGAGAAATCTTGATTTTCCCAAGGTCACTTCAGAGGTGCATTCAATTCTCCTGAGGCAACGGTATTTTTGACATTTCTCTAAAACCATGATACCTGTGTAAAAAGTGAGGGAGGTTTTTCTTCCTTGGAATGTTTTGTACAAAAACCTCTCTCAGTTTTCCAAAATTCATCTTTTATTTCTCTGAAACATCATTTGAGTGAAACTTATCCCGATGTGTGAAACAAGGGATTTTGTCGAAATGAAGCGAAATGAAGGGGATAAGGGGTTTCTAAATTCTTGGGGAAATTTTGGGAAGTAGGGAGGGATGTTAGGAAGTAGGGGAAAGTGGAATCTCAGAGATTGAGTGAGGGGAAGGGGTCCAAAAGGGTAAAACACAGGCCTAGCCTAGAAAATTGCCAAGTTGTGGCAAGAAACTAGGGTTTGTGCAAAAATGAGGAATTTGAGGGATCTCAGTGATGGGAAGTATTTAATAAGGTATATTAAGGATAGGGGAAGGTGTGTGAACATCAGGATCCAAGTTTTTTCGATGATTTGACCATCCAAGAGAAATTACCTCCAAAACCCTAGGAGAGGGAAATGGACCTTACCTAGGCACAACTGAAGCATGAACGAGGTGTAAAATGACTCTTTGGAACCTGACATGATGATGAAAACCCTTTGAATGATGGTACACTAAGCTGAATGGTGACATGGACCGACATTTGGACAACTTTGAAAAGAGTGAAAACAAACCCTAGACCTAATGCCTAGTGACCAATTTTTTCTTGAAAACTCTTTGAAATGACAAAATTTGACCTTGACACCTTAAAATCACTTTGTAAGAGCATGTTTGATCACTGAAGGAAGGCTGCAAAGGCTGACTCTAACAGGCTGATCAGTGCCTTATCCATTGGGCTGCAAATTCCTTTCCTTGGATGATCTTCTTTTGCTCTAAAAAATGTTAGCAGCCATAAAAAAACAATGGATCTTCATCAACAAGCTTTCTACCTACCCAATCCTACTGATCTAACTTTTTTTCTTCTTTAGAGTGCTCTTGGATTGGCAAACTCTCTTACAACATTTTATTCTTTTGAAAGAAAAAAATCTAATCTATTTCTACTCCTTATTTCTCCATGAACTCAGATTAAACAGTTGAGTTCATATGCTTCTCTACCTAATCTACTAATCTGTTAGGATTAAAAAATCTAACAGATTTTCATTCACTACTTTCTAAAACAGAAATTTAAAAGCATACAAGCTAGGTTTGAACAGTCTAACTTGTAGCTGATCTATGGCATAAGAACAAGTTTCACATAGACATTATTTTATAGAAAATTAAATCAAAATGGAAGGCTTAGGATCTGAAAGTTCTAGGCACGACCTTCTCTTATTACAACTCTGTTTTTTACTTCTATTTGAGCTATTTTTGCTTGTTATCTGGTTCAGATTTTGAGCTAATTAGAACCAGTTTTTACCTCTGTTTTTGACTCAGAATTTTAAACAGATAGGAGTCACTCTTCTTTTGTAAACTAAAGTTTGGATTTTGAGCTTGTTTGAGCCTTTAATTTCTAACCTAATCTACCTACTGATAAGCCAAGATTAAGCTGTTTGGCAAATCGAATTCACTAACCTATCAACAGTAAATTTAAAACTAATTAGCCATGATTAGGCTGTATGGCTAACTAGGAGTGTGTTTTTCAGGAGTGGCATTTAAGCTTGCACACTTTTAGATTTGTTTCTCTTTTTTGGTATGGGCCTGTACCTTTATTGATTTTACAAACTGCCCTCTTTTATTTCTTCTATTGTTTTTGTATTTTTGATTTTTCTAACTTTGAATGCAATTATGGATGAAATATTTATAATGAGAAAAAAGATAAAAAGGCTTTCAGAACATGATAGGATCAAGAGAAGTAATGTTTAAACATCCTGCCATTGATAGGACCCCCAAAAAATTCAACTCCATTCAACTCCTGCAAGAAAAAGGCATTGTTACCAGCAGCAGAATAAATGAGAGAAGGGCCAAGCCATAAGTTATCAAATTTCCCATGATTTCCCTTGTCTTTCCTCCTTGAGTCCCACTTTAAAACTTTGTCCCCAACATTGAAATTGCTGGCCTGTGTTCTTCTATCAAAAAGACTTTTGATGTTGTCCTGCTTTTGTAATGATTTGTTATAAACCTCCTCTCTGGTTTGCTGAAGGTGAATGGTCTGATTTATCCTTCTGATCATGTCATTGTCTTCAGACTGAACCTCTTGAATCAACTTCATAACTGGTACACCAAGGTTGGTAGGAAAAATTGCATCTGTACCATACACAAGCTGGTAGGGTTACATACCGATAGATTTCTTCAATGTCAATCTGTCAACCCAAAGTGCATGAACAAGCTTTGTGTGCCAAGACTTCTTGTTGTCCTCCAACATCTTCTTGATTATATTCACCAAAATTTTGTTTGAGGATTCTGCAAGTCCATTACCTTGAGAGTAATAGGCCGTGGAATGACCCAATGTAATCTGATATTTGTGACAGAACTCAACCATCTTCTTTGATCCAAATGCTGCTGCATTATTAGTGATGATATTGGTAGGACAACTAAACTAGAGAGAATATTAGTCTCCATGAATTTTATAATGATAGAATCATTGGCTTGCCTACAAGGGATGGCTTCTATCCATTTGGTGAAGTAGTCTGTGGTAGTGAGAATCCATCTATGCTGGGCAGAGGATGGTGGATGGATTTCTCCTATGAAGTCAAGTCCCCACTATTGAAAAGGAGCTTCAACAGTGATTGGATGTAGAGGTAAGGGCAGCAGCTTCCTTTTGCCTTCAAAAAGTTGGCACTTATGATAGGCAATTATCATCTTGTGTACATCAAGAAAAAGAGTAGGCTAATAGTAACCAGCCATTAGGATTTTTTTGGTTGTTGTCTTCCAGCATAGGTGGCCTCCACATTCTCCTTCATGGAATTCGTGCTGAACCTTCTCTGCATCATACTCAGGCAAAAATTTAAGCAATATCCCACTTGCATTTTTCCAATAAAGACATTTATCCATAATGCAATAGTTTACAGCTTTTAACTTTAAAAACCTTGCCTTTGTTTTTCATAAACCAGGAGGTGTGTTCAAATTAAGCAAAACATAAAGAATATCAGCATACCAAGAGGAATTCATAAAATGATCTTCAACAATTGGAGTTGAGAATTCTTCTTGGTTATCTAAATCATTTATCATATTAATATCAAGAACTTCAAAATTTGATTCAGCCATTAATCTAGCTAGACCTTGGCCTTTGATGAGTTTAGTGGGCTTGATCTCTAAATCATATTCAAGAATAACAACTATCCACTTACCTCTCTTACCATTTGGGTCCTGTGTTAGAATGTCTTTCACAACTGAATTTGGGACAAAGGCAATGATGTGTGAGTGAAGGATGTACACTCCGAAGTTTTTTAAAGCTTTAACCAAAGCAAAAGCTTGCTTTTACATAATGTTATACTTCAAAGGAGCATCCCTCAATGCCTTGCTAAAGAATGCAATAGGCTTCTCTTGTCCTTGTGGATTTTTCTGTAAAAGGACAACAACTATTGTATGTTCTGATGCAAATGAAAAAATATAAAAATATTTTGCAAAATCAGGACTGATTAGAACCAGTGTTTTGGTTAACGTTTGTTTCACCAGCTCAAAGGACTTCTTTGCTTCCAAGGTCCATTTTACCCCTTGCTCCTTTTTCAGCATGTTTGTAATGTTTCTAAGGAGCTCAGCCAAGTCGGGTATGAACCTTCTCAAGAAATTAATATTTCCAATGAAAGATTGTAGTTCCTTGATATTTCGAGGATGAGAGATTCGCAATGTGGCCTCAATCCTCTTTGGATCTATATTTATACCCTCTTCTGAAATAATATTTCCAAGAAGTTTAACTTCTTGGAGCCCAAACAGTGTTTTCTTTGGGTTTAAAGATATCCCAAACTTTCTGCATCTCTCGAAAACTGTTCTCAAATGTTTCAAGTGCTCTTCATCTGTCTTTGAAAAAACAATGACATCATCAAGGTATATAATGATGAAGTAGCCTAATTCTTCCGAGAATGCTATGTCCATGGCTCTTTCGAATGTTGCACCAGCATTCATTAGACCAAAGGTCATTTTCACATACATGAAAGTGCCCCAAGGTGTAGTAAAAGCTATCTTTAATTGATCATCATGGTGAACTAAAATCTGATTATACCTTGAGTAGCCATCCAGCAAAGAAATTCTTTTTGAACCAACTACCCTTTGTAAAATATGGTCCATCTTAGGTAAAGGGTAGTTGTCCTTAATTGAAGCTTTGTTTAAGTCTCTAAAGTCTATACAAAGCCTAATCTCTCCTGTTTTATTCTTAACTAACACCAGCTTACACACCCATTCAGAATATCTAATCGAGACAATAATACCAGATTCATACATTTTCTTGATCTCCTTCTCAACCAAAGGTAACTGAATAGGGTTTATTCTACGCAGCTTCTGTTTGAATGGCTTTTGGTTTTCTTTGAGAGGGATTTTGTGCTGAATTATTTCAGTATCATAGGATTTAAGATCTTCGTAACTCCACGCAAAAACATCAGAAAACTCTTTAAACAACTCTATGTATTTGAGTTTAATGTGAGCTGGTAAAGTTTTAGACAGTTTGATCATCATTGGTTTCTGTTCATTGCCTATATTACACTCTTCAACTTCAGTCTCTACAGATTCCAGTTTTGGCTTCTTCGCCACATCGTTAAAATCAAACAACTCTTCTAAAGGGGCCAGACCCTTTGGCAAACTCTGATCTTTAGACTACAGGGTTTCTAAATCCTCTATTTTTGACTCTGCAGTCATCTCTGTTTTGCTTTCAAGTTTGCTTGACAACAAATTTATATCAGCAAGCTCAGGAGATGGTTCTTCTTCACCAAGAAAATTTTCTTCACTAGGGCAGTCTGTTTCATAATCTGAATCTGAACTTGGTAGTTCGAATTCGTTTCTGAACTGCATGAAGTCTTCTATTTGTTTGTCTCCGTCGAAAACTTGCCAATATTTGTCGTTATCAGGGACAGCCGGTCTAAATTTAATTTGAGTTGTACATTCTTTGGTTTCATATGGCGTTAAACATGTTCTAGCTGCAAAAGCTAAGCTGTGGGCCATGATATTTTTCCTTCTCGGGACAAAAATAAAATGGGACTCCTCAAAGGTTTTCAATAGATCCACGACATCGTTTCAATAGGCTCTAAGTCTAGGGTGATTAACCTTGTATTCCCCGTTGACTTGCCTAATAATTAATTCTAAATCCCCATGCACTTTAATTCTTTTGGCTCCTAATTTTTTCAACAAATGTAAGCCTAAAAGCAAGGATTCGTATTCCGCTATGTTATTCGAACACTGAAAGTTTAGTCTACAGGAAAGGCTTTCTATGTGGTTGTTCTCAGTGTTGTGTATCCAGACACCTGCACCAGCGTTACTTCTAGTGCACGACCCATCAAAGTTCATACTCCACAGAGGATTAGTTTCGGGTTCATCAGTTGGGTCACTATCCTCTTCAACAAATGTGCTTTCAGATTGTTCTTGAGTATTAGCACTTAGTTGAATTTGTTTTAACTCCTCAAGTTTTTCACTGCGTTGAGGGTTACTTTGTTGACTGTCAAGGTTAAACAGCGATGGATGTATGATTTGTAGTTCAAGACTTGTGTTTGGTTTGCTGTGGTTTAAAGGTTCAGCAAACTATTTTAACAGTTCTGTATTGTCCCCCTCCTCTTATCTATTGGCCATTAATTCAGTTAAAGTGACTTGTTCACTAAATTTTTCATCGTTGAATAGGATAAAAGAATCAAGGCCGGTATTTACAGAATAAAGGGGGGAGTTTTGCAGTCTGTCTTGACTAGTCACCATATACTGCATATGAGACTCCTTGTAAAGTTTCCTTGTCTGATTAAAAACAGGGATGGTCGCATAGGTCATGTCCATTTGCACAGTTCCTTGCAACTTAGCCCCCCAAGACCTGGATAACAACATTCCATACTTTGGGGGCACATCAGCTACAACAATATCCATAACCAAACATTTGGCTGGAATCTGTGTTAAGTTAACGCAGAGGTCTTTGATTAATCCTAAACATTTTACTCTGCTTGAGTCAAAGGAGTAAAGTTCTTTATAAGGTTTGGTGATTTCTAAACCCAGGCTCTCCTTTACAGCTTTGGGCATTAAATTATGAGAAGCCCCTGAGTCGTGCATAGCGTTGTGAAAAATCTTGTCATGAATGTTTAAACTTACATAAAAGGGAGGAACAGGTCCCTCTTGATACCTACCTTCAATCTTAGGACCAAAAATAAGCTCTGGCTAGTCATCATTAAGATTGACTGTGTCATTATTCTCTTCTATGTTTAAAGCCTTCAAAATTTGGGTTCTATATACATTCTGGGAAGCTAACTCAGTAAGGGGAATAGAGATTTTAATTCTGGGAATTTCCTGCTCTAAACTAAAAGGCATATGATTCTTTGAAGTGCTTGTTTCAGCCTTATTAAATGCCAATCTGTCAGCAAAATCCGTTTGCTGATTTGCTCTATTTACATTTGACAAAATTGCTTTCACAGGAGTGCTAACTGAGGTGTTAGTACTACTAAGGTCTGCACTCTATTTTTCATTTTTTTGAGTGCCTTTCTCTTTACCTTTATCAGAATTTCTAGCCACTATTTTGTCTTTCTGTTTTACAATTTTTGGTTTGTTTACAGTGCTGTTTTGTGAAGATTTTTCAGAGGTTTTGGTTTTGGGAGTTTCTTGATTGGTTTTACTTCTAAGGTCATACTCCTTTTGAGATTCTATGATGAAATTTTCCATGTCTTGATAATAACTTTCATCATTGTCTCTTCTGTCATCATAAGGTGTGTAAAGACCTTGTTTTCTATCATAATGAACCTCAAAGTCATCATTATCTACTCCCAACATATTGATATCATCTTCCTCTATTTTCTCATCTATTTCTTCAACCTCACTTACATAGTTTTGATGAAAGGGAGGAGTGATCTGCTGATCATCTTCCCTTGGTCTATTTTGAGGCTGGTTTCTTCTAAAATTATGATTTTGGTTTTGATTTCTATTTTGAGGAGCAGTTTGGTTTTGACTTGCTTGTTCTCTCTTAAGAATGCTCATTTTCTTCATCATCTCCTCCATCATTCTTTCCATCTTTGAGCTAGATGTGGAAGGTGTGGATTCTTCTCTAATGGGCACTCTCTTCTCATTCTTCATTCTTGCTCTTTTCTCCATTAAGTTAACTTCCACAGCAAGAGCATCTTTTTGCATATCTTCAAGAGTTAAAGGGTCTCTCTCTCTCAGCTGATAGGCCATCTCAGGATCAAATCCTTTAGGAAAATTGTTTAAATCTGAGCCTTGTGGAGGTTTTAAATCTGGGGGAAGGGCATTATACACACTGTTAAATCTAGTGCAATAAGCTTGTACACTTTCCCCAGTGTTTTTGTGGAGATTTTTGTAATCAGAAAGTATTTGAAGAGGGTTTTTTCTCACTTCCCATTTGTTTAGGAATGTCTGATGAAAGGCTTGGAGATAATTTATACTATGAGGGGTTAAGCCTTTAAACCATTTTCTTACTTCTCCCCCCAAACTCTGTGAAAATAGTCTAAGTTTGACAGATTCGTCATCAATTTTATTTCTGTCAAAGAAGTCATTCATATTATCCACATGTTGTGATGCAGTAGTTGCATTACTGGCACCATACAATGGTATTTTGGACTGATAGTCCTGTGGAAGATTGACTAAGGGCAAAGTAAGGACCAATGGGGCATACCATGCTACCATGATAAGTGGTGGGGGTGGATTTACAAGAGGTGGATTAACAAGAGGGAAAGTGGGTTGGAGTGAAATGGTTTGGACACTGGATGTATGAGGAATAGATGTGGAAGGATCAGCAAGAGTTTGTTGAGCAGATCTAGGATGAGAGAAACCAAAATTATGTAGGAAATGTAAATCTAGTGGTGTAGTTTCTCTGCTACTAGGATACTCAGTTCTTTCTTGGGATGAAAGTGGAGATTCAGAGTCTATCTGAATTATATCATCAAGTGACCTAGTTCTAAATGGATTTCTTAAGTCAACTTGTGATTGTTGTAGAGCTGTAAGATTTTCAGGAACTGAATTAGCTCTCAAGGGTGATCTGAAAAAAGTTAAATTTTTTTATCTTAGGAGAATTCCTAAGGATACTTTCTGGGTTATCAACTATCTCAGGTGGGTTTGGGTTAGGGTAGGCTCTAGTATGAATCTTTCTAGGAGCCACTATGCTGTGTTTTTCAGACCCAACTTTAAACAAGAACAATTTAACCAGATATGACAATATTTAAGAGGTTAACTAATCTGTTTTACACAAATTTTAATCCTACAGTCCTCTAACTGAGTTTAAATGATGTTATAATGATAATGGTTCTTCCCAGTGGAGTCTTAAGGTCTGTTTAGGATTGTGGAGTCGCCAAGTGGAATTTTTTAGCTCTTTTGGAGGTAAAAGGTTTTATGGTCCACCACCATGTTTTTTGAATACCAATCTAAAATATTTTTGGGTTTTTCTGAGTTATTTTTCAGTCCTATGGGTTCTAAGAGCATCCTAAATCTGTTTCAAAAATTAGCTACAGTTATGAGACAAAGACATTCTGCTCTTATGGCTAAGCTAGCTGATCCTTCAACGTTTGATAAAGGCTTATGAGAATCCTAGGGTTTTCCTAGTTTGTCACTGATTCAAACAAGTTTTATCATAATTACCGTTTACTTGGTAGTGCTAGAAAATGGCTGCTTGTACTCACGAGGTTTTATGAAGTGTTTAAGGGAACCTAAGATGAAATTTGACTCAGTTCCCCAGTGGAGTCACCAGAGATGTTAGCTGCTGTGGCTCAACTGGCTAAAATAAAAGATGTCATTGAATGAAGGGATTTCTGGTATCTTATGATTATTCAAAATGAAAATGACTCAGAACTCCCCAGTGGAGTCGCCAGAGATGTTAGCTCGCTGTAATTTGCAAGATTGGCAAAGTCAAACTGCAGAGAGAACACTATTTCAACCACTTTGTGATTCTAGGATCTAGTCCTCCTGAATCCGGAGAGGGATCTCTCCAATAAAGTGAAAAGATTGATTTATCTTTAAAGGCTTTTGGGTAATGACATTAGGCTAGTTATGAAGACTGAGGGTTTTTGTTTGTTTTGGATGGTTGAGCATGATTATTATTTGAGTGGAAAGTCCTAAATGAAAGAGATTCAAAGGTGTGAAGTTGCAAGCAATCAGAAAAATATTTGGCCAAAAATATAGATATAACGCTGGTTTTTAGTCCATTGGGATATGGAGTCATAATAGGATTTAATTGAAACAACAAGGTTCAAGAGTGGTCCATGGGGCAAGTCATCTATGTCTAAGGATCTCTTTAAAGTTGATTTTATGGAATGAAATGATACAGCAAGATGGAGAATTAAACAAATGAAGAACAAAGAGCAACCTAAGATGAAGTAAGTACTTTGGAACTATCCTACTTTTGGCATACACTTAAGAAAGACATAAAAGTAATCTAAGATCTAGTAAGTACTTCGAAACTAGCCAGGTTTTGATGCACTTTCAATAGAAAACATTTTAAACACAAAGGGAAACTTTAAAAGCAATTTTTGGAGAAGAAATTAGAGGACAGGGCTCACCATAGACTTCCCTAGCTCTGCTTTACTTTGTCTACTTTCAATACATACACATAAGATAACAAAGAATAGTCTAAGTTCAGGTAAGGACTTTGAACCTAGCCTGATTTCAACCCATTCTTAGGGAAACTTTCAGATAGTTTTTTGGGGATAAAATTAAAGGACAGGGCTCACCATCACTTCCTTATTTTATCTCTACTTAACATAAACTAAAAATAACATTCAAGAAAAACATTTAGCTTAGACAGTAGGACGAGGTAACACTAGCATTCCTAACTGCTTAAACTGAATTAAATCATTCCTAAACAACACAATTTGGAAGAAAACGTGTAGATAAATCTTATCAGTCAGAGAAGGGTACTGATAAATAGTAAATCCTAACTCTATGCTTGCTGTTCTTTATCAGAGAAATGGACAGAGAAAAAACACAAATAAAATAACAATTTACAATAAGAAAAATATCACCGTTGACATAGACCAAGATCCCATAAATCAGCTTGTATTGATGCTTCAAACCAGTTACAGCTTCAAGTCCAATGTTTCAGTTCAACAATCATCTTCACTTCTCAGCATAACTTATTAGATCACAAACAGAGCTTCAAGAGCCTTTGAACACTATTTACAAGTAGAAGTTTCAAGCACAAGTATATTTCAAAGTTCTGCAACCAACGTTTGCAATGAACTCCTCAATAAGATTTTATAGAAGGATGAGGGGGTCGAAAGAGAAAAGATCTATGGGTTCAATTAATACAGTTAATGCTTCTCGACCTTTGAGGGGCTCAATGGAGAATTTTACAGATATGTTAGCCACTAATAAAATTTGTCATATCAAATGGTGGCTAAAACATTTTTGGAGCCTTCAAGGAACAAATTTTATTGCTAAAAAGTGTTATCTCTTGAAGACATCATGCCCTTGTTTCAACCTTCACTGTGGTTTCCATTTCAAAACTCAAAAATTTTGTTGATTCCATAAGAAAAAATACTGCTACAAACACCATTTTCCCCTCCTTCCACTTCAAAACTAACCTCATTTTTTACCCCTTTCGTGCCCATGAAATTCCTCCATTTTCATTTCTTTCCCCATTTCCCCTTCATAAAATCTCCTCTACAGAGTTTAAAACTTTTTTTAAACTCTGCCACAACCCCCAAATCCATCAAAAACTTGGAAAAATTTCTTAAAAATACGTTTTTTGTATTACAGACTTAAGCCCCCTTGGGCTAAGTCCTAACCACATCCCCATTATATGCCCAGGTGCTAGAACCAGGCGCTAAGCATTTTCAGCACTTATCACATCGCAAAAATCCAAGCGCACAAGTCTTTGTGCCATGATAAAAGTTTCGATGCGATTAGCCCTGTGCATTATATCCCCCGATCGTATTATTATTTCATATAACCCGAGTGCCCACAGTGGGGCGCTAAAAACATTGTAAAAATCCATTCCCGATTGATATTATTTTCCTTTGTAAAGTCAAAAAACCCCTTTTTTCCAAAGTTTGGTCTAAACGCACCGGAGTTATGTTTTTTAATGAAAAATGGGTAGATTAAAATACCCACATCTTTTCTCCGATGAGATTGAGCCCCATTACATAAACTCTGCCCTCTTCTTTATTCATATAACTTATGCCCGGGACCAAAGGTTAAAAGTCCCAGAGCACTTAATCGCATCGGAGGATTTTAGAATGGGTAGATTGAAAAGCCTGAAGGCCCGACCTTCCGATTGTGATTGGCCCTTATGTATATAAGCCCCGGGCCCATCATTTCCCATATAATCAATGGCCCCGTAGTCGGGCGCTTATCGATTTCGTATATATAAACCCGCCCCATAGCATAAAACCTTTTTATATCATAAAGTTTCGGGTTTTCATAAATATTAAAGGGTTTCCGCCATGTATGATGTAAAACAATCTCCGTCGTCGACCTTGAGCCGATCAAACGGCCCGCGCTACATCGCATCGCGATTTTTGTTGGGTGCATTTTTTCTACCCTCCGATTGGCGTTTCCTCGACCAGTCGTCAGCCGTTGATCTTCTCCCCCCTTTTTTTTGATCTAACGGCCCTCATTCGCTCCGATCACAAGTCTTTCCTCCACCTTTCAAACCCCTCTGATTCATTTCCCACCATCGATCTGATCTGCAGATCAATGGTCAGCACTTAATCACTTCGGCGCCCCCATATTCTTAGCCCCACCAATGACGATACCTCTGATTACTTCTAGACTGTCCACGTGTCCATATCGCTTTCCCCGACTTTGGTTATAATCCATGCGCCTCGCGTTCTAATGTTTTTCGGCCAATTACAGCCGTTGATCTCTGCAGATCAATGGTTCCCATTAACCTGTATTCCGCCCTTGTATTTTTTCCATTTAAGCCCCAGATTTAATCTCCATCGTTGATCCTCACATCCAACGGCTCATACTTAACCCGATAGGGCATCCCTCCTGTGGGTCCTGCCTTCTTCAGGATTCAATCTCAGCCGTCCAAATCTTAGATCTTATGGCCCAAAACGAAACCACCCATCCCGCTACTGCTCGCGCATCTGCCTCGTATCACGTTCACTTTCCCACCGTCAGATCTGAGACCCTTGATCCGATGGCCCACGTCCCGAGTCACGCAACTTTAAGCACGGAGGATAATTCTTTAAAATCACACGATATAGGTGGTTTTCTAAGGCCACGTGTCGGGCGGGGACGCATATCGCATTCCAAAAGGAAAAAATACCTACCTGCCCTTTTGCTGCGCGAAATCCACTATTTTGCAATCGAAACCACCTTTCTCCATCTCTATTATAAATAATCGCGTGTGCTCCCTGCCAATGATATTTGCAGATCAACAGCCCAGATCTGATCAGGCCTTACATTATCGCCCTCCACCTTCGCCGAAGGTTTTTTATGCGTGATCTCCACCGTCCATCTCATAAGCCAGTCTCATCCGACGGCCCACGGTCACCCCGAACCCCCACCTTTATTTTTATCATATTTCTTCTGAAATAAAGGTTTTAACTCTATTTCTTCACATTTCTCTTATTTTCCAAACAATGTGGCTCCTTCACATTATTAAATCAAAACCAATCCCGACTGTCAATCTCTGCGCGATCGACGGGTCTGACTTATTTTCTCCGTCTGCTCTCCTTTTGACCTCCTCTAACGAATCCCCACCGTTGGATGATGCCATCCAACGGTCACGCTCCTCCCCACACTCTATGAAGCAGTAAAACCAAATAAATGCAGGATTTCATAACAGTTGTGTGTTTTATGCAGGTTCAAATGAATTTCAAAATATTTTAAAAGAGAAAAGGTAAAGCTTAGGGTGACGATTCTCAGAGCTTTGTTTATTTAAAGGGAAGATCATTCCAAAGGGTCCTACGCCATGATTCATCAATGCTTCATGGGCACTGATGCCATATAAGCCCTGTGCGGCCCTACACATCAACAAGACACAGACAATTAAATCAAATTAAAAGAGTATCAGTGTCGAAGACAAAACACAGCAGAACAGAGGATTGAAGACAATTTTGGGAGATTACGGCTAAGATTGATTATCAAAAACCTAATCCTCCAAATTAAAACACAGTTAAAGAAATTCATAAGTGTTTATCAGACAGAAAGGCCTCCATTGCCACATCAGAGGCAAATTGATTCCTCACAGCTACCACAAGCCACCTATTCCCTCAAAGCATTCAACAGAAGCCGAAGTTATTGATCAGAAAGAAGATGTTAGCCTCAACGCAGCCAAACAGTTAATTCTGCTGAAGGAATTTAATGACAAAAATATTAGCAGAGCTACTATAACATGACACAGAGCCTTAAAAGTCAAAAAAAGCTCCCACCGAGTTTAATTCTTAATGTAAAACAATTAATGCAGACGCACATCTGTAAACTTCTCCATTGAGCCCCTCAAAGGCCGAGAAGTCATTAGTCTGTACTAATTTCCCCATGAGATCTTTTATCAGATCCCACCTCCTCATTCTTCTATAAATACTTCTGTAGAAGATGAGAAAATGTTGGATGCAGAGCTTTGAAATATACTTGTGCTCGAAACTTCTGATTGTAAATAGTGTTCAAATTCTCTTGAAGCTCTGCTTGTGATAGAATAGTTAGGTTGAAGAGTGAAGATAATTTTTAACCTGAAACACTGGACTTAAAGCTGTAACTGGTTTGGAGCATCAATACAAGATGATTTATGGGATCATGGTCTATGTTGATGGTGATGTTATTTCTTAGTGTAAATCGTTATTTTATTTCTGTTTTCACTATGTTCATCTTCTCTTATAAAGAACAACAAGCATAGAGTTAGGATTTACTGTATATCAGTACCCTTCTCTGACTGATAAGCTTTATCTAAATGTTTTCTTCCGAATTGTGTTATTTAGGAATGATTTAATTCAGTTCAAGCAGTAGGAACGCTGGCGTTCCCTCATCCTCCTGTCTTAGCTAATTGTTATTCTTGAAAGTTATTTTCATATCATGTTAAGTAGAGATGAACTAAGGAAGATACGGTGAGCCCTGGTCCTAGTTTTATCTCCAAAGACTGTCTAAAAGTTTCCCTTGGAATGTGTTGAAAGTTGGATAGTTTCAAAGTACTTACCAGATCTTAGGCCATTCTTTGTTATCTCATGTGTTTGTCTTGAAAGTTACCAAGTAAAGCAGAGTTAGGAGAGGTTTTGTGGTGAGCCCGACCCACTAGTTTCTTCTCCAACAGTTGCCTTTAAGTTCCCCTTTTTTTTTATATGTTTTCTATTGAAAGTATATCAAAGGCTGGCTAGTTTCAAAGTACTTACCAGATCCTGGGTTGCTCTTTGTTCTTCATTTTTTTATTTCCCCTTCTTGTTGCATCACTTCATTCCATAAATCAAACTTTAAAGAGATCCTTAGACATAGATGACTTGCCCCATGGACCACTCTTGCCCCTTGTTGTTTCAATTAAACCCTATTATGACTCCATAGCCCAATGGACTAAAACCTGCAATTATCTATCTTTTTGGACAAAGCTTGCTCTGATCGCTTGCAACTTCTCACCTTTGAAACTCTTTCCATTTAGAACTTTCCACTCAAGCCATAATCATGCTCAACCATCCAAAAACAAAACAAAACCCTCGGCCTTCATAACTAGCCTAATATCATTACCCAAGCTTCAAAGACAAATCCATATTTGCACTTATTGGAGAGATCCCTCTCCGGATTTAGGAGGGCTAGATCCTAGAATCCCAAAGTGGTTGCAACGATGTTTCTCCCTACTGTCGGACTTTTCCAATCTTGCTGATTATAGGGAGCTAGCATTTATGGCTACTCCACTGGGGAACGTCTGAGTGATTTTCATTTCAATAATCATAAGATATCAGAAATTCCTTTCTTTTCAAATGGCATTTGTTCTATTAGCTGGTGGAATCGTTAGGCATAACATCTCTGGCCAACAAAAATTGTTTAGTGAGTAAAAAGCAGCCTTTCAAGCACTACCAACACACGGTAATCATGATGAATCTTGTTTGAATCAGTGACAAACTAAGTAAACCCTAGGATTCTCATAAGAGTTTATCTAACCTTGAAAAATCAGCTAGCTTAGCCATAAGAGTAGACTGTCTTTGTCTCACAACCATAGCTAAGTATTGAAACAGATTTAGGACGCTCTTAGAAACCACACAACTGAAAAATAACTCAGAAAACCCAAAAAATATTTCAAATTGGAACTCAATAAACATGGTGGTGGACCATAAAACCTTTTACCTCCAAAAGAGCTAAAAAATTCCACTTGGCGACTCCACAATCCTTAACAGACCTTAAGACTCCATTGGGAAGAACCATTATCATTATAATATCATTTAAACTCAGATAGAGGACTGTAGGATTAAATTTTGTGTAAAACTGATTAGTTGACCTCTTAAAGACTGTCATATCTAGTTGAACTCTTCTTGTTTTCTAGGGTCTGAAAAACACAACATAGTGGCTCCTAGAACGATTCATACTAGAGCCTATCCTGACCCTCACCCACCTGAGATAGTTGATAACCCGGAAAGTATCCTTAGGGAGTCTCCTAGGATTAAATTATCAAATGTTTTCAGATCACCCTTGAGAGCTAATTCAGTTCCTGAAAATCTTTCAGCTCTACAATAATCACAATTTGACTTAGTAAATCCATTTAGAACTAGGTCATTTGATGATATAATTCAGCTAGATTCTGAGTCTTCACTTTCATCTCCTGAAACAAGTGAACATCTTGGTAGTAGAGAAACAACACCACCTGATTCACATTTCCTTTCCAATTTAGGTGTCTCTCATCCAAGATCAGCTCAGCAATCTATTCCTGGTCCATCCACATCTTTTCATCCTACATCCACTGTCCAGACCACTCCACTTCAACCCACTTTACCTTTTGTTAATCCACCTCTTGTAAATCCACCTCCACCACATATCATGGCAGCATGGTATGCTCCCTTAGTCCTTCCTGTACCATTAGTCAATCTTCCACAGGACTATCAGTCCAAAATACCATTATATGATGCTAATAATGCTACAACTGCATGACAACATGTGGATAAGATGAATGACTACTTTGACAGAAATGAAATTGATGATGATTCTGTCAAGCTTAGATTATTTGCTTAGAGTCTGGGGGGAGAAGTAAGAAAATGGTTTAAAGGCTTAACCCCCCATAGTATCAATGATCTCCAAGCCTTCCATCAGACATTATTAAACAAATGGGAAGTGAAGAAAAATCCTCTCCAAGTCCTTTCTGATTACAAGAACCTCCATAGAAACACCGGGGAAAGTGTACAAGCTTATTGTAGCAGATTTAACAGTGTGTATAATGCACTTTCCCTAGATCTAAAACCTCCACAAGGCTCAGCTCTAAACAAGTTTCCTGAAGGGTTTGACCCTGAGATGGCCTATCAGCTGAGAGAGAGAGATCCTGCAACTCTTGAAGATATGAAAAAAGGAGCTCTTACTGTGGAAGTGAACTTAATGGAGAAGAGAGCAAGAATGAAAAATGAAAAGAGAGTATCCTTCAGAGAAGAATCTACACCTTTCACTTCCAGCTCTAAAATGGAAATAATGATGGAAGGGATGATGAAGAAAATGAGCATCCTTGAGAGAGCACAAGCAAGTCAAAACCAAACTGCTCCTCAAAACAGAAACCAGAACCAAAATCAGAATTTTAGAAGGAACCAACCTCCAAATAGACCTAGGGAAGATGATCAACAAATCACTCCTCCCTTTCATCAAAACTATGTGAGTGAGGTTGAGGAAACAGATGAAATAACAGAGGAAGATGATATCAACATGCTGGGAGTAGATAATGATGACTTTGAGATTCATTATGATAGAAAACAAGGTCTTTACACACCTTATGATAACAAAAGAGATGATGATGAAAATTATTATCAAGACATGGAAAATGTCATCATAGAGTCTCAAAGAGAATATGACCTTAGAAGTAAAACTAGTCAACAAACTCCCAACACCAAAACCTCTGACAAATCTTCACCAAACAGCACTACAACCAAGCCTAAAGTTTTCAAACAGAAGGACAAGACAATGGTTGTGAATTCTGATAAAGGTAGAGAGAAAAGCACTCAAAACAATAAAAAACAGAGTGCAGACCTTAGCAGTACTAACACTTCAGCTAGTACTCCTGTGAAAACAATTTTGTCAAATGTAAATAGAACAAATCAGCAGGCTAATATTGCTGATAGAGCGGAAATTAACAAGGCTGAGACAAGTTCTTCAAAGAATCAAATTCCTTTCAGCCTAGAGCAGGAAATCTCCAAAATTAAAATCTCTATTCCCTTAACTGAGTTAGTTGCCCAGAATGTATATAGGACCCAAATTTTGAAGGCTTTAAACATTGAAGAGAATAATGACACAGTCAATCTTAATGATGACCAGCCAGAGCTCATTTTTGGTAAAAAGATTGAAGGTAAGTATCAATAGGGACCTGTTCCTCCCTTTTATGTGATTCTAAATGTTCATGACAAGATTTTGCACAATGCTATGCATGACTCCGGGGCTTCTCATAATTTAATGCCAAAAGCTGTAATGGAGAGCCTGAGTCTAGAAATCACCAGACCTTATAAAGACCTTTATTCCTTTGACTCAAGCAAAGTAAAATGTTTAGGATTAATTAAATACCTCTGTGTTAACTTAGCACAGATTCCAGCCAAATGCTTGGTTATGGATATTTTTGTGGCTGATGTGCCCCCAAAGTATGGAATGCTATTATCAAGATCTTGGGGGGATAAGTTACAAGGGACTATGCAGATGGACATGACCTATGCGACTATCCCTGTTTTCAATCAGACTAGAAGACTTTACAGAGAGTCCCATATGAAATACACTTTTACAAGCCAAGATAGACCACAAAACTCTCCTCTGTATTCTATAAATACAGGCCTTGATTCTTTTATTCTGTTTAACGATGAAACACTTAGTGAACAAGTCACTTTAACAGAATTAATGGCAGATAGCGAGGAGGAGGTAAACACAACGTAAGTGTCAAAACAGTTTGCTGCGTTTGAAAACATTATCAAACCCAACACAGGTCTTGAGATACAAGTCATACGTCCTTTTCTTTTAGAACTTGACAGTCAAGAAAACAACCCTCAACACAGTGAAAAATCTGAGGTGTTGAAACAAATTTGATTAAGCGCTGATATTCAAGAATCATCCGAAAGCACTTTAGTTGAAGAGGACAACCACCAAACAGATGAAACCGAAAATAGTCCTCTGTGGAGTATGTATTTTGACAGGTCGTGCACCAGAACTAATGCTAGTGCAGGTGTCTGGATTTATAACACTGAAAACAACCACACAGAAAGCATTTCCTGTAAATTAAACTTTCAGTGTTCTAATAACATAGCGGAATATGAATCCCTGCTTTTAGGCTTACATCTATTGAAAAAATTAGGAGCCAAGAGAATTAAAGTACATGGGGATTCAGAATTAATCGTTAGGAAAGTTAATGGGGAATACAAAGTTAATCATCCCAGACTTAGGGCCTACCAAAACGATGTCGTGGACCTTTTAAAAACTTTCGAGGAGTCCCAATTGATTTTTGTCCCAAGAAAAAGAAATAACGCAACCCACAGCTTTGCTTTTGCAGCTAGAACATGCTTAACACCATATGAAACCAAAGACTGCACAACTCAGATAAAATTCAGACCAGTTGTTCCTGATAACGAAAAATATTGGCAAGTGTTTGACAGAGACAAACAAAAAGAAGACTTCATGCAATTCAGAAATGAATTCGAACTACACAGTTCGGATTTAGATTATGATACAGACTCCAACAGTGAAGAAAATTTTCTTGGTGAAGAAGAACAGTCTCCTGAACTTGCTGATATAAATCTATTAACTAGAAAACTTGAAAACAAAACGGAATTGACTGTAGAATTAGAAACAGAGGAGCTAGAAACCCTGCAGTCCAAAGATCAGAGTTTACCTAAGGGTCTGGCCCCTTTAGAAGAGTTGTTCGATTTTAACGATGTGGCCAAGAAGCCAAAACTGGAGCCTATAGAGACTGAAGTGGAAGAGTGCAATATAGGCAGTAAACAGAAACCTATGATGATCAAACTGTCTAAGACTTTACCAGCTCACATTAAACTCAAATACATAGAGTTGTTTAAAGAATTTTCTGATGTTTTTTCATGGAGTTAGGAAGATCTTAAATCCTATGACACTGAAATAATACATCACAAAATCCCTCTCAAGGAAAACCAAAAAACATTCAAACAGAAGCTGCGCAGAATTAACCCTGTTCAGTTGCCTTTGGTTGAGAAGGAAATCAAGAAAATGTATGAAGCTGGTATTATTGTCCCTATTAGATATTCTGAGTGGGTGTCTAATCTAGTGTCAGTTAGGAAGAAAAATAGAGAGATCAAGCTTTGTATAGACTTTAGAGACTTAAACAAAGCTTCATTGAAAGACAACTACCCTTTACCTAAGATGGATCATATTTTACAAAGGGTGGTAGGGTCTAGAAGAATTTCTTCGCTTGATGGCTACTCAGGGTACAATCAGATCTTATTCAACCCTGATGATCACTTAAAGACAGCTTTCACTACACCATAGGGCACTTTCATGTATGTGAAAATGCCCTTTGGTCTAATGAATGCTGGAGAAAAATTCCAAAGAGCCATGGAAATAGCATTCTCTGAAGAACTAGGCTACTTCATCATTATATACCTTGATGATGTTAGTATTTTTTTCAAAGACAGATGAAGAGCACTTAGAACATTTAAGAACAGTTTTTGAGAGATGCAGAAAATTTGGGATATCTTTGAACCCTAGGAAGACACTTTTCGGTCTCCAAGAAGGTAAACTTCTTGGGCACATTATTTCAGAAGAGGGTATTAAGATAGATCCAAAGAGGATTGAGGCCATACTGCAAATCTCCCATCCTCGGAATATCAAGGAGTTGCAATCTTTCATTGGAAAGATTAACTTTTTGAGACCCAACTTGGCTAAGCTCCTTAGGAATATTACAAACATGCTGAAGAATGAGCAAGGGGTAAAATGGACCTTGGAAGAAAAGAAGTCCTTTGAACTGGTGAAAAAGCGATAACCAAAGCACCGGTTCTAATAAGTCTTGATTTTTCAAAAGATTTTTATATTTTTTCATTTGCATCAGAACATACAATAGCTGTTGTTCTTTTACAGAAAAATCCACAAGAACAAGAGCAACCTATTGCATTCTTTAGCAAAGCTTTGAGAGATGCCCCTTTGAAGTATAACATTATGGAAAAGCAAGCTTTTGCTTTGGTTAAAGCTTTAAAAGACTTCAGAGTATACCTCTTGCACTCACACATCATTGCCTTTGTCCCAAATTCAGTTGTGAAAGACATTCTAACACAGGACCCAGATGGTAAGAGAGGTAAGTGGATTGTTGTTATTCTTGAATATGATTTAGAGATAAAACCCACTAAACTCATCAAAGGCCAAGGTCTAGCTAGATTGATGGCTAAATCCAATTTTGAATTTCTTGATATTAATATGATTAATGCTTTAGATGATCAAGAGGAAATATCAACTCCCATTATTGAAGACCATTTTATGAATTCCTCTTGGTATGCTGATATTCTTTATGTTTTACTTAATTTGAATACACCTCTTGGTTTGACAAAAACAAAGGCAAGGTTTTTGAAATTGAAAGTTGTAAACTATTGCATTATAGATAGATGTCTTTATTGGAAAAATGCAAGTGGTATATTGCTTAAATGTTTGTCTGAGTATGATGCAGAGAAGGTTAAGCATGAGTTCCATCAAGGAGAGTGTGGAGGCCACTTATACTAGAAAACAACAACCAACAAAATCTTGAGGGTTGGTTACTATTGGCCTACTCTTTTTCTTGATGTACACAAGATGATAATTGCCTCTCATAAATGTCAACTTTTTGAAGGTAAAAGAAAGCTGCTACCCTACCTCTGCATCCAATCACTGTTGAAGCCCCTTTCCAACAGTGGGGACTTGACTTCACAGGTGAAATCCATCCATCATCCTCTGCCCAGCATAGATGGATTCTCACTACCACAGACTACTTCACTAAATGGATAGAAGCCATCCCTTGTAGGCAGGCCAATGATTCTGTTATCATAAAATTCATGGAGAATAATATTCTCTCTAGATTTGGCTTCCCTACCAAGATCATCACTGATAATTCAACAACATTTGGGTCAAAGAGGATGGTTGATTTATGTCACAAATATCAGATAACATTGGGGCATTCCACGGCCTATTACCCTCAAGGTAATGGACTTGAAGAATCCTCAAATAAGATTTTATTGAACATAATCAAGAAGTTTTTGGAGGACAACAAAAAGTATTGGCACACAAAGCTTGTGCATGCACTTTGGGCTGACAGATTAACTTTGAAGAAATATATTGGCATGTCACCCTACCAGCTTGTGTGTGGCACCGATGCAATTTTTCCAACTAGATTTGGTGTGCCAGTTATGAAGTTGATTCAAGAGGTTTAGTTTGAAGACAATGATATGATCAAAAGGATAAATCAGACTATCCACCTTCAGCAAACCAGAGAGGAGGTTTATAACAAAGCATTACAAAAGCAGAACAACATTAAAAAGATTTCTAACAGAAGAACAAAGGCTAGCAATTTTAATGTTGGGGACAAAGTTTTAAAGTGGGACTCAAGGAGGGAATACAAGGGCAAGCATGGAAAATTTGACAACTTATGGCTTGGCCCTTATCTCATTCATTCAGCTGCTAGTAATAATGCCTTTTTTCTTACAAGAGTTGAATGGAACTGAATTGTTCGGGGGTCCTGTCAATGGCAGGATGCTTAAGCATTACTTCTCTTGATTCGTGATTATGTTTTAAAGCCTTTTTATCTTTTTCCATTATAAATATTTCATCCACCATTGCATTCGGAGTTAGAAAAATAAAAAATACAAAAACAGTGAAAGAAAGAAAAGAGGGCAAATTGTAAAAACAATAAAGGTACAGCCCCATACCAACAAAAAGAGAAACAAATCTGAAAGTGTGCAAGCTTGAATGCCACTCCTAAAACACACTTCTAGTTAGTCAAACAACCCAATCTTGACTAATTAGTTTTAAATTTACTGCTGATAGGATAGCGAATTCAATTTGCCAAACTGTTTAATCTTGGCTTATTAGTAGGAATATTAGGCTAGAAATTAAAGGTTCAAACATGCTTAAAATCTGAACCTAATTTTCTAAAAAGAGACGACTCAAATCTGTTTTAAATTTTGAGTCAAAAAAGAAGAATAACTGGTTCTAATCAGCTCAAAATCTGAACCAGTTAATAAGGAAAAACAACTCAAACAAGAGTCAAAACAGAGCTGTAAAAAGATGAAGGAAGTGCTTGAACTTTTAAGCCTTAAGCCTTCCATTTTGATTTAATTTTATGCAAAATAATGTCTATGTGTAGCTTGTCTTTTATGCCATAGATCAACATCAAGTTAGATTGTTCAATCCTGACTTGTGTGCTTTTGAATTTCTGTTGTAGAATTTAGAGAATAAAATCTATTAGATTTTTTAATCCTAACAGATTGGTAGAATAGGTAGAGAATCATATGGTCTCAACTGTTTAATCTAAGTTCATGGAGAAATAAGAAGTAGAAATAGATTATATTTTATGCTTTCAAAAGAATAAAATGTTGTGAAAAGAGTTTGTCAGTCCAAGTGCACTCTTAAGAAGAAAAAATGTTAGATCAGTAGGATTGGGTAGGTAGAAAGCTTGTTGATGAAGGATCCATTGTTTTTATGGCTGCTAATGTGTTTTCAGAACAAAGAAGATCATCCAAGTAAAGAAAGGTAGCCCAATGGATGAGGCACTAATCAGCCTCCCAGAGAATGCAAGTCTGAAATTCTTGATGTCTTCAAGAAGGCACCATCCCCAAGTGGAGCCACTGTTAGGAACTAATAAAATTTTTCATATCAAATGGTGGCTAAAACATTTTTGGAGCCTTCAAGGAACAAATTTAATTGCTAAAAAGTGTTATCTCTTGAAGACTCTTGAAGACATCATGCCCTTGTTTCAACCTTCACTGTTGTTTCCATTTCAAAACTCAGAAATTATGTTGATTCCAAAAGAAAAAATACTGCTGCAAACACCATTTTCCCCTCCTTCCACTTCAAAACTAACCTCATTTTTTACCCCTTTCATTCCCATGAAATTCCTCCATTTTCATTTGTTTCCCCATTTCCCCTTCATAAAATCTCCTCTACAGAGTTTAAAACTTTTTTTTTAAACTCTGCCGAAACCCCCAAATCCATCAAAAACTTGGAAAAATTTCATAAAAATACGTTTTTTGTATTACAGACTTAAGCCCCCTTGGGCTAAGTCCTAACCACTTCCCCATTATATGCCCAAGTGCTAGAACCAGGCGCTAATCCTTTTCAGCGCTTATCGCATCGCAAAAATCCAAGTGCGCAAGTATTTGTGCCATGATAAAAGTTTCGATGTGATTAGCCCTATGCATTATATCCCCCGATCGTATTATTATTTCATATAACTCAAGTGCCCACAGTGTGGCGCTAAAAACATTGTAAAAATCCATTCCCGATTGATATTTTCCTTTGTAAAGTCAAAAACCCCTTTTTCCAAAGTTTGGTCTAAACGTGTCGGAGTTATGTTTTTTAATGAAAAATGGGTAGATTGAAAGACCCGCATATTTTCTCCGATGCGATTGAGCCCCATTACATAAACTCCGCCCTCCGCTTTATTCATATAACTTATGCCCGGGACCAAAGGTTAAAATTCCCAGAGCACTTAATCGCATCAGAGGATTTTAGAATGGGTAGATTGAAAATCCCGAAGGCCCGACCTTCCGATTGCGATTGGCCCTTATGTATATAAGCCCCGGGCCCATCATTTACCATATAATCCATGGCCTCGCAATCGGGCGCCTATCCATTTCGTATATATAAACCTGCCCCATAGCATAAAACCTTTGTATATCATAAAGTTTCGGGTTTTCATAAATATTAAAGGGTTTATGTTGTGTATGATGTAAAACAATCTCCGCAATTGATCTTGAGCCGATCAAACGGCCTGCGCTACATCGCATCGCGATTTTTGTTGAGTGCATTGTTTCTCCCCTCCGATTGGCGTTTCCCCGACCAATTGTCAGCCGTTGATCTCCTCCCCCCATTTTTTTGATCTAACGACCCTCATTCGCTCTGATCACAAGTCTTTCCTCCGCCTTTCAAACCCCTCTGATTCATTTCCCACCGTCGATCTGATCTGCAGATCAATGGTCAGCACTTAATCACTTCGGCACCCCCATATTCTTAGCCCCACCGATGATGGTACCTCCGATTACTTCTGGACCATCCACGTGTCCAAATCGCTTTCCCCGACTTTGGTTATAATCCATGCGCCTCGCGTTCTAATGTTTTTCGGCTAATTACAGCCGTTGATCTCTGCAGATCAATGGTTCCCATTAACATGTCTTCTGCCCTTGTATTTTTTCCATTTAAGCCCCAGATTTAATCTCCGCCATTGATCCTCACATCCAACGGCTCATACTTAACCCGACAGGGCCTGCCTCGTGTGGGTCCTACCTTCTTCAAGATTCAATCTCAGCTGTCCAGATCTTAGATCCTACGGCCCAGAACGAAACCGCCCATCCCGCTATCGCCCGCGCATCTGCCTCGTATCACGTTCACTTTCCCACCGTCAGATCTGAGACCCTTGATCTGACAGCCCACGTCCCAAGTCGCGCAAATTTAAGCACGAAGGATAATTCTTTAAAATCACGCGATATAGGTGGTTTTCTGAGGCCATGTGTCGGGCGGGGACGCATATCGCGTTCCAAAAGGCAAAACTGCCTACCCACCCTTTTGTTACGCGAAATCCACTGTTTTGCCACCGAAACCACCTTTCTCCATCTCTATTATAAATCATAGCGTGTGATCCCCGCTGTTGATCTTTGTAGATCAACAGCCCAGATCTGATCATGCCTTACATTATCGCCCTCCACCTTTACCGAAGGTTTTTTACGCATGATCTCCACCGTCTATCTCGTGGGCCGGTCTCATCCGACGGCCCATAATCACCCCGAACCCCCACCTTTATTTTTATCATATTTCTTCTGAAATAAAGGTTTTAACTCTATTTCTTCACATTTCTCTTATTTTCCAAACAATGTGGCTCCTTCACGCTATTAAATCAAAACCAATCCCGACCGTCGATCTCTGCGCGATCGACGGGTCTGACTTATTTTCTCCCTCTTCTCTCCTTTTGACCTCCTCTAACGAATCCCCACCATTGGATGATGCCATCCAACGGTCACACTCCTCCCCACACTCTATGAAGCAGTAAAACCCAATAAACGCAGGATTTCATAACAGTTGTGTGTTTTATGCAGGTTCAAATGAATTTCAAAATATTTTCAAAGAGAAAAGATAAAGCCGAGGGTGACGATTCTTAGAGCTTTGTTTATTTAAAGGGAAGATCATTCCAAAGGGTCCTACGCCATGTTTCATCAATGCTTCATGGGCATTGATTGCATATAAGCCATGTGCGGCCCTACACATCAACAAGACACAGACAATTAAATCAAATTAAAAGAGTATCAGTGTCGAAGACAAAACACAACAGAACAGAGGATTGAAGACAATTTTGGGAGATTACGGCTAAGATTGATTATCAAAAGCCTAATCCTCCAAATTAAAACATAGTTAAAGAAAATCATAAGTGTTTATCAGACAGAAATGCCTCCACCGCCACATCAGAGACAAATTGATTCCTCACAGCTACCACAAGCCACCTGTTCCCTCAAAGCATTCAATAGAAGCCGAAGTTATTGATCAGAAAGAAGATGTTAGCCTCAACGCAGCCACATAGTTAATTCTACTAAAGGAATTTAATGACAAAAATATCAGCAGAGTTACTATAACATAACACAGAGCCTTAAAAGTCAACAAAAGCTCCCACCGAGTTTAATTCTTAATGTAAAACAATTAATGCAGACACACATATGTAAACTTCTCCATTGAGCCCCTCAAAGGCCGATAAGTCATTAGTTTGTATTAATTTCCCCAGGAGATCTTTTATCAGATCCCACCTCCTCATTCTTCTATAAATACTTCTGTAGAAGATGAGAAAATGTCGGTTGCAGAGCTTTGAAATATACTTGTGCTCGAAACTTCTGATTGTAAATAGTGTTCAAAGGATCTTGAAGCTCTACTTGTGATAGAATAGTTAGGCTGAAGAGTGAAGATGATTGCTAACCTGAAACATTGGACTTAAAGCTGTAACTGGTTTGGAGCATCAATACAAGCTGATTTATGGGATCCTGGTCTATGTCAACAGTGATGTTATTTCTTAGTGTAAATTGTTATTTTATTTTTGTTTTGACTTTGTTCATCTTCTCTTATAAATAACAGCATGCATAGAGTTAGGATTTACTGTATATCAGTACCCTTCTCTGACTGATAAGCTTTATATAAATGTTTTCTTCTGAATTGTGTTATTTAGGAATGATTTAATTCAGTTCAAGCAGTAGGAACGCTGGCGTTCCCTCATCCTCCTGTCTTAGCTAATTGTTATTCTTGAAAGTTATTTTCATATCATGTTAAGTAGAGATGAACTAAGGAAGATATGGTGAGCCCTGGTCCTATTTTTATCTCCAAATATTGTCTGAAAGTTTCCCTTGGAATGTGTTGAAAGCTTGATAGTTTCAAAGTACTTACCAGATCTTAGGCCATTTTTTGTTATCTCATGTGTTTTTCTGGAAAGTTACCAAGTAAAGCAAAGCTAGGAGAGGTTTTGTGGTGAGCCCGGCCCGCTAGTTTCTTCTCCAACAGTTTCCTTTAAGTTCCCCTTTGTTTTTATATGTTTTCTATTGAAAGTATATCAAAGGCTGGCTAGTCTCAAAGTACTTACCAGATCCTGGGCTGCTTTTTGTTCTTCATTTGTTTATTTCCCCTTCTTGTTGTATCACTTCATTCCATAAATCAAACTTTAAAGAGATCCTTAGACATAGATGACTTGCCCCATGGACCACTCTTGCCCCTTGTTGTTTCAATTAAACCCTATTATGACTCCATAGCCCAATGGACTAAAACCTACAATTATCTATCTTTTTGGACAAATCTTGCTCTGATCGCTTGCAACTTCTCACCTTTGAAACTCTTTCCATTTAGAGCTTTCCACTCAAGCCATAATCATGCTCAACCATCCAAAAACAAAACAAAACCCTCAGCCTTCATAACTAGCCTAATATCATTACCCAAACTTCAAAGACAAATCCATCTTTGCACTTATTGGAGAGATCCCTCTCCGGATTCAGGAGGGCTAGATCCTAGAATCCAAAAGTGGTTGAAACGATGTTTCTCCCTATTGTCGAACTTTGCCAATCTTGTTGATTACAAGGAGCTAACAAGATATTTTCCTGTATTAATTGGTTTACATTAAGTATTTAAGCTAGAGGGGATGACTTTGTTGAATTTGTGACTCTGTGTCATCTCTGTAGTAACTCAGAAGATATTTTGCAATGATTTCTTCGGCTGAATTAACTGTTCGGCTGTCGTGAGGCAAATATCCTCTGTTCTGGTCATTACTCGGCCGTCTGTTGAATGCTTTGAGGCTATAGGTGGCATTAAGTAGCTGAGAGGAATCAATTTTCCTCTGATGTGTCAGTGGAGGCATCCTTTGTCTGATAAATATTCTTGATCTACCTTTAACTGTGTTTAATTCAATGGATTAGGCTTTTGATTTTCGATCTTAGCCGTAATCCACCCAATCCGTGTAATTAATATTTAATTCTTTAGTTCTGCTATGGTTAGGTCTACAACACTGATACTCTCTGTCTCTTTTAATCTTCACTGTGTCTTGTTGATGTGCAGGTGCGCAGAGGCTTTATAATAGTATCAGCGCTCATGATGCACTGATAAACCTTGATGGGAACCTTTGCAAAAAGATTTTCTTTGATAAACAAAGGCCTGGAGAGTCGTCACTCTCGGCCTTTGATTTTCTTTTAATAATATTTGAAAAACATTTAAAATCCGGCACAAACCAAAAAATAATTAATAAATCCTGCGTTATTTGGGGTAAAACTGCTTTGGAGGCTGAGGTTAGGAACAAATGGTGGAGATATTAAGTTAGATTCGTCGATCTAGCAAAGATCAATGGTGGGCAGCCACAATGATAATATAAAGTGAAAGAGCACTTTACTAAAGGACAGGTGGAAAATGCGAAGAAAAGACAAAGGAAAAGGGAAAAAATCCTTTGGCGGAAGAAAACTGAGTCAAAATGGAAATTGGGGTTTGTTAGCACTCAAATCTACCTCAGGCTGAAATGAAGTAAAACTCAAGGCTACATCAAACCACGCTCAACCTCGTAGCTAGCCCTACGAGGACAGGAGAGGGCTCTCTTCGTCAATCTCGAGAAAATGAGCAATAGGATGCGAGATGACTTATAATAAGAACTGATTTTAGGCTAGTAAAGAGATAGGTATGTTTGATTTTTGGTTTTTGGGTTTTCGCTGGAGAAATGGGAAAACAGATTTTGGGTCCGGGGATAAGGTCAGACCTTTGCAGATTTCGAGTTGGGGCGAGGTAGGTGAATGTCTTGATGCTTTTGATTGGATATATGGATAGATTAGACCGACGAGGAGCTGAAGAGGGCAAAGAAGAACTTGGATCCTCTCCAAACAGCTGAAAACATATAGAACTAACTGAATTCAAAGGCCAAGCACTGTAAACAATGGATTCAACCTTATTCACTCATTCAATTTAGTTCAAAAGCATAATGAAGGGATGGCATACATTAAACATGAAGAAACTTACAGTAAACAAATAAGAAACACCATCAAGAACAGAACACCACAAGGATCCCAACAAGTGCCGCAAAACCCCTGATCTTTCCTTAGCCAAAATATGAAAAATATGTACAATGATATCAAAAGTATCCCAAGAGTCCAACCTCTCCAACCTCCGAAAATGATTGAGAAATTACAATATATAGATCACTCTAACACCTTTCCCCACCTCTAGGGGTCGAATTCCCTCTTCAGGGATCAGTTTCAACCAATTCTAATCATGGAACTACAATCTAGGCAGCTAACAACTTGCCTCTAAAAGAGTGGAAACTGATCCATTACATGATTTTTTGCCCTTTTGAGAGTGAATCTTCTAGAATAGATAAAAATAAGCCAAAGTTACATGTCAAATATGAATTTACATCATAAAAACCCAAAAATTCCATCCACAAACAAAACTGGTCCATACTAGGCGAAAATCTGAGCTGGCAGTTGAATATTCAGCAAAAAATTTAAGTGGGTCGCGTTTGAGCCGAGTGGGTCGCGCGTTTTCCATCCTGAATTTGAGGTACTTCCCTACATCCAAATTGAGCTCATGATAGCTCGTTGGAAAGCCCTGGATGTTGACTATCCAACCCAAGTGGAATTTCTGAATTTGGAGCTCATTTGACCCTCCAAAATCTCATTCTCCCAGAGGTACTCCCTGCTGGTGCAAAAGGTGGCAGCAAGGTGGTTTTCATGGTGTTTTTGAGCTTTTTGACCATCCAGATTTTGATGAAATGCTAAGTTGACTTCAGAGGATGCATAACTAACCATGAAAAATCCAAAAATGTAAAAATTTCCTCCAGCAAGTGTCCCAAAAAAAAGTGAGCGCATGAGTGCGCGACCCGCTTAACTGAAAAGCCTGTTTTTTGACCCAAAAATTTGAAAATGACAAAATTTTCTCCGAATTTGCCCAAATTCGGAGCGGAGGTCCTCCATCATGTGTCCTGCCCAGTCAATGAAGCCTCGGCCAAAATCCGGAGTGGATCAGGCCTTTTCCTCCATTTTAGTGCTCTCCTGGTGCATGCAGCTCCTGTGGTGAAAACACTGTCTCGGTTGTATGTGTTGGTCTCTATCATGATCCTGTGAATGTACCTACGCTGATGAAGAAGGCGAGACCCCTTCCACGCCATGTGGAGATAGTACTCGCGTTGCTGATGAAGTCAACGAGACCCCTTCCACCCCGGGTGGAGATAGTACTCGTCGTGATGTTGAAACAAAGCTTTGTAGCTTCTCTGATATGTTACCACTACTGGTGCACTGGTATGCTCTATCTCAGTGCATCAACCTCAACGATTGAGTCACTATCCGACTCCTGCTCATACACTGACTCTGTCTCTGACATGGCCTGGAACAAGATATTGGCACTATGTATACTGATATAGATGCAGTGAAAGAAAAGTTATAATGTATGTTCAACACCTAATAGATATCACACACTGCCAAAGTATCATAGGAAAACAAAATTACAATGAGGATGGCTCTGTTTTAGTGGCATGAAAACTATCACTGCTTTGACCATAAGTGAGTTTCACAAATGAATTCCAGCTGCAAAGTATGGGGCAAGCTTTTGGTAATGATGGGCAAAGTTTGTCAAAGAAGCAAACAAGTAGAGGATTGTGTTTATGAACTGGAGAACAGGGAGAATACCATGACCATAGTGATACAAATTACTATCACAATGGTAATATAATGATAACAACAACAATGGTGATATTATGGTAATGAGGGCTATAGATTAGTCGACATAAGACTGTGCAAAATATGAAAGAGCATGAACAACAGCGACAAGATGATAACTGAAAGTGTGAGGATCATCTATACAACGTGCTAGGGTGTGAACATCTCCACCATTTGAAGGTTTTCAAATTTTCCACAAAACTGCCCATACAATTTCAAAACCCTTGAGAAATCATTTGCATGGTGAATGTAGGGTTTTCTCCAAGCATGGCTTATTGCCCAACATCAATAATATCATAATCATGCTAAAAATCCATTGAACAATGATTAAAACACTACTTGCAAGTTGTTGGAGTCAACTTGAATCAAAACTAGGCGCAAAACACAAATTTCTGGGCTTTGTTGTTTAAGTGGGTCGCTCCCCCCAAGTGGGTCGCTCCCATTCATTTTTACACTGGCTGAAATGCTCAAGTGGGTCGCTCCCCTCAAGTGGGTCGCTCTTGCCTCTTGCCACATAGTGCATTTTGCAGGAAGCGTTTGGAGGCCTTCCCGGTGTCCAAATCGGGCGTGTGATAGCTCGTTGGAAAGCTATTGGAGTCTACTTTCCAACACAAGTGGAATTATATAATTTGGATTCCATTTACCCTATCAAAAACCAAATCTCCCAACACTAGTCAAAATGAGCAGAATGAGGCTGCCTCAAGGAAGAGCGCTGTTGCAGTCAACTTTTGAAGGTCTTCCGCAACTCCAAATTGAGCTCATGATAGCTCATTGGAAAGGTCTTTCTGTCTAGTTATCATTTGACTCATCAAGCAAGTCATTTGGCCAAACATTCTAGGAGAAATCTTGATTTTCCCAAGGTCACTGCAGAGGTGCATTCAATTCTCCTGAGGCAACGGTATTTTTGACATTTCTCCAAAACCATGATACCTGTGTAAAAATTGAAGGAGGTTTTTCTTCCTTCGCATGTTGTGAACAAAAAACTCTCTCAGTTTTCCAAAATTCATCTTTTATTGCTCTGAAACCTCTTTTGAGTGAAACTTATCCCGATGTGTGAAACAAGGAATTTTGTCGAAATGAAGCGAAATGAAGGGGATAGGGGGCTTCTAAATTCTTGGGGAAATTTTGGGAAGTAGGGAGGGATGTTAGGAAGCAAGGGAAAGTGGAATCACAGAGATTGAGTGAGGGGAAGGGGTCCAAAAGGGCAAAACACAGGCCTAGCCTAGAAAATTGCCAAGTTGTGGCAAGAAACTAGGGTTTGTGCAAAAATGAGGAATTTGGGGAATCTCAGTGATGGGAAGTGTTTAATAAGGTATATTAAGGATAGGGGAAGGTGTGTGAACATCAGGATACAAGTTTTTCCGATGATTTGACCGTCCAAGAGAAATTACCTCCAAAACCCTAGGAGAGGGAAATGGACCTTACCAAGGCACAACTGAAGCATGAACGAGGTGTAAAATGACCCAACGGAACTTGACATGATGATGAAAACCCTCTGAATGATGGTACACTCAGCTGAATGGTGACATGGACCGACATTTGGACAAATTTGAAAAGAGTGAAAACACACCCTAGACCTAATGCCTAGTGACCAAATTTTGCTTGAAGACTCATTGAAATGACAAAATTTGACCTTGACACCTTAAAATCACTTTGTAAGAGCATGTTTGATCACTGAAGGAAGGCTGCAAAGGTTGACTCTAACATTGGCTCCAATGGGGATGGTAGCTCCTTGGAGGTGCCAAGAACGGCAGATCTTTGGGAGAGCAGACCAGTGCTTTATCCATTGGGCCATGGAATCAAAAACTCAAACTGAAATGCATGACTGAAAACTGATGACAAAAATTGACTCTCACTCAACTAAAAACTGACTCGATACTTAAACACAACTGACAAACTGAAAAAGATGCTCAAAGTAGAGCTTATTCAATACAACCTACTCTAATTTTACTTTACACCACCCGATCAACTGTAATGGAACATCCAATGCAACCATGTAAGCATGCTGGCTGCTGTTTGATTTCTTCCCACATGCTTGCTTATGAACAATGAGAAATAACTACTAAAAGGCAACTCCCATGGAAACTTTGAACCAAGTGGACTGCTGATAAACTTGCAAAGCATAAATTGACTGGATGACTGCAAGAATATTGCGAATGGATCTTCATAAACATAGCTCTGGTCCAGATAATATCCATACCTTGATCTTAAACTTTTCCTCACAACCGCGGTGCTTTTCTTTGGTGATTGCAGCAAGCTGTCAAAAGGATCCTGAAATTCATGAAAAATGAAACTCTGTTGCTGATTCCAGACTGAACAAAAGCCTCCTTTATCAATCTCCTCATATGAATGGAAATCTTGACATGTGCTATGCAATGAACAATCTGTTAAACAAGACAATGAAGGTGACCTTTGAACAAGATTATCATCAACATTCTTTTCCAGCACATGGTTAGCTAATGGAGCAAAATTTTTATAACAAACATCATCCAACACATGAGCAATGGGATCATCAAAAACTTGAGAAGAGTGCTGTAATGTATCCATTGAAACTGTATGACCTCCTTCTGGCTGTTCATCTTTTCCTTGAGATATATTATGAAGATTTTGCCTTATAAACTGAAATGCTTCAAAACAAAAGGGTATAGAATCTTCCTGCATCATCAAATTATGTATTTCATCTTCCACAACTTCATCTGTAATCTGACCTTCAATTGCATTAGATGGCTGCAAATCTAATGCTACAAGCTGCTCAAAAATCTCGTTATCTGTCTCATCCTCAACATTAACACTGAGAGATTGTTGATTTCCTATGGGCTGCTCATTTGAAGATTTACTATGCAATTTTTTTCTCAAAAACTGAAATGATTCAAAACATAAAGGTACGGAGTCACCTTGAATCATTAAATCATGTGTGCCCACTTTCAAATCTTCAGCTGCAACTTGACAATCAATGACTTTCGAGGGCTGAAAATCTGAATATGAGAAGTTTTGAACAAGGCTTTCATTGCCCTCTAGATGGTCCAAATCAAGGCTTGTTGACGTTTGATTTCTGATTGCATGAAAGTTATCTCTAATGAATTGAAACGAATCAAAACACAAAGGCAAAGATCCTTCACTTACATCAAAATTTTCTGCACTTTCCTCATCATTGCCATAGCTGATATGCATCGGTTGATCACTGTACTCGAGCTGCTGAAAGTGAAATTCCTCCTCACACAAGCTAGCTGCTGATTCATCTGCAAGATTAGCTTCTTTTTGGAGAACATAATCATCATCATACTGATCAAACTGAGGCAATTCATCATCAAACATACACATCATATCAATAGCTCTCTCTTCTTTACAATGATCTATAAAACAATCACTATGACAACTGGGATCAGAAACAAAATGTTTTGGATCAGCAACTTGTTCTTGAATGTCATTTTCATTTTTTACAGTCATTTTCCGCACCATCTCTTCTACTGCATTTACAAAAAGATCAATCTTTTCCTCTGAAAGTGTCAGCTGCTCTGAAACGTTCTTCTTTTCTTCTTCCTTCAACCTTGCCCTCAAGATCAACAAATGAGCCTCTACATTCACTGCCTTGTTCTGCATCTCGTGAAGTGTTGCAATATTCTTTTCTCTCAGCTGAAACTCCATTTCCGGATCAAAGGCACCCGGGTAGTGCAAGAGAGCAGATCTAGGGGAAGGTCTTATATCAACTGGCATCGAATAATAAACTTGGTTAAATCTAGCAGAAAATTGTTGTACTGTCTCACCTGGCATTCTTTTCAACTGGTTATACTCCTCTATAATCAACAAAAAGTTCTGTCCGATCATCCACCTGTCAAGGAAAACTCTGACCAACTGCTGGAAATCTGTGATGCTCGCATCAGGCAGGGCTTTAAACCAACTCTTCACTTGGCCTTGCAAAGAAAGAGCAAAAAGCCTAATACTAACATCTTCATCATCAACTTCAAAAAGATCTAGAAAAGTCTCAACATTCTGCACATGTTGCTCAGCATTGACATTGTTACATTCACCGTCAAATCTTGGTAGATATAGGTCATAATTTGCAGGAAAAGCATGAAGAATAGAAGGTAAAACAAGAGGTTTGTACCGATCTGGAATTTTACAAGGTGTAGGGGCATGTACAAGTGCTGTGGGATCAGCTTTCTTTTCTTTAGGCTCATCACTCTGTAGAGAGTCAACTTAAGATGTGGGAAAAGTGAGGAGGCCAGGATCAAAGGGAAACTCAACATTTACACTCTTTGAATAGGTCGAGTGAAGATTTTGATGACCTTTCTCATACAACAAACTTTGAAAAACTTTCAGGATAGCTTCAAGACCAGCAAAGAAGTAATTTACGAGAAAGCAGATTAGATCCTGGATACCATTCCACTTTAGATACCTGAACTTTGTGTAAGATCCTTCCATTTTCTCAGAGAAAGAGTCAGTCCTCCAGACTTTGAATTGGAGTCACCAGGTGAATGATTTCATCCTTCTTATGTCTGATCGTTGTCCACCATCAACCATCAGATCTGATCTTGATACATATACTGGGGAAATTTGCAAATCAAGGGACACATACACAAGCTAAACCGGAGATCGACTGAAGCAGCTTTTATCTACTATGCACTCGCAAAGCAATGTGCAGTTCGAAGGCTACCTGGCGTGACTTCAGACTCCGTCTATAGCAAATGACAGTAATAAGCAAATTTCTTCCCAGTATGGTCGCCACTATGTTAGCACTCAAATCTACCTCAGGCTGAAATGAAGTAAAACTCAAGGCTACATCAAACCACGCTCAGCCTCGTAGCTAGCCCTACGAGGACAGGAGAGGGCTCTCTCCGTCAATCTCGAGAAAATGAGCAATAGGATGCGAGATGACTTATAATAAGAACTGATTTTATGCTAGTAAAGAGATAGGTATGTTTGATTTTTGGTTTTTGGGTTTTCGCTGGAGAAATGGGAAAACAAATTTTGGGTCCGGGGATAAGGTCAGACCTTTGTAGATTTCAAGTTGGGGCGAGGTAGGTGAATGTCTTGATGCTTTTGATTGGATATATGGACAGATTAGACTGACGAGGAGCTGAAGAGGGCAAAGAAGAACTTGGATCCTCTCCAAACAGCTGAAAACATATAGAACTAACTGAATTCAAAGGCTAAGCACTGTAAACAATGGATTCAACCTTATTCACTCATTCAATTTAGTTCAGAAGCATAACGAAAGGATGGCATACATTAAACATGAAGAAACTTACAGTAAACAAAGAAGAAACACCATCAAGAAAAGAACACCACAAGGATCCCAACAAGTGCCACAAAACCCCTGATCTTTCCTTAGCCAAAATATGAAAAATATGTACAATGATATCAAAAGTCTCCCAAGAGTCCAACCTCTCCAACCTCTGAAAATGATTGAGAAATTACAATATATAGATCACTCTAACACCTTTCCCCACCTCTAGGGGTCGAATTCCCTCTTCAGGGATCAGTTTCAACTAATTCTAATCATGGAACTACAATCTAGGCAGCTAACAACTTGCCTCTAAAAGAGTGGAAACTGATCCATTACATGATTTTTTACCCTTTTGAGAGTGAATCTTCTAGAAGAGATAAAAATAAGCCAAAGTTACATGTCAAACATGAATTTACATCATAAAAACTCAAAAATTCCATCCACAAGCAAAACTGGTCCATACTAGGCGAAAATCTGAGCTGGCAGCTGAAAATTCAGGAAAAATTTTAAGTGGGTCGCTCTTGAGCCGAGTGGGTCGCGTGTTTTCTAGCCTAAATTTGAGGTACTTACCGGCATCAAAATTGAGCTCATGATAGCTCGTTGGAAATCCCTGGATGTTGACTATCCAACCCAAGTGGAATTTCTGAATTTGGAGCTCATTTGACCCTCCAAAACCTCATTCTCCCAGAGGTACTTCCTGCTGGTACAAAAGGTGGCAGCAAGGTGGTTTTCATAGTGTTTTTGAGCTCTTTGACGATCCAGATTTTGATGAAATGCTTAGTTGATTTCTGAGGATGCATAACTAACCATGACAAATCCAAAAATGCAAAAATTTCCTCCAGCAAGTGTCCCAAAAAAAAGTGAGCGTATGGGTGCGCGACCCGCTTAACTGAAAAACCTGTTTTTTGACCCAAAAATTTGAAAATGACAAAATTTTCTCCGAATTTGCCCAAATTCGGAGCGGAGGTCCTCCATCATGTATCTTGCTCAGTCAATGAAGCCTCGGCCAAAATCCGGAGTGGATCAGGCCTTTTCCGCCATTTTAGTGCTCTCCTGGTGCATGTAGCTCCTGTGGTGAAAACACTGTCTCGGTTGTATGTGTTGGTCTCTATCATGATCCTGTGAATGTACCTACGCTGATGAAGAAGGCGAGACCCCTTCCACGCCATGTGGAGATAGTACTCACGTTGCTGATGAAGTCAACGAGACCCCTTCCACCCCGGGTGGAGATAGTACTCGTCATTGTTGTTGAAACAAAGCTACGCGGCGCGTCGATATGTTACCACCCTGCGGTGCCTCCTTTATGCTCCCATCTCTCGATGCTACTTTCCTCACTTGATGAGTCACTATCAGGCTCTTGCTCATGCTTGAAACTCTTTGTCACAGAGCAGCAGCACAGACAAGATATTGGCACTATGTATACTGATATAGATGCAGTGAAAGAAAAGTTATAATGTATGTTCAACACCCAATAGATATCACGCACTGCCAAAGTATCATAGGAAAACAAAATTACAATGAGGATGGCTCTATTTTAGTGGCATGAAAACTATCACTGCTTTGACCATAAGTGAGTTTCACAAATGAATTCCAGCTGCAAAGTATGGGGCAAGCTTTTGGTAATGATGGGCAAAGTTTGTCAAAGAAGCAAACAAGTAGAGGACTGTGTTTATGAACTAGAGAACAGGGAGAAGACCATGACCATAGTGATACAAATTACTATCACAATGGTAATATAATGATAACAACAACAATGGTGATATTATGGTAATGAGGGCTATAGATTAGTCGACATAAGACTGTGCAAAATATGAAAGAGCATGAACAACAGCGACAAGATGATAACTGAAAGTGTGAGGATCATCTATACAACGTGATAGGGTGTGAACATCTCCACCATTTGAAGGTTTTCAAATTTTCCACAAAACTGCCCATACAATTTCAAAACCCTTGAGAAATCATTTGCATGGTGAATGTAGGGTTTTCTCCAAGCATGGCTTATTGCCCAACATCAATAATATCATAATCATGCTAAAAATCCATTGAACAATGATTAAAACTTGTTTGGAAGCTTTTGGAGTCGATTAGAATCAAAACTGGGCACAAAACACAAATTTCTGGGCTTTGTTGTTTAAGTGGGTCGCTCCCCCCAAGTGGGTCGCTCCCATTCATTTTTACACTGGCTGAAATGCTCAAGTGGGTCGCTCCCCTCAAGTGGGTCGCTCTTGCCTCTTGCCACATAGTGCATTTTGCAGGAAGCGTTTGGAGGCCTTCCCGGTGTCCAAATCGGGTGTGTGATAGCTCGTTGGAAATCTATTGGAGTCTACTTTCCAACACAAGTGGAATTATGCAATGTGGATTTCATTTACCCTGTCAAAAATCAAATCTCCCAACACTAGTCAAAATGATCAGAATGAGGCTGCCTCAAGGCAGAGTGCTGTTGCAGTCAACTTGTGAAGGTCTTCCTCAACTCCAAATTGAGCTCATGATAGCTCATTGGAAAGGTCTTTCTGTCTAGTTATCATTTGACTCATCAAAAAAGTCATTTGGCCAAACAGGCTAGGATAAAACTTGATTTTCCCAAAGTTACTTCAGAGGTGCATTCAATTCTCCTGAGGCAACGATATTTTTGACATTTATCTAAAACCATGATACCTGTGTAAAAAGTGAAGGAGGGTTTTCTTCCTTGGCATGTTTTGGACAAAAACCTCTCTCAGTTTCCCAAATTTCATCTTTTATTGCTCTGAAACATCTTTTGAGTAACACTTACCCCGATGTATGAAACAAGGAATTTTGTCGAAATGAAGCGAAATGAAGGGGGTAAGGGGCTTCTAAATTCTTGGGGAAATTTTGGGAAGTAGGGAGGGATGTTAGGAAGCAGGGGAAAGTGGAATCACAGAGATTGAGTGAGGGGAAGGGGTCCAAAAGGGAGAAACACAGGCCTAGCCTAGAAAATTGCCAAGTTGTGGCTAGAAACTAGGGTTTGTGCAAAAATGAGGAATTTGGGGGATCTCAGTGATGGGAAGTGTTTAATTAGGTGAATTAATGACAGGGGAAGGTGTATGAACATCAGGATACAAGTTTTTCGATGATTTGACCATCCAAGAGAAATTACCTCCAAAACCCTAGGAGAGGGAAATGGACCTTACCTAGGCACAACTGAAGCATGAACAAGCTGTAAAATGACCCAATGGAACTTGACATGATGATGAAAACCCTCTGAATGATGGTACACTCAGTTGAATGGTGACATGGACCGACATTTGGACAACTTTGAAAAGAGTGAAAACAAACCCTAGACCTAATGCCTAGTGACCAAATTTTGCTTGAAGACTCATTGAAATGACAAAATTTGACCTTGACACCTTAAAATCACTTTGTAAGAGCATGTTTGATCACTGAAGGAAAGCTGCAAACGCTGACTCTAACATTGGCTCCAATGGGGATGGTAACTCCTTGGAGGTGCCAAGAACGGCAGATCTTTGGGAGAGCAGACCAGTGCCTTATCCATTGGGCAATGGAATCAAAAACTCAAACTGAAATGCATGACTGAAAACTGATGACTTGATGACAAAAATTGACTCTCACTCAACTAAAAACTGACTCGATACTTAAACACAACCGACAAACTGGAAATATGCTCAAAGTAGAGCTTATTCAATACAACCTACTCTAATTGTACTTTACACCACCCGATCAACTGTAATGGAACAGCCAATGCAACCATGTAAGCATGCTGGCTGCTGTTTGATTTCTTCCCACATGCTTGCTTATGAACAATGAGAAATAACTACTGAAAGGCAACTCCCATGGAAACTTTGAACCAAGTGGACTGCTGATAAACTTGTAAAGCACAAATCGACTGGATGACTGCAAGAATACTGTGAAAGGATCTTCATAAACATAGCTCTGGTCCAGATAATCTCCATACCTTAAACATTTTCTCACCTCTATGCTGTCTTTCTTTGGTGATTGCAGCAAGCTGTCAAAAGGATCCTGAAATTCATGAAAAACCAAACTCTGTTGTTGATTCCAAACTGAACAAAAGTCACCTTCATCAATCTCCTCATATGAATGGAAATCTTGACATGTGCTACGCAATGAACAATCTGTTAAACAAGACAACGAAGGTGATCTTTGAATAAGATTATCATCAACATTCTTTTCGGGCACATGGTTAGCTAATGGAGCAGAATTTTTATAACAAACATCATCCAACACACGAGCAATGGGATCATCAAAAACTTGAGAAGAGTGCTGTAATGTATCCATTGAAACTATATGACCTCCTTTTGGCTGTTCATCTTTTCCTTGAGATATATTATGAAGATTCTGCCTTATAAACTGAAATGCTTCAAAACAAAAGGGTATAGAATCTTCCTGCATCATCAAATTATGTATTTCATCTTCCACAACTTCATCTGTAATCTGATCTTCAATTGCATTGGATGGCTGCAAATCTGATGTTACAAGCTGCTCATTTGAAGATTTACCATGCAATTTTTCTCTCAAAAACTGAAATGATTCAAAACATAATGGTACGGAGTCACCTTGAATCATTAAATCATGTGTGCCCACTTCCAAATCTTCAGCTGCAACTTGACAATCAATGACTTTTGGGGGCTGCAAATCTGAATATGAGAAGTTTTCGTTGCCCTCAAGACGATCCAGATCAAGACTTGTTGACGTTTGATTTCTGATTGCATGGAAGCTATCTCTAATGAACTGAAACGAATCAAAACACAAAGGCAAAGATCCTTCACTTACATCAAAACTTTCTGCACTTTCCTCATCATTGCCATAGCTGATATGCATCGGTTGATCACTGTACTCGAGCTGCTGAAAGTGAACTTCCTCCTCGCACAAGCTAGCCACTGATTTGTCTGCAAGATTAGATTCTTTTTGGAGAACATAATCATCATCATACTGATCAAACTGAGGCAATTCATCATCAAACATACACATCATATCAACAGCTCTCTCTTCTTCACACTGATCTACAAAACAATCACTATGACTACTGGGATCAGAAACAAAATGTTTTGGGTCAGCAACTTGTTCTTGAATGTCATTTTCATTTTTTGCAGCCATTTTCCGCACCATCTCTTCTACTGTGTTTACGAAAAGATCAAGATTTTCCTCTGAAAGTGTCAGCTGCTCTGAAACATTCTTCTTTTCTTCTTCCTTCAACCTTGCCCTCAAGATCAGCAAATGAGCCTCTACATTCACTACCTTGTTCTGCATATCGTGAAGTGTTGCAATATTCTTTTCTCTCAGCTGAAACTCCATTTCCGGATCAAAGGCACCCGGGTAGTGCAAGAGAGCAGATCTAGGAGAAGGTCTTATATCAACTGGCATCCAATAATAAACTTGGTTAAATCTAGCAGAAAATTGTTGTACTGTCTCACCTGGCATTCTTTTCAACTGGTTATACTCCTCTATAATCAACAAAAATTTATGTCCGATCATCCACCTGTCAAGGAAAACTTTGACAAACTGCTGAAAATCTGTGATGCTCGCATCAGGCAGGGCTTTGAACCAACTCTTCACTTGGCCTTTCAAAGAAAGAGCAAAAAGCCTAATACTAACATCTTCATCATCAACTTAAAAAAGATCTAGAAAAGTCTCAACATTCTGCACATGTTGCTTAGCATTGACATTGTTACATTCACCATCAAATCTTGGTAGATATAGGTCATAATTTGCAGGAAAAGTATGAAGAACAGAAGGCAAAACAAGGGGTTTATACCGATCTGGAATTTTACAAGGTGTAGGGGCATGTACAAGTGCTGTGGGATCAGCTTGATTTTCTTGCTCATCACTCTGTAGAGAGTCATCATAAGATGTGGGAAAAGTAAGGAGGCCAGGATCAAAGGGAAACTCAACATTTACACTCTTTGAATAGGTCGAGTGAAGATTTTGATGACCTTTCTCATACAACAAACTTTGAAAAACTTTCAGGATAGCTTCAAGACCAGCAAAGAAGTAATTTACGAAAAAGCAGATTAGATCCTGAATACCATTCCACTTTAGATACCTGAACTTTGTGTAAGATCCTTCCATTTTCTCAGAGAAAGAGTCAGTCCTCCAGACTTTGAATTGGAGTCACCAGGTGAATGATTTCAGCCTTCTTATGTCTGATCGTTGTCCACCATCAACCATCAGATCTGAACTTGATACACGTACTGGGGCAATTTGAAAATCAAGGGACACATTCAAAAGCTAAACCGGAGATCGACTGAAGCAGCTTTTATCTACTATGCACTCGCAGAGCAATGTGCAGTTCGAAGGCTACCTGGCGTGACTTCAGACTCCATCTATAGCAAGCAAACGTTTTGAGTTTATCCCCAGTATGGTCGCCACTATGTTAGCGCTCAAATCTACCTCAGGCTGAAATGAAGTAAACTCAAGGCTACATCAAACCACGCTCAGCCTCGTAGCTAGCCCTACGAGGACAGGAGAGGGCTCTCTCCGTCAATCTCGAGAAAATATGCAATAGGATGTGAGATGACTTACAATAAGAACTAATTTTAGGCTAGTAAAGAGATAGGTATGTTTGATTTTTGATTTTTGGGGTTTTCGCTGGAGAAATGGGAAAACAAATTTTGGGTCCGGGGATAAGGTCAGACCTTTGCAGAGTTCAAGCTGGGGCGAGGTAGGTGATGATTTTGATGCTTTGAATTGGATATATGGATAGATTAGACCGACGAGGAGCTGAAGAGGGCAAAGAAGAACTTGGATCCTCTCCAAATAGCTGAAAACATATAGAACTAACTGAATTCAAAGGCTAAGCACTGTAAACAATGGATTCAACCTTATTTCACTCATTCAATTTAGTTCAGAAGCATAATGAAAGGATGGCATACATTAAACATGAAGAAACTTATAGTAAACAAAGAAGAAACATCATCAAGAACAGAACACCACAAGGATCCCAACAAGTGCCGCAAAACCCCTGATCTTTCCTTAGCCAAAATATGAAAAGTATGTACAATGGTATCAAAAGTATCCCAAGAGTCCAACCTCTCCAAACTCTGAAAATGATTGAGAAATTACAATATATAGATCACTCTAACACCTTTCCCCACCTCTAGGGGTCGAATTCCCTCTTCAGGGATCAGTTTCAACCAATTCTAATCATGGAACTACAATCTAGGCAGCTAACAACTTGCCTCTAAAAGAGTGGAAACTGATCCATTACATGATTTTTTACTCAGTTGAGAGTGAATCTTCTAGAAGAGATAAAAACAAGCCAAAGTTACATGCCAAACATGAATTTACATCATAAAAACCCAAAAATTCTATCCATAAGCAAAACTGGTCCATAATAGGCGAAATACTGAGCTGGCAGCTGAAAACTCAGAAAAATTTCTAGGTGGGTCGCTCATGTTCCAGGCTGAGTTTTAGGTAGCTCCCGGCATCCAAATTGAGCTCATGATAGCTCGTTGGAAAGCCCTGGATGTCTACTTTCCAACCCAAGTGGAATTTCTGAATTTGGAGTTTATTTGACCCTCCAAATCCTCATTCTCCCAGAGGTACTTCCTGCTGGTGCAAAAGGTGGCAGCAAGGTGATTTTCATGGTGTTTTTGAGCTGTTTGACCATCCAGATTTTGTTAAAATGCTAAGTTGACTTCAGAGGATGCATAATTAACCATGAAAAATCAAAAAATGTAAAAATATCCTCCAGAAAGTGTCTCAAAAAAAAGCGAGCGCATGAGCGCGCGACCCACGTAGCTGCAAAACCTGTTTTTAGACCAAAAAATTTCAAAATGACAAAATTTTCTCCGAATTTGCTCAAATTCGGAGCGAAGACCCTCCATCATGTATCTTGCTCAGTCAATGAAGCCTCGGCCAAAATCCGGAGTGGATCAGGCCTTTTCCGCCATTTAGTGCTCTCCTGGTGCATGCAGTTCCTGTGATGAAAACACTGTCTCAGTTGTATGATGTGTTGTTGTCAGTCATGATGTAGCAATGTGTATGTTCAACCTGTTGAAAATGAGAAATGGGACCTTGGTGTCTTTGTCTCCATCATGATCCTGTGAATGTACCTGCGCTGATGAAGAAGGCGAGACCCCTTCCACGCCATGTGGAGATAGTACTCGCGTTGCTGATGAAGTCAACGAGACCCCTTCCACCCCGGGTGAAGATAGTACTCATCGTGATGTTGAAACAAAGCTCTGTGGCTTCTCTGATATGTTACCACTACTGGTGCACTGCTATGCTCCATCTCAGTGCATCAACCTCAACGATTGAGTCACTGTTCGACTCTTGCTCCTACACTGACTCTGTCTCTGACATGGCCTGGAACAAGATATGTGCAATATGTATACTGATATAGATGCAGTGAAGGAAAAGTTATAATGTATGTTTCAAACACCCAACAAATATCCCCCACTGTCAAAGCACCATAAGGAAACAAACAATGATAATAGCTCTGTTTTAGGTGGATTGGAAAAATGCACAATCTCTGTGTTTAAATGCAAGTGAAACTTGGATCAAAGGGAGCGGGCAACTTTCAAAATTTTGAACAAATCTTATCAAAGGAGAGCATGGCATCAATAGAATGTGTTTGTCTATGAGTAATAACCACAAAGGTCTCAATGGGCAGTTTGAAACAAAGTCATGAGAATGTTTTTACATTGGGCAGTGAGACTCATTACAACCACAGTCACTATGGAACAAAGGGTTTAAACATGGTATAATAATAGCAATGGTCGCAATGGCATAATGGGCATGAGAGCAATATGGTTTTGATATTATATGCAAAGCTGGATGTATCACTGCCATAAGATAGCAAACAAACTCATTCAACCATTCATTTTCATTTTAAAACCCTGAAAACAATAATGCTATGACTGTGGGGTTTTAAATCCTCCGTTTGAACATTTGAAACCACCAATGATGCCACCAACGCATTCAAAAACATCAAGCAATTGATAGAAACCTGTTTGAAGGCCAGTTGAATCGATTCCAAGCAAGACTGGGCGCTCAGAATGAATTTCGAAACCCTGTGTCTGCGTGGGTCGCTCACCCTCTGCGTGGGTCGCTCAGGCCCCAGGTGGGTCGCTCTGGCCCCAGGTGGGTCGCTCTTCCCTCTTGCCACATAGTGCATTTTGCGGGAAGCTTTTCGAGGCCTTCCCGGTGTCCAAATCGGGCGTGTGATAGCTCGTTGGAAAGCTATTGGAGTCTACTTTCCAAAACAAGTGGAATTATGTAATTTGGATTCCATTTACCCTGTCAAAAATCAAATATACCAACACTAGTCAAAATGAGCAGAATGAGGCTGCCTCAAGGCAGAGCGCTGTTGCAATCAACTTTTGAAGGTCTTCCTCAACTCCAAATTGAGCTCATGATATCTCATTGGTAAGGTATTTCTGTCTAGTTATAATTGGACTCATCAAGCAAGTCATTTGGCCAAACATGCTAGGATAAAACTTGATTTTCCCAAAGTTACTTCAGAGGTGCATTCAATTCTCCTGAGGCAACGGTATTTTTAACATTTCTCTAAAACCATGATACCTGTGTAAAAAGTGAAGGAGGGTTTTCTTCCTTGGCATGTTTTGGACAAAAACCTCTCTCAGTTTCCCAAATTTCATCTTTGATTGCTCTGAAACATCTTTTGAGTAACACTTACCCCGATGTATGAAACAAGGAATTTTGTCGAAATGAAGCGAAATGAAGGGGGTAAGGGGCTTCTAAATTCTTGGGGAAATTTTGGGAAGTAGGGAGGGATGTTAGGAAGCAGGGAAAAGTGGAATCACAGAGATTGAGTGAGGGGAAGGGGTCCAAAAGGGAAAAACACAGGCCTAGCCTAGGAAATTGCCAAGTTTTGGCTAGAAACTAGGGTTTGTGCAAAAATGAGGAATTTGGGGGATCTCAGTGATGGGAAGTGTTTAATTAGGTGAATTAATGACAGGGGAAGGTGTATGAACATCAGGATACAAGTTTTTCGATGATTTGACCATCCAAGAGAAATTACCTCCAAAACCCTAGGAGAGGGAAAGGGAGCTTACCTAGGCACAACTAAAGCATGAACGAGATGTAAAATGACTCTTTGGAACCTGACATGACGATGAAAACCCTATGAATGATGGTACACTCAGCTGAATGGTGACATGGACTGACATTTGGACAAATTTGAAAAGAGTGAAGACCAACCCTAGACCTAATGCCTAGTGACCAAATTTTGCTTGAAGACTCATTGAAATGACAAAATTTGACCTTGACACTTTAAAATCACTTTGAAAAAGCATGTTTGATCACTGGAGGAAGGCTGCAAAGGCTGACTCTAACAGTATGAACGTTGGTTGGCGGCATAATTAAAGATCAAAAATAATTTATATAAGCTGGGAGCCAGAATTAAGTTCGAAAGTTGCGAATATATTTATTTTTCAAGTGATAAATAAATGAAAAAGAAGATTAAGAGCCACGTAAGCTAAACTGGGAGTATGGTTGATTTATTAACACTCCATATTTAAGCATTGAAACTGCCAGCGTAGAACAAAGCAAAGATTGTGAGATTGCCCAGACTTGGGAAATGATTGGGCATGAAACTTGAATGCAATTATGAAAAAGAAAAAGAAGAGGAGAGCATGCAGAGATAAACAGATATTATAGGTTTGACATGTATACATTCACAAGTGCACATAATTACAGTGAACCAAGGTATGCAGAACAAGTTCTTAACAGCAGCAGGAAAAGACAAATCCAGTAAAGCCAAAATCCAAAAAAGGGGCTGAGTGAAATTGAAATATGTAATTAAAAATGTGAATGTAAATGTTGTAATTAATTTTTTTATTGTTTGTGATGCAAAGGCAAGTGTCCTAAGGAAAAGACAAAATCCCACTGTAGCATGAATTTGTACATATTGTAGTAATTCTAGAAATAAGTTGGAAAAAGGAATAAGAAGACATAAGCCAAAGAGTCATGATTGTTCACTCCAAATTCCTTGAGAAATACAAACAGTCATGTGAGAATTTCTATATATAATATCAATTTGATAAGCTCAAAAAAAAAAAAAAAAACGGGAGAGAGAGAAAATATAGAGAATGTAGAATATAGAAGAATAAAGCAGAGAAGATTTAGAGAAGAAGAGCGGAAAGAGAAGCTACAGAACAGAGATGATATCTGAAGGAAATCATCAAACATTCAGTTTGATAAATTCAGGAAGTTGGAGCTTCCCTATCAAGTTTTAGCTTGATAGCTGTCAGTTGTAGCTGACTGAGGTTGAAGCCTCCTGTAGGTTGGTGCCTGCAGAAAAACAGTGGTGAGAGGGAGTTGGAGCTTGCCTTTGCATCACAGCAATAATAAGATGTGTTTTTCTCCCTTTATGGGTTTTCACTTACATCTGATGTCTCTGTGCATGATATTTATGTGTTGATATGATTTATATCATCTGCTTAGTACCTGCTGCTCTCATATTAAGTCTACTGTTATATTATACTTGCTGCTTACATTCGAAGATTACTCACATATTAAACTAGATATGAAATGAAAGTGTAAATAAGTTTAATGAAAAGTTTTAAAAAGTTAAGGAATGTGTTAAACTGATTCACCCCCCCCTCTCAGTTTAACTAAAGGTTCAACAATTGGTATCAGAGCCAGTTCCTTATGTATCATTCTAACAACTGAAAGGAGATCCTAAGTCCTCTAGATGGCTAGTCAAGAAGGAAGCTCAACCAATAAAGCACCTTTCTTCACTGGTGCTAATTATGCCTTCTGGAAAATCAGGATGAGAGCATACATAATGTCTTTAGGATTAGAAGTTTGGGATGCTGTGGAATTTGGATACTCCACAAAGTCAACTGATTCAGAGAAAGAATCTAAACAAAACTTTGTAGCTAATGCAAAAGTAATGAATGAAATCTTAAATGGACTATGTGAAGCTGATTTTATCAAAGTAATGCATAGTAAGACTGCCAAAGATATGTGGGATACTCTAGAGAATATCCATGAGGGAAACAAAAAGGTAAAGACTGCAAAACTTCAAATATATAGAGCCCAGTTTGAAAATTTAAAAATGAATGATGATGAAGATGTTGGCAGCTTCTTCTTAAAAGTTGCAGAAATTGTTAATAATATGAAAGCTCTTGGAGAAACCATGCCAGAAAGTATAATTGTTCAAAATATTCTAAGATCTCTTCGATCCAAATTTAATCCCAAGGTGTCTGCTATAGAAGAAACAACCAATTGGGAGACCTTGACCATGAACGAACTACTTGGAAATCTAACAGCATATGAGATGAGGCTTCCATAGAAGAAACCAAGTACGAGGGAGGCAGCTTTTAAAACAAAAAAGAAGAAAGAAGAAAAGGAAGACATATGCTCTTGCTCTGATGAAGAAGAGGCTAAATTTGTCAAGAAACTGGATAGAGGCTCAGGTAGATACAAAGGTAAACTTCCCTTCAAATGCTTTAACTGTGGAAGAGTTGGACATTATGCGGCTAAGTGTCCTCACTAGAATGTAAGCAATCAATCTCATGAATCAGAGAAAAACACATCAAAGAACTGGCAGAAAGGAAAGAAATTCAGCAGAAAATCCTTCTATGCTCAACAAGACAGCAGTACATTTGAAGATTCAGATGAATCCTCAGGAGAAGAGGGAACCTTTGAATTTTTACTGATGGCCATAGAAGATCTTGAAGGACTCTTGCTAGAAGAAGAAGAAGAAGGGGAAGTCGACCTTGAGGGGGAGCTAAGAAGTGCTCTGGAGGAGATTGACAGACTCAAACTAAAATGCAGAAAACAAAAGGAGATTCTCCTCAAATGTGTGAAATAAGAACAAAATTCAGAAGTCCTCATGCAACTGAAGGTAAAGCTTGAAGAAGCCAAGAAGATTGAAGATATGTTACTACAACAAATCAAGGATAAAACTCAAGAACAAGAGAAGCTGGAAGAAGAAATTGTATGTCTGAGGAAGAAATTGGAAAGTGCTCAATAGAAAGTGTCTATATACCCTTCTCAAATGACAAGCTTTGGTAAGTTGAATGAAATCTTGTATGCTCAAAGATCTCCTCTAATAAAAACTGGGATAGGCTATGAAGGAGAATCAAGTAAAGGCAAAGAAAAGGAAAACAAAAATATAATTTTTGTGAAAGCAAAGAAGGCTGATGAAGCAGCTCAAATAATTCCTACAAAGGAAGAAACATGTAATGAGAAAGATAGAGACCAGAAGAAACCTCTAATAACAAATATTGCAACAAATACTAAGACAACAGAGAAAGGATCATATACTCCTGATTATATCAAATTTGGAAACCATCAAAGGAGATTCTTGCCTACTATGAAGAATGCCACCTATTATGTCTGCCACAAGCTGGGACACATTGCTGCATATTGTCATGCAAGGAGGAGAAATTAAAACCAGCTAAAGATGCAAATAGTAAAGAGACTGTCTCAAATAAACAACCGGAGAAGACAAACTCACATCAGGTATGCAAGTTGTTTCTATGGTTACTGTTTTTATTGTAAAGAATTTGGCCATAAAATCATTGAGTGTAGAAAGTATGGACAAAGATTGATTTTAAACACTTCAAGGAGGTTTATGAATCAAAGAAATTCTGTTCATACTCACAACCCAGCAAAAATTATGACCAAATGCTGTGTATGCAATCAAGTTGAACATACTTCTTCCAAGTGTCCTCTTAGAAGATGTAGCCCATCATCTCACAAAAGATACCAAACAAAAGGGTGCTTCATGTGGATAAAGAAGGAGAATAAATGTGACTTGGCTCTAACTGCTCAAGACCTGAAAAGCCAATGGTACCTAGACAGTGGCTGCTCAAAACACATGATTGGAGACAAAAGCAAGTTTATAACTCTTAATCAAAAGAAATATGGCAATGTTACTTTTGGAAATGATAAATCAGGTAAGATCAAGGGAAAAGGCTCAGTCAGCATAGAAAATGACAGAGGAAAGGCCCAAGATGTACTATTTGTAGATGGGCTGAAAGAAAATTTACTGAGTGTCAGTCAAATGTGTGACAAATGTTGTGAAGTTATTTTTAGAGCTCAAGATTGTGAAGTCAGATCAAGCACAACAGGAAAGACTCTGCTCAAAGGTGTTCGAACAGAGAGTAATGTGTACATAGTGAAAGAGGAGGATGAAGCCTGCCATCTTAACAAACTTGAGGAGTCATGGTTATGGCATAGGAGATTGGGACATCTCAACTTCGACCATATCATCAGACTGAGCAAGAAGAAAGCTGTCAGAAATATGCCAGAAATAAGAAGGCCTTCAAATACCATATGCAAATCTTGTCAATTGGGGAAACAGACTCGCACATCCTTTAAATCTAAAGATGAGCTATCAACAAGAAGACCACTTCAGCTTGTGCACATGGATCTGTGCAGACTTGCTAGAACTAAGACACCTAGTGGAGAATCCTACTTCATGCTGATAATAGATGATTTATCCAGAATGACATGGGTTGCTTTTCTCAAGAACAAATCAGAAGCACTGGAAAAATTTAAGATATTCAAAGCATTAGCAGAAAATCAAACAGGATGCAAACTAAAATTTATCAGATCAGATAGAGGAGGAGAGTTTACAGATTATGACTTTGCTAACCTATGCAATAAGCATGGCATAAAACAACAATTCACTATTGCAGGAACACCTCAGCATAATGGAGTAGTAGAAAGACAAAATAGATCTATTCAACAAATTTCCAGAGCCATGATGCAAGAGAATAATATCGCTCAAACATTCTGGGCATAAGCAGTGCACACAGCAGTACATATCCTTAATAAAGCTCACTTAAGGCCAAGTAGTGACAAGACTCCCTATGAACTATGGCATGGAAAGCCTGCTTCAATCAAACATTTCAGAATCTTTGGAAGCAAATGTTACATAAAGAATAATGATGAAAACCTTGGGAAATTTGATGCAAGAGTAGATGAAGGGATTTTTCTAGGATATGCTTCCAAAATTAAAGGGTACAGGTGCTATAACAAGACTCTTCGGAAAATAGTTGAAAGTATTGATGTCAGATTTGATGAAGAACTTCCAAACAATACAAGAGATACAGACCATTACAGTCCATCAGAAAATCATGAAGAAGAGGACCAGGATGATGATGAAACAAGAAAAACATCAGAAGATGCTGGACTGAACTCAAAAAACCCCTCAAGATACACTCAAAAGAACCATCCAGAAGAACAAATCATAGGAGACAAGAGTGTAGGAGTGCAAACAAGAAGACAACTAACTGAACAGACATAAGAAGTATACATAGCAATGTTATCACAAATAGAGCCAAAGAAGTTTGAAGAAGCCAGCAAGGACAAGTATTGGGTAAAAGAAATGAATGAAGAATTGGACCAAATTGAGAAGAACAATACCAGGGAACTAGTTCCTAGACCAATTGAGAAGAATATCATTGGTTCAAAATGGGTATTCAAAAACAAAATGAATGAGCAAGGACAAGTAATCAGGAATAAAGCTAGGCTGGTCTGCAAAGGATACTCACAAATTGAAGGACTTGATTATGAAGAAACATTTGCCCCTGTAGCCAGAATGGAAGCTATCAGAATGTTCCTGGCATTTTCATGCTACCAAAACTTCAAAGTATATCAAATGGATGTAAAATCTGCATTTCTGAATGGAGACTTAGAAGAAGAAGTCTACATGGAACAACCAGAAAGCTTCTCATTGACAGACAAAGAAGACTATGTGTGCAGACTGAAGAAAGCCCTATATGGACTGAAATAGGCTCCTCGTGCTTGGTACTCAATACTAGATAAATATTTGCAAAAACAAGGCTTTAAAAGAGGTGGAGTAGACAAAAATCTATACATAAAATCCCATGAAGATGAACTCCTGATTGTTGTAGTATATGTTGATGACATCATGTTTGGAAGCAACAGAGAAGAACTAGCAAGAGGGTTTGTTGTTGAGATGAAAATAGAGTTTGAAATGTCCATGATTGGAGAGCTCAGTTTCTACTTGGGATTGCAAATTCAGCAAAATAACAAAAGTACATTCATCTCACAAGAAAAGTACTTAAAGGAAATGCTGAAAAAGTTCAAAATGGAGGACTGCAAACCTGTGTCAACTCCCATGACCACAAAGGTAAGTCAGGTTGATGATGGGTCATTGGAGTATAGATCAAAAACTCTACGCATCCATGATCGGGAAGTCTATTTAATTCCACTCAGTGATCAAGACCCATGACTGCAGCAAAGTAGGACTGAGTGTGCAGATATCACAGCACCTAAACAAACCCATCTTCTAGTGGCAAAGAATGACGGAATATCTACAAGGGAAAGCACGATCCTATATGGACTTTGGTATCCAAAAGGCAAGCCTCAATTTAATAAAGATAATACGTATGCAGCATTGCACCATTGTGTTGGATAAGCATATGCTATAGTGGAAAGCCATCTAGAGAAAGTCTTGCAGGTGCAGCATAAGAAACAAACATCTATCTCTCTGTCTACAGCAGAAGCAGAATATATAGCAGCAGCAACATGTTGTACACAAGTCATGTGGATGAAGAAAACTCTTCAAGACATGAAGGTAAGCATTGATGAACCTATCTCAATCAAATGTGATAATACAAGTGCTATAAGTATATCTAAAAATCCTGTACTTCACTCAAAAACTAAACATATTCCAATCAAGTATCATTTCCTCTGAGAACAAGTGGTATCAGAGCATAGGTCACGAGTTCGATACAAACTCGACTCGCGTTGGGGGGGAGATTGTTGGACATTGGATAAACCAACACTCCCCGTGTGTTTCCCAACATGGACTAACCACCTTTCGTGGATCCTTATCTCTGGCGATGCGATTGTTGACTAACACCTGCGGGTTTTGGTCTAACAACAATCGTGATTCACAAAAAGGGGTTATGGGCCCACCACGCTTCCGCTGCGCCACTCTATTTATCTCTGCATGCTCTCCTCTTCTTTTTCTTTTTCATAATTGCATTCAAGTTTCATGCCCAATCATTTCCCAAGTCCGGGCAATCTCACAATCTCTGCTTTGTTCTACGCTGGCAGTTTCAATGCTTAAATCTGGAGTGTTAATAAATCAACCATATTCCTAGTTTAGCTTACGTGGCTCTTAATCTTCTTTTTCATTTATTTATCACTTGACAAATAAATATATTCGCAACTTTCGAACTTAATTTTGGCTTCCAGCTTCTATAAATTATTTTCGATCTTTAATTATGCCGCCAACCAACGTTCATACCTTCGTGACCTTATATTAACATTCTATGCCTTTTAAATGAATGAATTTATTATAAACATTTGGCTCCGGGCCCCATCTATATAACCTATAGCCAATAAACTGCGCGCACCGTACCTGGCTTAACCTTCGCACACCTTCGTTAAACTTCGAGCACATTCTGCGAATGATCGCCGTCGGATATCGAGCCTCCAGATCAACAGTGTGTATCGATTTCACTCGATGTCTTTAGTCGATGTATAACACGCGAAGGCGCACTTTAACAAGCGGTTTTGGAATGGGTCCACAGGCCACGTGTCGATTCCTGTATGGAATCGCTCCTCCTCCGGGAAATACCACTTATGGTCGATAGGCGGTGCGAAATGGCAGGATGGTTTTCGGCAATCCGCGTTCATTGTTCATCTGGTCGTGGTTTCGCTTCTCCCTATGCTCCAGGTTCCGGTTCACCTATATTATGTACCAGGGTTCTATCAAATGTATAATGCACAGTTCTATTTCTCTGTGCTCCCAAGGTTCTGTCACCCCGAATCATCAGCCTCTAGTTCGGCTCTCATCACTGTGGTTGATCTAGGAATGGGATTCCTTTCCGGCCTTTCTGCGCTTCGATAATCACCATAAACACGTTAACCCTGGACGTGAACTCAACTTCTCACTACGTCTGAGCAGGGAACTCCTCCAATTTTCAATTGACCTCCATAATCCCTCACGAGGATTCATACCAACATTCGAACAAAATTCTGATATGGTCGGTCTTTCCTCGCATGACCATTAAATATTCACTAGATATAAAAAAACGTGTGCTGTGGCGCTAAGGTAAATATATTTTCACAGTATTATCCCTCTAATTGCTTCTACAGGTATGGCTAGGCATACTAAATAATTTCACTGACATCAATTTATTTCAATCCCATGTAGAATCACTATTAACTTGGTTGTATAGAAATATGCTACCATTCATCCAGAACTCATATGTTCACACAGGGTTTAACTCGATAGATGCACAATAATCCTCTTTTATTTGTCTGATGCTGCTCCTTGCTCCTGAAGCTCCTCTAAAACTGCCTCTTCTTCATGTCCCATGCCTTGTGAATAGTTTAGGTGCTGCTCCTGTCTTTACTTTTGCCATCAATGACAACATTTCCAATAGTCTCCCCCTTTGGCATTGATGGCAACACCCCCACCAATAATCCTATGCTTCTTCTGCTTTCCTTTTAGAAGTCCCTTTTTGCTTTTCCTCCCCCTTTGACATCAATGGCAAAGGGTTTCTCATTTCCTAGTTTTCTTTCTGGATTTCCTCTCTCTGAGTTATGTTTAGGCCCTCTTCTGCTGACTTTGTACCATGCTGCTCCATAGTGATGTATAAGAGTTGTTGAGAGAACACTTTGAGGATAATCGAATTTGAATATACACTGTAAATTGATACAGTTCTTTCACTTATATAGAGCTAAAAGTGAGAATAATGATACTTCATAGAATACATTGTATCAGCTTTATCTAGTCAGAGATGTATGATTGGATTTAGCAACTAAAATGCTGAGAGGCTTCAAAAGATAATCACTACTCATCTTTTATGTTTTAGATTCTTAATATAATGTTTCAGAACACAATACTGATCCTTTTGCTCTGTAATTGACCTTTGGATGATTGAATAATGCAGATAACTCTAGGATAATAACTTGGTGTTCTTTTGCCTTAATCCTTTGATCCTGAGGACTTGATTCATGCTTTCCTTGTTGGCTGTTCTCCCCCTAGAACGATATTTTCGTTTTTGTTCTCTGCAGATACTACCCCTAGTTTGTCTCTCAAATATTGAAATGGTTCTCTAGCAAGAGGTTTGGTAAATATATCAGCTGTTTGTTCTTTCGTTGGTACATATTCCAGCTTTACTATCTTCTGAGCCACTTGTTGTGAATCACGATTTCCGTTAGACCAAAATCCGTAGGTGTTAGTCAACGATCACATCGCTAGAGATAAGGATCCACGAAAGGTGGTTAGTCCATGTCGCGAAACACATGGGGAGTGTTGGTTTATCCAATGTCCAACAACATCTGCATGCAAACCTTCATATTATACATTTTCCTTACCTTCTGCCTTTTCGCACTCGCTTGCTTTCAACGCGTCACAATTCGCGGATTTCACAGCTTACCTTTTATAGCACCCACAATTTAAATATTTTCCATCTCCGCCAACCTTTATCTTTTGCGATTGCCGATGTGCGATATCACATCATGCATATTATAACTTTATGATTCATAATGCTTCACAAAATTTAAAAATAAAATCATATTCCCAAAGCATATCCTGCTTCGATTGCGATTTTACAATGTGCTTTGGGCCTTACTCCCTCGCCATATCATCAAAGCCTTCCCCACAGCCTTTGTCTCACACTTTTGCAATGATTAAAACCATCTTGCCCTGTGTTATGTGCCGCACATCTCCTTCTAAAGCACGGTCTCTGGTTCTCACAAGATTAAAAAAAAACATGAGTTTTTGATTGAACAACGCAGTTATGATTGTTCAGTTTGTCCATGAACCTCTGCTAAAGAGTGGAGCACACGCGGCACAGATGGCCTTTTCATTTCAGTTAATGCGAATCATGAGAACATCGAGTGAAGGCCTTTCGGTAGTAGCTGAAATCAAGTGGTAGAAATCATACCGCTCACCAGTTTTCAGCCACTTCTCGCCACTCCTTTGAAGTTTCTGGGTTTTGGCCTTGCAGGCCAACTGTTTTTTTTCTTGTTACTATTATATAGTGATGTTTTACTAGTAAAATCTTGATTTTACCCAATTCTGTTTTGATTTTATGTTGCAGGAGCGATTGCCTAAAGCACGTTCTAATAGTTTGTTAGGATATTTTTGTTTCACCTGTGTGGGTCAATCATGAAAGAATATTCAGTTAGAAAACCTCAGGGAGAACTCTATAAATAGTGAGTTCTAAGATGAAACAAAGGTCTTGAAAATTTTAAAGAATTTTTTCGTAGTTTTGTAGAATTGTGCTCCCTGTGATTTGAGATACATATTTGGGAGAGATGTTTGAACTCATATAATAAAAATATGATATTTGGATTCCAGATGTAGTAATGAGTAGTATGTATTTGTTTTATTCTGTTATCAGTAATCTCTTTCTTTTGTGTAATGAACTTTCACGCTATTCTACTTTGATGGTTTGTGTAATGTAGCTGCCAATAGTCTCCAATCTTATGCATGAATTTGTGTCTGTATAACACTCTAGTGTTGATGCTCATGTATTAAGTTTGTTGTGCTCCCTTAATTCATGCTCCGTAAGCCTCTCCTATTGTTCATATTTTATTCATATACGTTTCTTCAGAGTTCATAGGAGATAGATTCTTAAATCTCTTAAGCTTATCTCGCGTGGGTTCCTTCTCAATTATCTCTCAACACCCCTGCATATTTTTAAGGTTTTTCTCATTGTTTTATACTTGGCCCATTTAAAATCCATCTGGCCTCGCAGCCTCTTTAGCCATCTTACAGTATAGGGAATTCACATGAATCGACTCCAAGGTCTTCACTGTCCATGAACCACTAAAATTACAGTTCTCTTGTTTCATATTTTGTTAGAGGCATTTTATAAAATGGTTCACACTTAACCTATGATTTTAAGATGTCCTAGGCACTGGTATTTTGCAAATTAGGGCTGTCTCTAGGAGCTACAACATCTTTTTGGCATTGTTGCCGGGGAATAATTAGAAAACGTTTCCCTGGGATACAACATTATCTTCACCCTTCAATCAAGTGAACACGAAGGGTTGAGAGTTGCATAGCCCTCACCTTGGTGACTCCACTGTTATAAAGTTCAAATAAACTGTAATCCTAGCTTACACTAGACCTCATACCTTCTCAGACACTTATTAGTAGTGAACCCCTTCTGTATCTGATCCTGATAATATTATATTTAGGAGAATCTAGAGGGAGAAGCAGCCGATCCAGACTAACCTACCCTCATTTTATCTAGAAGATTCTCCATCCTCTTCCCAGAAAGCTGATATCTATGGTCCTGGATCCACAACTCGTGTAATTGAGTACCCTCCAGTAACCTCTGCTTTAGCCAGTTCATACATAAAAGACGAAGCCTAATCTGTTGATGTTTCTTTACCTCCTTTGCATCCTACTCCAGAGGCTGAAGAATTCAAAGAAGTTACAACACTTCAGAGCTCATTACTGATAAATATCGAATCCTCTACTAATCATACACCTATCATACCATAGTGAAATCATCCTCAGAAATTACCACCACCCCCCCTCATGGCTGTAACTCATTTCGTCCTCAACAAATATACTTCATTGGCTTTACCTCAAGTATTGAATGACATGCCTCAAGATTATCTAAAGATTTTGCCTCAGTTTAGTGGGGAAGATAACACTTCTGCGTAGAAAAATATTGAAGACTTATGCACCTTCACTGATAATGTGAATGTGGAACACCTAGATGTGGTGTTGAGACTTTTCATCCAATATTTGGATGGAGAGGCTCGAAAGTGGTTCAAATCTCTTGACAATAATGCAGTCACCACTTGGGAAGAAATGGAGAATTTATTCACACTAAAATGGGGAGAGAAGAGGGACCATGACTATGTCCTCACAGAGTTCAATGCTCTTAAAAGGAGACACAACAAGGATGTAACACAATTTATAAAGAGATTCAATAAGCTCTACAACAATCTCCCTACTGAGATAAAGGCCCCTCAAGTAGCTGTTAAGGTGGTTTTTGCACGAGCTTTCGAACTTGAGTTTGGGTTTGTTAGTCATCAATATTTTTCACTATCTTTGGATGACTATAGATTGGTTCTAGATTTCTAAAAGCAACATTCCTTGAATATTGTGAGTTTCAGAAATCTCACTACCGTCATTATCCTTAAAGAAATTTTTTCACTATTTACCAAGTTTTCCATCTCAAAGCCACCTTGTTGCCCCTACAAACTCCTCATAATCTTAGACCTCACATTTTTATCCTCTTTTACTACATATAACCTCATTGGCATATTTTTCCACTATCCATAAACTCAAATTTCCCTCTAGGGTTTCCTATAGCCTACTCATCCCCATGTTCCCTAGGTTCCTCAAGCATTAATGGTCTCAAAACTATATTTGTAGGCTCTTTAGATAAATCAAGTACATTGGATTTTGGATCTTCAATACAACAATTTTGACAATACTCTATTTTTCACTTGAAGCCTCCAAGCCAATTTTCATTCAAGATTAGGTCAAAGGACCCTCCCACTAGGTCATTAGGGTTTCACATGTTGTAAGGTCATCATTGGATGTTTCAGGCACTGTTTTTCCTTTGCTAGAATCTGTCTCAGATGTAATAGAATGTCAAGACATGGTTATTCAAGAAAGACCTAAAATATTTCCAAAGAAGACTATCCCTTCAGTTCAAAGTTTTCACATGAGGAAAATGGACAAAATTTGGCACTTTTGCAGGAGTGTTGAAAGGTCTATTAGAAGAAAGTACTGATAAGGTAGGTGGTTTTCTCCTGAATGAAAACAACTTACATTAAGGGAGAGAAGAAACACTTGGTCTTGTAGGAAACTAGGGTTATGAACTTTATGGTCCAGTTGAGTGCCAAAACAGAGACCACTTGCAGAAATAACCTAGAGGAGACACAAAAGCCAAACATGAATAAAGTCTAGCAGAGTGGATTGAAGAAAAATGGAAAAGGTGAGGTGAACTTAACACAAATGAATGAACTTGAAAGGGCTATAGAGAACTTAGAAATCAACACTGATGATTGTTGTAAATCACTCTAGACACCTAGGGTTTTGATGAAAGTGGCCAAAGAAGGTAAAAATATAAGTTGAACTCCATGGTGGAAGCAAAAGAGGATTTTGAAGCTATTTCTATGTCAAAATAAACATGTCAAATCTCAAGGATCAAAATAAAATCAAATTTCATAACTCTAGAAAACTACAAGCAAGAAGGTGAAAAGGTTAATTTGAACTTAAAGGTTGAGCCTACACAAGAATTTGAAGATTCTAGTATGTGTAATCACCCAAAGTTTCCAAACTGAGCATGTCATGCCTCAAGGAGAAAAAGAAAGGTCAAATTCATCATTTCAGTCACCTGCAAGACGAAAAAGTGTAAAAGAGTTAGTGAGAAAAGAAAAAGGACTTTTGACATTAGAAAGTGGGTTATCAAAGTTAAATTTAATTTCCAAGACTATAAAAGGTCATTTTTTATTTCATATGAATCATTGTGCCCTTACAAAGCATTAGAGTTTTCAAAGAGAGAAGAAATTTCGAGTTTCCAAGAAAATTCAGGTAAATGTTTTGTGGTGCTACACCCTCAGCTTGGCATTGCGTGCCTAGGAAGTGGCACTGTGCCCATGGATTTCTTCCTCCGTTGAATTTTTGAAGGCGTTATGTGCCTGGAAGGAGGCACTGTGCGCTAGGGAAGGCACTGCGCTATTTCTCGACACACATAGTTCAATTTTATTTTGGTGTTGCACCCTTAAAATAGGCATTGCATGCTCAGCCCTAGCACTGCACGCTCAGCATTGGCATTGCTCCCTCAACCTTGGCATTGCGCGCTTAGCATTGGCGTTGTGTCCTCAGCATTGGCGCTGTTCCCTTAGCCAGGAGGGTCCTCTAAGTGATTTAACCACTCAAATCACTCCAAAACACCTATAAATCTCTGCCAAAGGTCCTCCAAGCATATTGAGGGATAAGTACATGATATACACTCATCTTCAAACAATTTTGGTGTTTTCTTAATGAATGAAATCAAACCCTAAGATAAACCCTAAAATTCAAGCTTGAAATCATTTTTTGAACCTCATTTCATCTTCCTATAAATAATATCAGTCAAAAGAAAGGGTTATTATAGTACTGGAGGGTTTTCATTGAGTTTTTTTAGCCTCTCACTCATTCTCATACACCTAAACCCTCACTCACTTATCCCATTCACTTGCAAAGCTTCCCTTTAATCACTATCCCTTCATCTCCTTTCCATTTACACTCCAGGGTTTTATAAAGGTGGAGTTTACAATGTCAGAGGACAGTGGCAATGGTGGAGAGGCCCAAATGCCAAGGAGGAATGATTACAAAGGAGGAAATATCAATAGATTTGAACCCCTCATTACAAGAGAGCTCATGTCATCTTCCCTTATTGTTTCATGTTTCAAGCATGTAGGATGCTTTTATTTTTGTGAAAAGGTGCAGCAGGTGAAAAACCACCCTGAGCTAACTAGACTCTTTAGAATTAACTTGCATGAAAAATAATTTAACCTTTGAGGGGTCACCTTTGAGTTATCTATAGATGCTATTTATAATGCCACATGCATACCTAGTGTAGGGGAAATATGGTTCAAGTAGGCCAATCTTGACATGAGTTACTTTGAGCCATATCTTAAGCCCAGGTATAAAGACCACAACAAATCCATCTTCCCTTTCCCACATTTTCTTGATAGATATGCACCCATAATGAGTATAACCATGAAGTATTTCACATGTGAGGGAAGGTTCTCCCGTCTTTACTCATACCACATCAGGCTTCTTATGCACTTTACTAGAGTGAGGATACTGCACATACCCTATTACCTCTTCAGAAGCATTGATAAAATGTCCTACATAGTGAAAAAGAGAGACTATCCACAATAGATGCAAAGTCTCTTCCATCACTCACTTATCAAGATGGTTGTTATGCACCAACTATTGCAGAAAGGCATTCCATAGGAGACGTTCATTTCCAATGAGGTGTTCACTTCTTCACAAGACCATCATCAACAAGATGTCCCCTCATCATCCAATCCTCTAGTATCCACTCCTCCATCACCCCTACTGATCATACATCTCCATCCACTCACATTCCTTCACCCAATGATGATCCTCCTTCATCACCTTCCCACAACCCTTCACCCTCATCTCATGACACCACAACATCAAACACTGAAGAGATAAGTGAGGAAGATGAAAGTGATGTGGGCAGTGAGACTGATGACACTGAGATGGTTGACATAGACCCTTTTCCTTTGACCTATCAAAGAGGTCATAGGAAAGTGTTTTCTCCACATATTATGGAAGGGGCCCTGCCTTCATCATCAACAAAACAAATTGAAAAAGGTAAGGAAAAGGTTGTAGAGCAAGACATTGATGAAAAAGAGGAGGACATGAGACTGAACAAGAGTTTCAGCTAATTCACCTTGACAGTGATGATGAGAATGAGGAGAGGATCACTAACATGCTGCTCAAGAAGCAAGGATGCCCAGATTAGGAATCTATAAGCCAATATGTGAGGTTAGAGCTATCAGAGCTGAGAAAGAGGCTAGAAAGGCCAAAGCTAAGCTAGATGAGGCCTTGGTAACTCTTGATGACATTGAGGATGAGGAATAACAAATTCCTAGGAAGAGGCCAAGGACAATTGGTTTGAATAAGGCTTTAGCCAAGGAAACAAAGAAAGAAACAACACTGGCAGAGCATCTGACTCCAAGTGAGCTGCTTGCCATGGATATTAGCTATGATAGGAAATATTGGCTAGAGAGAGCCAATGTACACCTAGAGGACCAGCTTGAGAAGTCACAAAGGAACATTAATGGACATAACAAAATGACAAAGCATTATGCCATGAGGAGCAAAATTGAAAGGGCCAAGCTCAAAAGAGCCCTTACAAAGATTCAAGTCCTAGAAGAGAAAAAGGAGAAAGATAAGCTGGATATCCTTGCTGTTGTATCCCTTCAAGCTTACCAAACATGATCATCAAGTTAAAATCCAATTTTGACAAATTTTTGTACTTTTTGAAATTTTGACAGTTAGCCAGCAGAAAAAGAGCCAAATGCGCAGCGCCATTAGCGCTGTGCTCTTTTTTGGGGCACTCAATTGAGGAAAAATTTACAATTTTCATGATCCTTATGCCAAGGAAATCACCCTCAAAACGTTTCAAGTCATTTGGAGCAAAAATGGTCCTCCAAAAGTGCCAAAAACAAGCAAAAGATCACCTTTCTGCCTTCTTTTCAGCACTGGCACTACCCTCTGAGAAGTATTGGGAGAATGGATTTTTGAGCAGGAAAATAGACAAAATTTTGGAAACCAAAGGAATATTTGGAAACTAGACAAGACAGGCTTTCCAATGAGCTATCATGGAGCTCATTTGTACGCCGCGAAGGCCTCCACATCTTAGCTGCAAAACATGTGCTTTTCCAGATTTGGCACTGCACCCTTGAACCTTTGCACTACACCCTTGCCAGAAAGTCAACAAAAGACACAAGGAGTAAATGAAAAGTATATTTTGAGGGCTTAATAGGAAAATATATTCAAAATTAGTTGAGGAGTTATTGTTAGGAGTTATTTTGCATTTATGATTTTGGGATATTTGTGCCTTGGGCCTTGCATGGTCTCATAGGACAAAATGACTTAAATGTGTAATTAATGAAATTTTGGAACCCTAGATAGGGTTTTATCCTCCTTTTCAAGTTAAACACTGCATGGAGGCTTCATGTTTATTTTTGGTTTATTTTTGATCTCAATATCATAGATTTGGAGTTGTGAAGAAATTGGCTTTGGAGTTGTGTGAATGTTTTGATTTGAATGGAAATGGAGCAAGCACTTTTGCAGGATTCATGAACATGGTTAATGGTGATGTTGTTATAATATATTACTTGTCTTCTTATGTTTCCCATATTGTGAATCTTTCTCTTGCAATAGAATAGAAAATTTAGCTTAAGATATGTTGTTAGAGGCATCTTAAGTCTGTCTGCTTCTATTGCTCTAATGTTTTCCTCTGCTAGGTTAGATTAGAGAATTCTTAATTTCTCTCTAGTTCCACTTAGCTTGTTATCTCAAGAATGGTTCAATGGAGTCAAGCCAAAGAGGTTTATGGTATACCCTGTCCTTTGGTGTAGCTTAAAACATTGTTTTTGAGGTTTTTCTTTGAAGTGTTTCTTATTAGGGTTTAGGCTAAAGAATTTTATGGTTTTTCCTGTCTTTTGGTCTATCTTGAAAAGTCATTTCAAGGATATTTGAATTCTGATTAAAGAATTTTGGAGTTCCCTGCTCTTTGATTATCACTTGCTTGTTATCTTACATGTTTTCTTTCTCTGAAGATAAATAACTAGAGAATTTAGGGTTTCCCTACTCTCTAGGGTTTAGTAGATTGTTGTTTTAGAGTTTACTTGGTGAAGTTTGACAAGAGAAGTTAATGGTGTGTTAGGTCCTTATATTACTAGTATAGTCCCTTATTTTTGTTAGTGTAAACCCCTTATTGTTATTATTGTACCCCTGTAACCCCTTATTGTTATTATTGTGCCCTTAAATTATTATTGTTAGGTCGGCTAGGATTACATTGTGGCCCCACTAGGATTACATTATGGCCCCATGGACTCCTATATATAGAAAGGAGGTTTTGTAATTTGTATAGTCCAAGAATTTTTCATTAATGTAATGTATTGGAGGTTGCCCCCTCGAAGTGGCTTATTTCTAAGGTGTTGATATCTCTTTTCTTCTATTTTTGGAGCCAGTTTCACAACATTTGGTATCAGAGCTTTGGATTCTAGGGTTTCGTTGCTCCAAATAGGTTATTGTGGAATTTTCGCTATAAATTTTTTTCTACGAAGTTTCAGAAGCTGAAATTTTTAGGGTGCAAAGCCGAAATCTTGAGGAACATTGTCAAAAAATTTTAGAGCTTGGTTCTCAATATGTTTGGAGATATGATCTGTGGAAGTTAGGTCCTTTTGTAGGCTCCTCAATTTAATCTAAACAGGTCATCGTGGCATTTGTGCTATAATGTTTTTTCTACGAAGGTTTAGAATCTGAAATTTTTGGGGCGCGAAGCTGAAATCTTGAGGAAACTCATCAAAAAATTTTAGAGCTTGGTTTGCAATATTTTCGGAGATATGATCTGTGGAAGGTAGTGCTTTTTCAGACTCCTGAATTTCATCTCAGAGAAGTGATCGTGGGAAAATATTCATAACTCTCTCTCTAAGCATCGGATTAGAGTGCCATAAAAAGTAGTCACAATTTCATGGAATATAGTTTATTTGATATCAATTTCAGAGCTAAAAGATGAAACAGTGACACGTGGCAAGTATTACAAGTTTGCTCTACTGAACCAGTCCATTATTTAGGTCATTGTGGGAGATTGGACATAACTTTTCCTTGGAAAATCCAAATCAAGTCAGACCTATGGCATTCGAAATATAATTCAGAAGGCTACCTAAGTGCCCAATTTAAGATATTTAAGAGCCGCAATCACAAAGATAATCCAATTTCAATATCGAGCTCCGCAAAAGCAAGAAAAAGGTGTGTATTTTTTTTATGAATTGCATAAGTCTTGTTTGAAGAATCAATTTGAATTGATTCCAAGGGAATATTATAGAATATATATCAGTATTGGGTTAAAAAAAAAATCCCTGTAAAAATAATTCAACACCCATTAAGCCTTCAGAAGGCTCTACTATGACTCATGAAGATGAATAATTGCAACATGATCTATCAAAATTACAAGAGCAAGTGCACCAAATTTCGTTCTTGCAAAAAGCAACAAAAAATGAAATGGATGTTTTGAAGAAAGGCGTGGAATCTAAGATAGATGGAATGGAATCTAAGATGGATGAAATGGAAGCTAAGATCGATGAAAAAATGAAAGACAACATGGAAAACATGAAGAATTATCTAAAAGCAGACATGGAAGGTTTGACAAAGTTGATACAAGAAATGTTTCCTAATGGTGAAAATATAGTAGAGGAAACTCATGATGAGAATAAAATAAATGTTAATCATGAATTCATAAACTCTAATGTTGGCAGGAAGAACCACCATATTCCAAAAATGGATATGAGGAAGTTTGATGGAAAGGATCATGTAGCATGGACACTACAGATGGAGCAATATTTTGATCTCCATAATGTGCAAAACACACAAAAGGTACGCATTGCAACTTTACATTTAGAAAAAAATACATTTGTATGGTATCGATGGCTTTTCTCCCGTAAAAAAATTATCACTTGGTCAATTTTTACAGAGGAAATGATAGCACATTATGAGGATACAAAGAGCAACACCTTCTTTAGCCAATTGATAAATCTCAAACAAAAGGGCTTAGTGGGGAAGCACATTGAGGACTTCCAAAAATTGAATATAAGGGTAACTGATATTCCAGAGGAACACAGGATTGATCTCTTCATAGGCACTTTAAAGGATAACATCTAACATGAAGTTCATGTTTTGGAACCTGATTCATTGGAGAAGGCATTCAGGTTGGAAAGAAAAGTTTAATGTAAAATTATGGCAACAAAGAAGCTTACCACTCAATTCTATAAAGAAGGAAGTGTTGCTACGCCTAGATTTCCACAACCTACAAGGTTGACACCACAAAAATTGGAAGAAAAAAGAGCAAAAGGGCTTTGCTACAGTTGTGATAGAAAATACACTAAAGGTCATAAGTGTGCTGAGAAGAAATTATTTTACATAGATTGTGAAGAGGAAGAAGAAAATGAATAAGAAGAGGATATACACCAGGAACCAACCCTAGAAGAGGAAGAAATGAATCCGACCATATCGTGTAATGCACTGGCAGGAATTACCACTCCTCAAACTCTCAAGATAGAAGGACATAAAAAGAAGAAAAGGGTAATAGTGTTGATTGATTCAGGTAGCACCCATAATTTTATTCATTATAAGGTAGCCAAGGAATTAAATTGTTTCCTATACCCAGCACCAGAATGTCAAGTGATGGTTGCAAATGGAGGAACTATAAATTGCTCTGGAAAATGCCATAATATCAAGCTAACCATGGGGGGATATGTATTGAATAGTCCAATGCTTTCCATTCCTATGGGAGGTGTTGATGTTGTACTAGGAGTACAATGGTTACAATCTTTGGGGACGGTAGCTTTTAATTTTCAAGAACTTTTCTTGAAATTTTTAGTCGAATTACGGGGTATTGCAAGGAATCCAAGAAATATAATAAGCTCTAATGTCATGACAAAGCTTCTAAAGAAATAATAACGAGGCATAATTTCACAATTATGCTCACTAGAAGTTCCAACATCAAAATCATCTATTTCTGCAGATCTCCAACAAGTCTTGGACAATCATTCCAAGGTGTTTGAAACTCCCAAAGGACTCCCACCTATTCGTGATCATGATCATGCTATTCATTTGATTCCCGGAAGTGTTCCTCCAAACATCAGGCCTTATAGATATCCTTACTTCCAAAAGAGCGAAATTGAACGTATGATTGCAGAAATGTTAGAGGCGGGTATAATTCAACCTAGTTAAAGTTCTTTCTCTACTCCTGTAGTATTGGTACACAAGAAGGATGGATCATGGTGCATGTGTCCGGATTATAGGGAGCTCAATAAGCTCACCATTAAAGATAAATTTATCATTCCCGTGATTGATGAATTATTGGATGAATTACATGGAGCAATTTATTTTACCAAGTTGGATCTTCGTTCAGGATATCATCAAATTAGAATGAAGACTGAAGATATTCCAAAAACAACATTTCAAACTCATGAGGGTCATTATGAATTTTTGGTCATGCCTTTTGGCATTACCAATGCACCTTCTACATTTCAAGGGTTGATGAATTCCATTTTCCACTAGTACAAAATGGCTAATTAGTTACTAAAAAAATGACTAAAATTTGCATATAAACAACTATTTTTTGGTCGGTGACCAATAGTAGCTAATTTACAGTATCTTATAACGCGGCCAACTTTTGGTCATTTTTAGCTTAGTTATTAATTGGTTATATCGATTTTGTTTTCTAGTTGTATATTTGGTCATTAATTTGATCATTAATTTCGTCATTGATTTAGTCATTAACTTATTCATTGACTTGATCATTAATTTGGTCATTGATTTAATCATTTATTTGGTCATTAATTGTTACAATTAATGACCAAATATACAACAAAATATATTACTATATGATCACCCGAGAAAACCAATTAATGACTAAAGAAATATGACCAAAATTTTGGTCGTGTTATAAGATACTGTAAATTAGCTATTAGTAGTCATATATATGCAAATTTTAGTCATCGTTTGAAACCAATTAATGACTAAAGAAATATGACTAAATTTTAGTCACGTTATAAGATACTGTAAATTAGCTACTAATAGTCGTATATATGCAAAATTTAGTCATCATTTATAGTCACATATTTATCATTTGCATTAGTCATTTATTCATTATATAAATGACTAATTTAGTAGTTTATATTCATTTCATTTACTTTCATTAATAGTCATTATAAATGACTAATTTAGTCGTATATTCATTTTATTTATGTTCATCATTAATTAGTATAAACTACTAATTTAGTAGTTTTAAATTGATTTTGTGTTCATTATTAATCAACATAAATTGTTTTGTATGATTTAAAAAATGTCGTACAATGTGCTTGTTTATCTAATATGAAAACACAAAGTCGCATATTTTAATGATAATACTAAGCAATATCAAGTGCAACTATAAATAATTTCAACCACATAAATTATATTATATGAAATGTTAAAGTATTACAATATGATTTTCCAACTTAATATTGGTTGGACTACAATTTACAGATGAAATGGTGTTTCATCACTTCAAAACATTATCGTTGTGTTTTCAAGGCATTTCAGATGAATTCACCAACTTTGAAGACTTGACCATCAATATTTATATGTGTGTCTTATGTGAGATATTGGCTCTAAGTGTATCACGAGACAAGTTCTCCTCTCTCTCTTTTTGCATTTATTGCTCCAATGTTATTGCTCCCTTCTTTTCAATTCATGATTCTTACCATCAATACTAAGTTCATTTTCTGAAAACAAAAGAAGATAAAATGCAAAGTGTAAAACATGAAAGATAATGAACACTGGAATATAAAATAAATTAGACTATAAATAATTTATACGACATATACCTCAACATCGGCAATGTCAAAGCCATTTTTCCCCATACAAGTAAGAAACTCGAACACATTTTCTTCATTGGGGTGATAATTTCCACTATAATGTGGCAAGATAACCTGTATAAACAAAGCAAATAAAATATCACCATATATAGAAAAAAACACCTTAGTGACTTAGTATTCAACTTTCAAGGAAAGCTCAGGAAAAATCATGTCAACTAAATTATATGCTAAAAAGCTCAAGCTGTAGATAACTTGTGAAAACAAATAACCTGAGGTGTGATGTTTAATCCTTGTCGTTTTATTCACAACAACATTTCATTTTCTAATGCATGAACTTAGTTAAGTATATAAACAACATGAAGTAATTTTTTATGATAGCCATGAAAATATTTGAACACAAAATAGCTATAACGATTCCAATCAATACAATGTAATACTAATTTCATCTTCAAGCTTTGGTTGTTGTTTAAATAGACATGGCACTAAGTATTTTCAATTTCATAGTTAAAAGACAACAAAATCAAAAGAAACGTCCAAAATACAATCAAACAATAAAGAGAGGATATCATGTAATGAAAATTGCAATTATAAAAAATTTGTTTACTTGTCCACCGATGTCATGTATGGTATTCCTAAAGCATTTTCTTGCCAAAAATAATAACCATGAGGTGAAATAATCAGAACATTAAAAACCATAAGAATTCCTACTAGAAACATTTCCAAAGTCGATGGCTTAGGTGTCTAAGTGATCTCTAACAACGAATGAACCATATCCAAGACGTGATATGCATCATCTCCCCAACATTTTTCCAATCACATTTCCCGTAACTTTCCCACAGCGGAGTCAAGTAACAATAAAAAAAATACATTGACATTTGTTTTTATATTTTATATCTATAAAATTTGAATCTGATTTGTTTCATAAACATATTAATTAATATTTAAAGCCTTCATGACATGAGAAAGTATCAATCAAATAGGACATCAGAAAAATCGACCTCAATGACATCCTCAAACAATTTATACAATATCAAAATTTTCTTGTTGTGATATCTTGGGTAGAAAAAAGAACATATCTACGAAAGAAAAATGCATATAATTTTTATGGTCAAACTTTGTATGTGGTGTATTCTTAAGTAGGTTTTTAAGATGTTCCTCTACCTTTACCAAAGTGAATTGTAGCTTGGTTAAACTATGTATCCTTTCATTTAGCATCAATTTCTGCAAGATAAATTTCAAACATTATCCTTTCCCATTTCTCAACATGCTACATATGATAAATTGAAAGTCGCATAAAACAAATAACAAACCATTTTTTAACCAAAACAAACAAGCAAACATTGTCTCTAATAAAACTTCATTATAATATTAGAAAATGAAAAGAGGGTAGACTATTTTTGTTGTTACACTTTGCCTATTTTTGTCATGAAAGTGCTCGAGCTTCAAGAACCAACAAATGTGAGGGAAGTCATAAATGTGAAAAAAATTATGTTGACCTAATTTATAGACTTCTTCAAAATGATGTGAATGATGCCATTTTCGGATGTGGTAAATCTCATAATAAGAAATGGCATGTCTTCTAATAAATTACATTGCAATGACTACCATGGGCCTCCATGAGTTATAAGTCCTCAGTATGTTAATCTTGATGATGAAAGAGAGATGGCAACAATACGAATGTGTGGTCCTAGATTGTATGGTGGATATCTTCAAGCAAAGGTCGTCATCTCAATGAACCTAGGTTCTGACATGGTAAACCTGGATCTGGGCTTCACCCAATTTCATTCCATCATACTTTGTCAAGACTCAAGAGGACATAATGGTCCTTCAGCTTATAATAGGGTTTATTTTGAGGTTATAAATAAAGCTTATCCAAATCAAATGGATTTTTGGGCTCCATGAGATATGGATAATTTAAATGATAACAATTATATGTTTTTTTCCCAAGGTTCAAATGTAGGGATACACTTTGTGGATTTTACTAATAAATAGAATGAGAGAAATAATCCATGAGGAGAATCTACTAGTCATTGTGATTAGGGAAATACTCGGAGATAATAAGACTATTTAGGTTCAAATTAAAGATGGTGTTCATTCTTGTAGCTCCTCAATTGTTGGTAGTTTTTAAGGTAGGAATTTCAGTTCTTCAAGGGTGGGGTCCTTCAGCATAATTGCGTCTACCTTGGTCATATCACCCAAAAGCAAAACATAATAAAAAAAGAGTAAATATGTCAAGTTTAGGGCAAATCCTATTGTATAGTTGTCAAACTTATAGTTCTTTTTTACTCTGTTATAACTCTGTTGAAACCACCTACTCTATAATAAAAAATGGTAGAGGAGCCATTAGTCATAGCTACCATGGTATCTTATAGGCATGATAGAAGAATAGGTTGAGCCATGATTAGAATTGCACATATTTTGAGGAAAGACAATTCATTATCTAGTTAACCAATTGCACATTGAACCTTATATGGATGAGTAGCCCTAAATAAAGCCAGTTTTCTCTATCATATGCCCTGGAAATACAAACTAACATTGATTATAATTTTTTTGGTTTAATGTTATAAATTCCTTCTTGGGAAACTCCTATTCCGTAATGGATTTGTTTCTGAGGAAGGATGCAAAATTGTTCTAACGACATGGAATCATCTTAGTGGATTTTGCCCTACATGACCAAGGAACTCAAGAGCCTTGGGCGCATCATCAGTAGCATCCTCCAATGAAAATAGTACAGTCTCCAACCTAGAAACATCAAAATTATATATAGTTATAATTCATAATCACAAATGACCATAGATTGTAGCAGTCCTTAAATAAATTCAAACTTGAATAAGAAAAAACACAAAATTTCACATTACCCTTCAGTGAGTTGTCCTTGTTTTAGAAAGAAAGGCTCAGATTTTCATAAACGTGTAAGTAGATTCACCATAAGGTCAATTTCAACATCTTTCCTGAAATAAGAATCTAATGTCCAAAGAGAAACCATAGTTGAATGGAACAATGGTGCTTTAAGGTCATCTACACAAAAAGTTGCCTCCTTCAAATCTCTCACATTGGATGGTATGTCACGCAAAATTAAGAAAAATTCAGGGAAAATTGTCGACTTCTCTAAAAGAAATAATTAAAATGCAAGGAATATTTGTAAAGTAAGGCACCTGTAATATTCTTTGATTTCCATTTCAGCCTTTTTCCTAAGTTGAACCTCAATGAGTTGTGAACTCAAATTTCTTTGAGAAGAATGTTCTTACAGTTGAAGTTCAGCATTTCCAGTCTTCCCACCTATGTCATGTGATGAGTATAAATTCTTAAACTCTCTTATGTCATTATCCAAAAAATTTCTTTCCTAGACACATGATTTTTCAAGTAAAGGCTTTTATGCAGCATAAGTCCTTGTCAAAATTCCATCTCTCATACCAACTGGCATCCGGTCAGAACTGCAACCTGAAATCGGACCTGCACCTGTTCGTCTATTACTCAAGATGTGAATGGTGGAATATCTGCTAGAGAACTCTTAGCATGTGGCAGAGGCTGAACCCTCCCTCTTATTCCCTTGCCAAGACCTCCCTTAGGACCAAGAGTCAAGTGGCCATCATCAGAATCCCTGTGTGTTGAAGGGCTTGGCATAGACTGATTTTCAAATTGAGCCCTATCCACAATCCAAGCATCTTGACTGGCGAATCCACGGTCACGTGGTCCCATATGGGGTTGTGGCCCTTTAATCCCACCCATATGTGGAAGTGAACCCGTATGTGCACCTTCCATATAAGGTGGTATACCAGATCCTCTCCCACCATGATCAAGTGTTGTCACAAGTCTCCGACTTGAATGTCCCATATTGGTACCTCGAGAGCGGCCTCCCTGTCCATGTAGTTATTGCACAGCATCCCGATGCACTTCCTCTATTTTCTTGGGGCCCTCAACTTTTTTCCTTTTTTTCCATCCATTCCTCCTCATATCAATCAGATCCTTCAACATGAACCTCAGCCTAGAGGGAAGCCCTTGGTTATTGGACATTTTTGTCATCCTATTGAAGTAAGCATCAATATGTTCCTTGACCTTTGAATGGTCAATCATATGACCAATAGTGCTCATCAATTTGCATAAAGCTTCAACATTTTCCTCCTTTGGATGCTGAAATTCACCAATTAATTTCTTGATGTGTGCTTGCATAATTCTTTCAATCAACATAATTTATTTATAAAGCTCACCAGTAAACCTTATATTTCCTAGCATTCATCTTCGTGATGCAGCCTTATTCTCTCGTCTTTCTTCTGCTGAAAGGATTTTTTCACCATGCTCTTCTGCTTTCTCAGCCTCAGCCTCTTCTCTTTCATCTTTTTCAAATTCTTCCTGGCATTTGTTCAAAAGAACTCGCTTGAAAACAACCTTCTCATTATCTTCATAAAATTCAAGTATTCTTGTAGCAAGCTAAAAAATGAATTTTGCATACATTTCACAAAAAGCCAGCTCCATCAAGGCTTTGTCAAATATTTGAATATTATACCATGAAGACATGATGCAGAGTCAATGTTCACTTCTTTGACATGTTCAAAAATTTTCTCAAAGTTTTAGGGGGTTAATTTATTAAGGATGGATTTAATTTGTCTTTGTTTCAACCGATCCTCATTAGAAACCTTGCCCACTTCATATCGTTTCTCTGATATATGAACTGTGGGCAGAGAAGGATATGGAGGAGGAATCAAACCCTTCTACGAACGAAAAACACATTGCCACCTATCAGCATCATAATTATTTCTCACTAGTCCAACTTGTGGAAGTGGTTCTTGCAGATAAGACCCTCCAGAAAGGATGACATTTATACTTTCTTGCAAAGCTAGTATTATAACCTTGGCCAAGTCGAAACACATCAGAGGAACCACCAAGATGCACATCCATCTGCATATCACAACCATCAGCAAAAGCATCCACTGGCTTGGCCCATATATCATCATCCAAACTGGCCATATTTCTCCCACGACGTTCAAGTAGATAATTCCCACTCAGTTGCCTGTCAAGTCCTCTTGCAGTGCTTGCTAATGCATCAACCTCTCCTACATGACTTGCAAGTGCTTGGGAATTTTCAAGTAATTCAATAATGTTTGGAAAAATTTCAAAATGATTTGGTAGATCTTTGCACTGATCCTTGATTGTCAACAAAAAATCTCTGGAGTAATTTCTGTCTCTTGAGCATTCAGTAACTAAAATAGCTACTTTATTCATAGGAGTTGAAAGCTCGGCTACATCTTCCCAGTCATCCACTTCTTCCAGGACTTGCTTCTCAGGCTCCTTTGAAGAAGTCTTACTCTTGAAGTCATCGATTACTATTTTGGATGGTTCTAAAAGGTTCACATCTTCCTGCTTCTCCTCTTGAACCTTATAAGCATTATATAAATCCCAATGGGAACTGCAAAATTTGCCTTACTAGAAAAATCACTATTTTTCTTCTTCTTGTTGACAACTACTACCTTGGCATCATCACCAATATTTGCAACATTATTCTTTGCAGAAACATTGGAAGAACTTTTATTCTCCTTTTCTGTAAATCCAGCTACTAAATCCTGCTTGCCTTCACATTTAGCAGGAAAAGATGATACCTGAAGTTGACATACATTTCACAAATATCACTATTAGTGGTGGATACTTGACCCTTATTTTGTGTGGCAATTGCCTTCACATTGGTAGTTGAACCTTCCCCAAGTACTTTAGCACTATCATGGTTAAACCTACCTTTGTCTCTATATCTAGAAGATTGTTTGCAGTCAACAACTTTGTTACCAGACAAAAAATCTTGTTTTTCCTCCAAAATAGCCATATCAACTTTAGGGAGGACTGTTGTAGCTTCTTATTGTAATTCCCATTCAGACACCTTGCCTGTATTTGTTGTTGACTGCTCAGATACAACTAACACTTCACCCTTTTTCTCTTTGAGCAGATTTTGATCAACAACCACTGTGCCATTGTCATGTATAACCAGTTGAGATGACAACCTACTCTCATGCATTCCATTGATTTTTCTCTCCCCAGCATGCAAACTAGATTTTTCTTTTCCAATGACAGAATTGGAAAAATAAGCCAACTCTTTGTTTATGTCAACATCAGGTGAACTTGAAAACTAATATGGGGAATAAAAAATCACAACAGTCCCATGCTCAGGATGGAGAAAATTTCCAAGGTCTTGCTTCTCTCCAATTACAGAATTAACAAAATTATTGTTGTAGCTTTGTCTAGCATTATCGCTTGTTGATTCAGATTGTTTATTCTTCACATTTCTAAGTTTTGAATCTGATTTAATGCCATCCTTATTGCATGGTGAGATTTTCAATGTTCCTAGAAGAACATTATTGTTATCAAACTTTATATCTTCTACTGTTTTCTCTAACATTCCAGCATCCTTTGTAGAAAAATCTATAACTGGCCCAAAAGTTTCTGTTTTTCCTTCATATCCCTCACCAGATCTTCCTAAAGATGAAGAAATATTAGCAATGATCAATTCACTTATAGATTTTGAATCTTGTAAAGGTTCCAAGGTTCCCCTAGAAATATCCCTTTCGGTGATCTCATCTACAGATGATGAAACTCCTGATATCCTTAATGAGGGAGTGTCCACAACATTAACCATGTTTCTTGATGACTTCTTTGGAAATAGTATCTTTTCACATTTTTTGGGATTGTTAAATGACCCACAAGGATGGGCTGCAGAATCAGGCTTTGGCAGTGAAAAATGCAAAATTGTTTCTATAGCTAGGTCAGAATTAGCCCCTCCATCAACAACTTTAACTGTCTTCTGTAGGGTTGTCATTAAAGGAGTTGCTGAAGTAGATGATGAAGTCTGACCCAAAATTAACTCCTACACCTGCCTATGAGAACTGCTAAGTTTAGACTCCTCTGAAACCACCTCTCCTTTTGACTCCCTTTCCATATTTGAAGAGCTTCTTACCAATGCCACGTGTTGTTGCATTTGTTGCTTTTTAGGCTTGTGCTCAGATTTTGTCATCTTATTTGAAAATTAATTTGTTGAAAGACCTGCTTGTTTTTTAGATACGTTTTTATGCTTTTCACTAGTATGACGAGAATCCAGACTCAAGTGTAGAAACTACAGAACAATTTGAAACCGTACCATCAGAGAGATCACATGTTGTGACAGTAGGCATGTTCACTAGTGACAATTTAACTCCATCTGCTTTATCTATAGTCAATACTTCAGATGGAGGATTGATGGAAAACTGTAAACTACAATTATCTTCGTTGTTGAAAAATGCAACTGCAAGAGAACTTGATTAATTGCCAAGAGATTTTGGCAAGGATTTTGTCTTTCCATCCAGAACTTGAACTGGAGCCAAAGTGGTTTTTGAAGCCTGTGGGAATGGTTTCAATATATCCAACATCTCACTAGAATGGATTGTAGCCAGTTTATTTTGTCTTGTTAATGGGCGTGAATCATTTGATATGTCGATTTTTGTCTTTAAAGGTTGATTAAAAGTAGATGAAATGTTACCATATGACCCAACTAGCATCGATGAGTAGATATTCATTGGGCGTGAGAATCTAAAAGTGGAGGTTTGTATATAGGCAGTATTGCTAATGGAGGAATGGAATCTTTAATTGATGACAAAACATCAAAGATCAAAGCAATGAATAAAATCATTGTGGAAATAAATATGAAAAACTTGCTCATTTTTTGCATATCAAATATGCTCCAAGTATGGGCACAAACATGAGAGTTGAATTTTCAACTCTCTAGGATCTTGTCAATGTGGTCAACCAAAAACATGTCAAAAAACTAAATATTTTTGGGGATTCAAAACTTGAAGCTCTCCAACTTATTCCACGAGTGCTAGAATACCAATAGTATACGAATAATAATTTTTTGGGGGTTGTTGCCTTCTATATCTTGTTTTTTGTCTCACTTATTGCTATATTTTGTGATTATATATGTAAACAATCCAATGATATTATCCGAAAAGTTTGGAAGTTCAAATGTTAGAAATAACGGAGATGATGTCATAATATATTTTTGGATTAGTAACTGAAAAACTGAAGTGCCCAAGCTGAATAACATGAATTCTGATGTTTTTATCAAACTATCAGAACCCATTGAGGGATACTTTTAAGATGTTCAAGAGGAAGTGAGCCCTTTGTTCAATCTGTTTTTTGTGATTATTTTCAGCCTAAAGTCTGCTACTGCTGCTACACTCTTTTATGAGCATAACCAGGAGCGAGTGGAAAAAACTGTTTGTGGGTCTCTGCTCTTGCTATGGCTCTCGTTAAATAAGTTGTTTCCATTCATGTACTATTACAATACTGTAATTTCATGGTACACTGAAAATCAATTTAAAAGCTGTAGTTATTGTATGCTACCACCATTTGAGTATTTTTTGTCCAATCACGTTGAATCGAATTCTTAGTTTGTTTGTTCAGGTTTATCTTGGATGTATAGTATAGTATATATTGCAGGTTTCTTCTCATATGACTGCAGTTGTTATATGAGAGAGCAAGTGCCTGTGTCTTTGCCAATACCAGCTCCTCCTGGTATCTGCAACCAAGGAGGAACTACAGGTCGTTCTTTCAAACTGTACTATTAAGTGGTATTAGGATGTTTTTTTTATTAGTGACATGTAATGTTGTGGTCTGATTAATATCATTTGTTTTGAGATGATTCCACATTGTGTCGATTTTTTTCAAATCTGCAAACATCAACTCCGTCTCTATGCGCATGTTGATAATTTTGAGACGTATTCTTTTGAATTGCATGAATAATATAAATACTAGAAGTTGGATTGTTCACAAAACTGTTATTACAATTTGTGCATGCTGATAATTTTGAGACACATTCTTTTTAATTGTGTGAACAATATAATTACTAGAAGCTTGATTATTCACAAAAATGTTATTAAAATTTACTGGTCATGGTACAACCCTTTATCATTGATAGTACTGCAAGTATTTTAGTTCGAGTGGATTTTGTCTCCATTCCAAGAACTAAATGTTTGATGGATTTTGTGAGATATTGGTGTTAACCAAGTGAGAATTTAAACATAGCAGGGCATGATTGAATGTGGTAGTTTCTAGTAATCTCCAAAATTTTACAGAACTTTGTATTATACTTTTGAACAAACTCACATTAATTGTAAGAAAATTGAGAAATGCTAATATTTTTTGGAAAAGCTGGAAATGAATGACAAGAAAATATTATGATTAAGAAAAAATCAATAATATTAGAGGGTGCAAGAAGTCATAAATTGACTATGGGAGTGTTTCCTAAATGCTAAATGATAAAGTGATAAGGGCACTCCTAAATGATAAAACACTAGCAACATTAACATCATTGTTGGAAATAATAGTAGAGGAAGAGGAGGAAGTATCATGGACTTTGTCTATTATTGTTAAGATGTTGATGTAGAACTTGATGATGCCCTCTAGAGAGTACCCAGAGCATAAGGGGCTTGTCTGTACAATCCTAGGTGAACTCTGGAGTGAAATGAATTCTCTCCTAATATATAAGGCTGAGGGGAATAACCTCTTCATGAATCAATAAATATGAAGGCATGCCGAACTTGATGATGTCCCATGGAGAGTACCCAGAGTGGAAGGGGCTTGTTTGTACAATATTAGGCAAACTCTAGGGGCTTGTTTGTGAACTCTGGTTGCTTAAGCTAATTTGGTGAGTAGTAATTTGTATAGTGCAGTGGCTCTATAGAAACTTTGAACCTTCGACCCATTACTCCACAAAGGTAACTTTCTTCCTTTAGTGCATTGTGGATGAAACACAGCCCAAAAGGACACCCCAGTGCCCAAATACTCTACCTAGGTTTGGGATCACGGCTCAGAAATGCACCTGGGAAACAAAGCCAAAGACTCAACGTAGATTGCCAAAATGCAGCCCAAAATTGCAATCCAGAAAAATAGAGAACTGTGGCCCAAAAGTAAAACGATTATTCTCTCCAGATAAATTTCAGATAACCGTTTTTAGAATCACACGTATTGGATGAATCTCAGCTTTACGAAGGCATAATGAATTAGAGAAAACAAACTGTCCTTGGGATTTTGATTTAGGAAATTAGTGGGTATTTATAGTTGTTAATCCAATTTTAGGGTGTAGAAGGATGCCTCTAGATTGGACAGATTACAAAATTGTTAGCTGCAATCCTAGAATGGATTTAGGGTAATGTATGAAAGCTATCGCCTCAAAATCAACAAGAAGATTATATCCAAGAAAAGTCCTAAAAAAAATAGAAGATTATTTCACCTTTGACCACGAAACAGGAGCCTTCTTTAAAGACTCAACATTTTTTAAGGATGCTAGTAAGGAATCAATAATGTGCACATCTTCCTTCAGTGTGTCAACAAAGTGGTGAACATCAAATATATCTTTAAACTCACTGCATGATTTAAGCATTTCAATATAAACCAAGATTTTTAGAGTTCCAAATTAGAAATTAACGACAATATATTTTTCTGCATGTGAAGTCATGACAGATCAAAGAAATATATAAATACCTTGGATCATCCCAGAAAGAACTGTGATCTAAGGTTGGTATTACAAGCACAACATTCATAATCCTTGCAATGGAAACCATATCACAAATCTACACGTTAAAAAACAGTGTATAAATATACAAGATTCAACACCTACATAACTTTCAAAAAGGAACCAAAAAAGTATTACCTATTGAACTCTTCGTAATTAATCATGTACGCATATGATTCAATCCACATTAGCATTCACAACAACCATTGGGTCGCTCTCGTGGGGCTGTAATAACATTTTTGTGGGAATCAGGAATGTGAATGTCTACAATACAATTGCTTATGATTCACTTCAGAAATTTTACTGAGGAATGGGAAGAACATACGCTTATAATGTCGAGGCCGATCTATGCAATGGAAGATATCCCTTTCTTTTTTGACTTGCAAAACTTGCCTGTATCTCTCTCCCTCATCATGTGCTTTCCTGATCCATCCGCTACTCCATCACCTTCCTCCTGGCTGCCAACGCCCCTATCCTCCTTTGTGTGTTTTCTCCATAGTTTTCTATTGCCCACACCTGCAAACCCTCAAAAATCCTTGCGGATGACTTCTTCCATGCTCCAGCTCCATATTGGGCAGGAGAAATGTTATTTTAATTTGAGGTCTAAAATTTAAACGAAAAATGAATACTCCCGCCCTCTATTTTTCCAAACATCATTTTGATATTATGCTCTCCAAATATAAATTTTAATATTATACCCATTGTTGTTTTGATAGATGTTGAGCACACTCCGTGATTTTTTGTAATTCCTTGTAATGTCAACAATTGTTTAAAAGAAAGCTTCAAAAATCAATATAATTTCATTCTAATAAATTTATTTTAAAAACATTGATGATGAACCACAAAAAGAGTGGTTTGAAAGGCGTTGATCTTAAAAAAATTATGTGATTTATCTAGAAGAGTTTTTAAAGAAATTAATTAATTAATTATTAAAATAAAATTGAGATCAAATAGAAATTTAGGAGAGGTTTTTGCAGCCCATGGTTTTGCCCATGGTATTACACCTTGCTAACAAGGGGGAATTAACTCGATCGTAGGTCCCAACTAGACCTGCTCTTGTTTGGAATGGCTAATCCCAACGAGTTTTAAGGATTGTTATAAGGGTTAGGGGAATAATGAGTTAGTGGTTAAGGATTAAGGGTTAGGGGCTTAGGGGTTAGAAAAATAGGGGCTTACGGGTTAGAGGTTTAAGGTTTAGGAGTTAGGGGATTTAACAGTTAAGGATTTTAAGGGTTAGGGGTGAGGGGTTAATGGGTTATGGGATAAGCGTTAACGGTTTAGGGGTTTAAGGGTTAAGGGGTTAGGGGTTTAGGTGTTAGTGTTTTAGGGGTTTGCGGGTTTAGAGGTTTAGGGTTTAGGGGGTTAAATGGGTTAGGGTTTTAGGGGTTAAATGGGTTAGGGGTTGGGAATTGGGGTTTAAGGGTTAAGGGTTTATAGGTTTAGGGTTTAGGGGGTTAAATGGGTTAGGGGTATAAGGGTATAGGGGGTTAAATAGGTTAGGGGTTAAGGCGTTAGGGGTTAAGGGGTTAGACGTTTAGGGTTAAATGGGTTAGGGTTTAGAGGCTTAGTGGGTTAGGGGATTTAGAAATTAAGGATTTTAGGGGTTAGGGGTTGTTAGAGGTTAATGGGGTTAGGGTTTAGGGGGTTAAATGGGTTAGGGTTTTAGGGGTTTAGGGGGTTAAATGGGTTAGGGGTTGGGAAGTAGGGTTTAAGGGGTTAGGGGTTAAGGGTTAGAGGTTTAGGGTTTAGGGTGTTAAGTGGGTTAGGGGTTTAGAGGTTTAGGGGGTTAGGGGATTTAGCATTTAAGGATTTTAGGGGTTAGGGGTTAGAGGTTTAGGGTTTAGGGGGTTAAAATGGTTAGGGATTTAGAGGTTTAGGGGCTTGAGGGATTTAGAGGTTAAGGATTTTATGGGTTAGGAGTTAGGGGTTAATGGGGTTCGGGTAGGGGGTTAAATGGGTTAGGTTTTTAGGGGGTTAAATGGGTTAGAGGTCAGGAATTAAGGTTTAAGGGGTTAGGGGTTAAGGGTTAGGGTTTAGAGGTTTAGGGTTTAGGGGGTTAAATGGGTTAGGGGTTTTGGGGTTTTGGGGGTTAAGGGTTTAGGGGTTAGGGGTTAAAGGTTTAGAGGTTTAGGGGATAGGGTTTAAATGGGTTAGAGGTTTAGAGGTTTACGGTTCAGGGGGTTAAATGGGTTAAGGGTTTAAGGGTATACAAGGTTAAAGGAGTTAGGGTTGGGAATTAGGTTTGAAGAGGTTAGGGGTTAAGGGGTTAGAGGTTTAGGGTTTAGGGGGTAAATGGGTTAGGGATTTAGAGGTTTAGGGAGTTAGGGGATTTAACAGTTAAGGATTTTATGGATTAGGGGTTAATGGGGTTAGGGTTTAGGGGGTTAAATAGGTTAGGGTTTTAAGGGTTTATGGGGGTTAAATGGGTTAGGGTTTTAAGGGTTTAGGGGGTTAAATGGGTTCTGGAATTAGGGTTTAAGGAGTTAGGGGTTAAGGATTTAGAGGTTTAGGGTTTAGGGGGTTAAATAGGTTAGGGGTTTAGGGGTTTAGGGGGTTAAATGGGTTAGGGGTTAAGATGATAGTTTCATTTGTCTCTGTTTGTGCACAATAGTTTCTTATTCTTTGTGTCTCAATGTAACAATTTTGTAGGTACTGTTGCTTGTTGCCATGTCTTCTCTACTTATTACTTTCTAGTATTTGTTTGCCATTTCTTTACATTTATTGATGAAGATGTTTATTGCAATTAAGCCAAATGTATGTTCAATCTCTAGTTGTGGTGGTCCAGATGGAGGTGATGGACATGGTGGTGAAGCAACCACTACCTCCCCCTGTTGATCCTGCTTTAGATTTAGTGGGTACTTACCCTTCCCCTCCTCCCCTATTTTAAACTATTTTGATCTTTTATTCAATATTTCGACTAAGCCTGGTCCCTCCAAGCTTACTTCCTCGCCCTCTATATGTGTTAGTAACTTATATATGGCTATGGATAGTATTATTACCATAATTCCCAATCTATCCATTGACATTATCCCTTATAATTTGAGACCCAGAGAGAAAAAAATTATTGATAAGAAACTTTTTGGGGGTATGGGGAAACCACCCAATATCGAGAAAGGTAAAAAACTCAGGGGTAGGAAGTCTACCCTTTCTAAAGCCCAACTCAAGGCCATTATTGACATTGTTGATGGCAGACAATTATTTCCCCGAACCTTGTTTCCAAATGATTTTGCTCTCTTTTAATTGTAGGGGTTTAGCTAGTGAGCCCAAAAAACTAGCCTTAAAAAAATTGTTCATTTGCACCATCCATACATGATCATGCTCCAGGAAACCTTGGGTATTGGGGCACATATCTCTCAATTTATGTCTTCTTTTCTTCCAAATTGGACCTTTGTTTCTTTTGATGTCAGGGGCTGCTCTGGTGGACTGATGACTGGCCTTAAGAACAATTTGGTTAATTTGATCAATTGTTGGACATCGAAATAATTGATTGGTGTGGAGGCCTACTCCATGGAAATAGGCTCAAAATTTTTGGTGGTAAATATTTATGGTCCCTGTGTGGAGAGAATTTCTTTCTCAAACAGTTTGAGGAGAAAATCCTTTATGAATGTCCCAAACCTAATTTTGGGGGGCGAATTAAATTTTTCCTTGGGCCATTCTAAAGCTTGGGTTCCATGTGCTCGGATTGATCCTCTGGCAGATTATTTCCTAAATATGATGCGGGATGGGTCCCTTTTCGATCCCTCTCTTACAAAAATAACTCCCACTTGGAGGAACAATAGATTGGGTGAGGCTCAAATTTCCAAAAGACTGTACTGGTTCCTTTTAAGTGATGACTTTTCAAATAGTCCTATTGTCTTTCAGCAATGGGTTAGCTCTAGTGGGATCTCAGACAATTCCCCAATTCTCTTGGAGCTAGTGGGTCCATTCAAGAAGCCTCCTTCTCCCTTCAAATTCAACGTTGGTTGGCTCAAGGAGGCAGATTATCACGAATTGGTGGTTGATAATTGGAGCTACCCCTCGGTGGATGTGGGCTACTCACATGCCTAGGAATTAAGTGATGACATGAAAAATATTAAAAAAAACACCATTCATTGGACCAAAAATAAGGCCCAAAAAGATATGGAATCAATTAACATTATCAATGAGTCCTTGGGCTCCTTGTTCAGTGATGGGGAGAAGGGTTTTGTGGATGAGGAGGCTCGGAATAAGATCAAAGAGATGGAAGCTAGAAGGAAGAAAATCCTTAATGATAGAGAAGAGCTTTGGTGCTTGAGAAGCAGGGCCATTTGGCTTGTAGCGGGAGATGAAAATACAAAAAAAAATCACAATTATGCTAAGGGGAGGAAACACACCAATACCATTTGGGAATGGAAAATTCAGTTGGGATTAGAACGAAGACTTTCAAAGATCTTTCTTCCATGGGGATATATCATTTCAAAAGCCTTTATACTGCTCAGGAAGGGGTTAATATCAAGGAGCTCATTCAATTTGCTTAGCTTTTTCCTCGTTATGCTGACGAAGAGAGTAATAATTTACTCTTGGCTCCTGTGGAAAAGAAGGAGATCGAACATATTTTAAAAGCTATACAAGCTGAAAAAACCCTGGGCCTGATGGTTGGACTGTGGAATTCTTTCAACACTTTTTTGACCTAATGGGGGATGCCATTACAAATGTGGTGGAGGAATCTCGGTCACTGGGCCACATTCATGACATCATCAAATCTACATTTTTTACCCTTGTTCCAAAAAAATATGCTCCGTCCTCTTTCGAAAACTTCCATATTATATCCCTTTGTAATTGTATCTATAAATTTATTTTTAAAACGATTGTCAATCAATTAAAGCCTATACTCTCAAGATCCATATCAAAAGAAAATTTTGGCTTCCTGGATGGAAGAAAAATTCATGAAGCCATTGGGGTGTCACAAGAGACTCTCCATAATATTAAACTATCCCACAAAAGATGTATGGTTGTAAATATTGATCTCTCCAAGGAATATGACAAAATCAATTGGTTATACCTTAGACTTCTATTGACTCATCTTAGGTTCCATATTGATTTTATTAATTGGGTTATGAGCTGTATTACTAATATTTGTTTTGTTGTTCTTATTAATGGAGCAGCCTCACAATTATTTTCAAATCAAAGAGGCTTGAGATAGGGATTTCCATTATCACTATTACTATTCCTTCTGGCAGCTGAAGGCCTTAGTCAACTCATTCACCAGGCCATAATATCTGGGACCCTTGGGGGTATTGAAGTGGCTTCTAATTTTATCATTACACATCTCCTTTTTGTGGATGAAATTATGTTATTCAGTAGCGATAATAGGCGCGAAGTCAAAACATTAAAGGAAATCTTGGATCTTTTCATGAAGGCAACAGTCCTAACTATCAACAAGCAGAAGTCCTCCCTCGCACACGAGGGCATTTCCGAAGCTGGCCTCTTATGGACTTTTGGACTCCTTTTTCTACAAGGGCCATTAGGAACATGCATTAAGTACTTATGCTTTCTGCTTAAGCCAGATGGGTATTGCAAACAATATTGGTATTGGATGGTCTCGAAAATTGAAAAAATAATCAATTAATGGAGTCATAAGTGGCTCTCTAGAGCGGGAAGATTAGTTCTTATAAAATATGTTTTATTAGCCATCCATGTGTATTGGATTAGTTTGGCATGGGTCCCTATTGGTATTCTCAACAAAATCAGAAGCATTTTCAGCAAATTCCTTTGGTCAGGCAAGGAGGACAAGAAAATTCTTCCTTAGGTGGCGTGGGATAAGATTGCAAAACCTAAGGAATGGGGAGGCTGGGGTATCAAGAAAATAAAACCTTTTTCCTCCACTCTGGTTGCTAAATCTGTCTAGAGGATTCTTTGTGAAAATAATTTATGGACCTCTGTGGTTAGAAGAAAATATATTGATCATGTTCCTCTGAATGATTGGATTAGAACATTGGATAAAGAAAATAAGAGAGTTTCCAACATTTGGAAAGCTGCCATTCATGTTTTTGATATGGTGGGACAAGGAAATACCTAGAATATTGGTAATGGGGAGCACTGCAGGATTAGCCTGGACCCTTAGGTTGGCTGCAATGAAAACTATTTTCTCTCGGAGGGTCTTAGGGATTCTTTGCACTAGAAGGGCCTTATTACACTTGCCCAGGTCAATGCACCTGGTCAGTCCACCATTTGGGCTCGAGATTGGAGAAAAGTGGATGATATTGGACTAGAAAATCAGTGGGTTGATGAGGCAGGCCTACCTAAAAGATCTAGAAATTACCTGAGTGCGTTTAAAAGAGTCTCCTAGTATTTTTGTCTGGGTTCATTCAAAATATGGGATATACTCACCCAAGGCTGGATATGCTTATATTATGGCCACTAATAAGGAAGGGAATAAAGAATTTTGGTACAAGGCTCTGTGGGAGTTCATTTTCCCTGCAAATTCCAAGTTATTTTCCTAGAACATTCTCTTCCTGAAAGTGTCGACGTGGGATTCTATACAAAAACGCTTCCTCAATGGTCCCGGGTGGTGCTGTCTATGTAAAGAGGTGGAGGAAACTATTGACCACTTATTCATCCTTTGTCCCTTCGCCAGGAAGGTTTGGGAATATACTCTTACACACTGTGATGTGGATTTTTTTTGGGCGGGAAATAATTGTAACGATGCATGGAAGTCCTGGTGGGAGAGATGCAAAGATCCAGATCAAAGATGTCTGCCATTGATTATTTCCTGGTGCATCTAGTTGTCTAGGAACAAATGTGTTTTCAAATATTCCCTTTCCTCCCCGACACTGGTGGCAGGTCAAAGTGCTGCAATATTCACGGCCTCCTCGTCCACTTCCTCAACTGCTAATCCCATACGAGTGCTAAACGAAATCATTCTCCCAGATACTTCTTGGGCCTATTTTGATGGAGTGGTTGCTCAGGGGCTATGTGGGACTGGAATGGTCATTCAAAAAACCTCAAACATTTTTTTGGGGCCTCTATCAGTTTTGGCGTGGGGACAAACAACTTTGCAGAGCTACAAAACTTAAAAATCTTGTTGTGCTGGTTACTTCACCTGGATATCGCCTCGATTCAAATCTTTGGGGACTCATTGAATGTCATAAATTAGTTTAACAACATGCATAGATGTCAAAATTATTTATTACTGCATATTCTTGATGAGATTCTATTACTAAAAGCACATTTTACATGGATTTTTGTTTGCCATATTTACAGGGAACAGAACCAACAGGCTGACGTTTTGTCTAAGATCGGTCTTAGACAAGCTCAGGGCTCATGGTCAATAGAAGAAAAGGATGGTACGGTGGTCCGTGTGTTGGACACTAGACCATACTGATGGACGAACTTCACTCATCATGCAGAGTCATGTTTATATTTACTGTTTTATTTTCTCCAACATTGTTATATCTTCTGGAGCTATGTATTTTTGTTGCCTCATATTTTCTACAAACATATCTGTTTTTTGTATATTTATGGATTTCACTGATTACATAACACATTATTATTTTATTGAACTTGTTGGTCTCTTTGTTGTGGAGAGGTCGGGTTTAGGATGGCTTTGCGCCATTTTCATATTTGTCGGGTGTTTCTCCTTATTCGGAGGCCCGAAGTGATGACATGATTATCGTTGTTATGTTATTTTACCACTTTAGCAGGTCTTCTGTCTGATATGGTCTCTGAGTGATATCTTGATTTCACAGTTGGAACCTTCACTCCCATATTGGGTGTTGGTTGGCCTGTCCTTTTTTCCTTGTTCCCTCTGGGGACAGGGACTTATGGAATGCTACGACATATGCGATGCAACTTTTTGTTTCTGATAATAGAAATTTTGATTATTTCTCGGGAAAAAAAATGTTATGTTCATCTATTTATTAGATGCAAATATTTAAAAAACTCACACGTTTAACATAAATCAATGAAGTTTAAAAATTAAAGTTTATGGCCAAATATTAAATATAAATATAAATATTAATTTGGCTATCTAATTAATATTATAACCTTTACTAAAATTATAATGAAGGCATTAGTATAAATTTGATAGATGATACATGCAATTATATATGTAAATTATAGATGAATCCATCTACACTGTTAAACTTTAGAGACAAAAGGGTATTCATAATTTTAACACTGTAAATTCAGAGACCCCTTTGTCTCTAAATTTTAACAATGCAAATGGATTTAGAGACACCTACAGTGAAATGTAACACTTTGGTACCAAAATTGCAATTTTCAATATTTGAAGTGACACAATTAAAAATTACTGACATAAATGACTAATTCATATACTTTTTATACTTGTTATTTGGCCATATTTTTATTCTTGGACTATAATAGTCATTTACATTAATCATTATTAATTTTGTCACTTATTATCTAGTATATATTTTAATCCTAGACTAAATTATTCATTTAAGTTAGTCGCTTTTATTTTAGTCACTTATTATCTAGTCATATATTTTATCCCTAGACTAAATTAGTCATTTAAGTTAGTTGCTTTTAGTTTAGTCACTTATTATCTAGTCATATATTTTATTCCAAGACTACATTAGTCATTTAAGTTAGTCATTTTTAGTTCGGTCACATAAAATTGCTCAAATTTAGTAGTAATTCACTTGAAATAATTGCAGTGAATAACATTTTTAGTCACCTAGTAATTAATTTCATCCTTTTTTACTAGTGTTTCAAACCCTTCCTTAGAAAATTTGTGCTAGCATTTTTTGATGATATACTAATCTACATCAGGTCTTGGAAGGATCATGTTGAGCATGTTGACAGGGTGCTCAAACTATTGTAGGAGAAACAATTATATGCAAAAACATCCAAATGTTTCTTTGGAGTACAAGAGGTGGAATATCTGGGTCATATTGTATCTCATGAGGGTGTTAAGGTAGACCCTAACAAAATTAAAACCATTAAGGAATGGAAAGCTCACACAACCATAAAGCAGTTGCGAGGATTTCTCGGGTTAACAGGGTATTATCGCAAGTTTGTTAAGAGTTATGGGAGAATAGCAGCACCTCTAACAACATTATTGAAGAAAGATGCATTTTCATGGACTCCTGAAGCAACTAAGGCCTTTGAACATCTAAAAGAGGCAATGTGCCTAGCACCGGTCTTAGCTACGCCAGACTTCACAAAAACCTTTATTGTGGAATGTGATGCCTCAGGAAATGGAATTGGTGCAGTTTTAATGCAGGAAGGAAGACCCATTGCTTTTGAAAGTCATTCAATCAAAGGAAAGTATTTACAGAAACCTATTTATGAGAAGGAAATGTTAGCAATACTGCATGCACTAAAGAAATGGCGAACTTACCTAATGGGAAGACACTTCAAGGTAAAAACTGATCATGATAGTTTTAAACACTTTTTGGAACAAAGACTATCTTCAGAAGAGCAGCAAAAATGGGTCACAAAGATGTTGGGTTATGACTTTGAAATAATCTACAAAAAAGGGAATCTTAATGTTGTTGCAGATGCACTCTCAAGAAAGAATGAAGAGGTGGAAGCATTGCTTTGTGCCATTTCTATTATCCAACCAGATTGGATAACTGAAGCAAGAGATGAATGGAAGAAGGACAAAGATGTATGGACACTCATTCAAAAGTTGTAGTAAGATCCTAGTACATCTGATACATTTAGTTGGAAAAATGATTCCTTATGGTACTGTTGTGACCAGCAACAACCCCCCTTCTTATTTATTATTTTCAGTACTACTAAATAAGTGGGGGCCCTTAGTCAAAAAATTAGTCAAAAAATTTAAAAATCGATTAAGCCTTGTATTTCATTTTTTCAATAAAACTTATTATCATAGACTTAGGAGAATACCCCTTGAAAAATCTAAAAAACTTAAGTTTTATGATAAGATAGAATAAAAATCATTCCTTAAAGGAATATCGCATTGCAAAAAGGTAATGAATATCTCCTTACAAGCAGAATTCTAAATATTGTGAGATCGCGATGCGAAACTACGCACTAAAAACATTTATCGCATCGCATGCTTCAAATATCAGTTACACTGAAAAACCTCAAACCGTCGATATGCGAT